>CM057459.1:60777500-61237500 GCA_016271365.2 Neoceratodus forsteri
AAAGTCCTTCATAAATGTGAATGTATTACAGTGTAACACTTTCTCTGTCAAAACAAGCTACATTTCAATACATTATGATGTATATGCAGATACAATATACAAAGATTCTTGGAAGGCATCTAGCCCCCAAGCATGGGATGTTAGTGTATAGTGAGGTGACATCCATTGTCACAAACCACCATTTTTCCAATATGTAAATCACTAAGAAGCTGCAACATCTGTGTTGTGTCTTTTACATAGTTGGGTGAAAGGTGCACTGTAGGATGAATGTATTTGTCCCAAGTGGCTTCATGAGAAAAACAAGTAGTACATTATTTGTTTCATACAAAAGATGAAAAGAAAACAAATTAATACATCAGAATTCTGGGTTTTCCTCCTGCTCCATGTCACCCAATAATCAAATCATGTATAACTTTTCCCAAAGTACTTTAATCTTAGAACTCAAAAATTTGGATTTATCTTTTGTGTATACGTGGTAACAAGCATTCTCCACAGAAGCCCTTATATCATTATATGTAATTGCCTTTTCTTGTTGAGAAAAAGTACAACTTGCTTGACAAAGATAACATTTTAAAATGACAAAAAAAAAACAGGAATAAAAGGCAAAACACACCATAGTCTGTTCTTGAAGTGCCATGCAGCACGGGGATAAAGACCAGAAATCTAATTAGGGTAAGTAATTTTCAAGAGATGTGGGAAATTCCAGTGAGTAGCTGGTATTGCCAAAATCCACTGGCATTGGGGCATGTCAAATACAAATGTCATTGTATTTCCAGAGTGCTTACACACCCTGGAAGTAGACACTTGCCTTCTTCTGTTTTATGTTTGTGAGCAGACCTAAGCTGTAGGCACCCGTATACACTTATCCAGTTGTTAGAAAATTGCCAAAGAGCAACTGATTTCTGTCATCCTGGGCAGAGGGAGAATTCTGGATTTATTTAAAATGTTAAATACACAATGAAATCATAAATCTCAAGTCTAGAAAATAATTCTATCTGTTCTGGTGTCAGTTCCCATTGTTTCACTTTGACAAAAGCTGCTCGTACACAATTTGGAACACTGGTAGCCTGGCCTTTCCCAGGGATATGTATGCTACCACTATCTTAATCTTCAAGAAAAGGCTATGACCATTACATAATCAATGGAACCAAAGTCTGTATTCTTGTCTTAAGGCTATCTTTAAATTTAACAAAAACAAAATGCTATAGGGTTTATATCCTACTCCCTTTATTAATGCTAAAATACACAATATCTCTCTTAATGGGGTTCAGTGGACTTAACTATAGAAACATTAAAAATATATTATATAATCTAGCTTCTAGGCAGGCAGAGGGAAAACAAAGCTAATATTCAGAAACTGAGAGATTAATAATGACTTAATAAGACACAATTCTTTTTTGAGATTTTCAAATGTTTCCATAGCTGCACTTGTGCAAATGCAGATTGCAAACTGTGCCCCAATTATAAAATGCTATGTTCCCTAGCCCAGATCTAATGCCTAAGAGGTGAATAACAGACCTGGAAATCCTAATCCTAGCTAACACCCTACTACGCCTTGAAGGGTACCAATTCCAACTCCTGCACTTTTTGTGTGTAATGGCCAAGCCAGATCCAGCAGCAAAGATTTCTAACACCCTCCAATGCTTGGCTTAATGTGATGTCCTGCAAGAACAAATATCATCAATGTAAGATGACACCTTTAGCTGTGGTAGACCGGACATGTAGTCATACCTGGTATGTCACTATACAGTATGAATGCAAATAATGCAACAGAGGGTTAATGCCAAAAATATAACAGGGTGCTAAATGGAAAGCCCTGGCACACCCTCCATGAACTTTCAACCATATTGTCAAAATCTTAGAAAAGTTTTTCTGATCTATATTTAGTAGACACATCTGTCACCAGTTTTGTAATAGGGACTTGTCTCCTTTCTTGTGCAGGAAGATGAATAAGGAAATTCTCATGGATGAGGAAAGATCCCCTCATCCATGTTAAGATGATATAGTTCCAGCAAAGATGGATTTAACTGGGGCAAGATGGTTTTATAAAATGCTGGGTGCAAGCCATTGCTCCTGGTGCTGTGCCTAGGGAGAGGAACATTATCACCCTAGAAACCTCTTCCAGATTTATTGGAGTAGACAGAGCATGACTAGCAGACTCTTTTAACACAAGTACATCTAGGGTCCTCAAAAGCCATCCTCACCACTGATGGTAGAGGGTTGGTACAGTACATCTCTGAGACATATGACCCCTAATCTGAAGTAAATTGGCTTTTGTAATTTTTTAACTTAGGAAGTCTGAGGAGGACTGAATGACCCATCAGTCTTCTGTTTGTTGACACCCTTTGAAACCATAAAATGTCTGTGTTGAACCCTTAGCACCAACCTTTAATTCCTTTATATTGGGAGGCCCTATTATATTGCAGAGTTTTCATTTCTGTTTACATTCTTAATTAGTTCTGAATTCTTTTTCAGAACTATACTGTGATCTATAAATCAATTTATGTAAGTGGGACCACTAAGTTTAATATTTTATATATTCTGCAGCAGTCCTCTGAGTGGAAGTGTTCTGAACAAAAATTTTAAATTCAAATATTGAATACTCTCACCAAGAAAACATTGAATCAAATGCACTTAATGCCAACAATCTGGCCAGACAAATCTTCTCCATCTGGATTTTATTTTGGCATTAGACAATACTGAGGTATTCAAATGCCAGACTCCTTTCCCAGTATCATGAGAGGAACTGGCTGAACAGGCACTCAGAAGTATCAAGTGATTTGAGGTTTCAACCACCTTCATAGTGGCATAAGAAACTGATAAAACTGAGAAAGAGAAATATCATCAATTCTGGTTGCTATGGGACCCATTGTGTATGTACCCTCCTTGGTTGTGCAGCATGCCATAGGTGTCATGCAGCCCAGAATGCAAATCATTTACTTGAGAAAATTATCATCACAATGACTCCTCACCTTATGCTAGTCATGCGAAGAGTCAACCTAGCTCCTCCCCATCAATCTACACCTCATCTTTCCTTTTCAACTGCATATGCTCACCTATAAAGAAATTGAAGATTCACCTCAATCTGGATATCAGAAAATGCAGGGGACGATGATCTAGAACCTTTCTTCCTAAGACTAGGACATGCCATCTCTCTGCCCCATTCTTTATATCCTCAATTCTCCATTACCTCTGCTACAGTTCCGTCCTGTTGGAAATTTGCCCATATCCTCCCCTATTTAAATCGGGGACCCATGCGATCTGAATAACTATAGGCTTATCTCCTTCTTGCCTATCCTTTTTAAAGTCTTCAAAAACTGATCTATAACCAACTAAAAACTCATATTGAAACCTTTTCATCCTTAACCTAGCAAAATCTGGTTTCCGGGCAAATCACAGCACAATCACTGCTCTGGCTAAAGTAACTAATGACTGGGTCTCTGCTGTGGATGCTAAGACGATTACTGGAGCAGTCTTCCTAGATCTTAGTAAAGCATTTGACACTGTTGACCACAACCTCTTAGTCACTTGCCTCACTAACTTAGGTGCTACTTCCTCCACTACCCAGTGGTTCACCAGTTATCTGACAGGAGAACACAGAAAGTCAAAGCTGATGGTCTATTCTCTGCCTCTCTGCCGATTGTCAGAGAAGTCCCGCAAGGCTCCATTTTAGGTCCTATCTTGTTCTCACTGTACATTAACGACCTTGATTCTAACGTAACTAGCTCCAACCTGCACTTTTATGGATGACACTGTATGTATACCTCTGGCTCAACCTTATCTGAAGTTAGGGTGTGCTTCAAGCTGACTCTGTTTAGCTCAAAAATAATCTAATAAAGACCAAGTTTCTCCTTAATGCTAAGAAAGCTAAAGTAATGATTTTCTCGTAGTACCTCCTCTAGCACCTCCCTGCCCTGCCGAAAGAATTTATTGTTACTTCCCTAAGTGAACCTTTGAAGTCGTTACCAAATTTAAATACCTGAGTATCTGGATAGACAATAAGCTCTCTTTAATGACCACATCGAGGACTTATCCAGAAGGCTCAAAGCCAGGCTAGGATTCTTTTTCAGAAATAGGTCTCTTTTCTCCTCAAGACTCGAACTAGGCTTGTCCAAGTCACATTCCTTCCTTCACCTGATTATGGTGATTTAATTTACACTTCCAATACTCTCTCATGCCTAAGCAAACTGGACGTCCTCTAGCACCGCGTTGCTAGGGTTCATTACCAACTCCATTACCGTTCACACCATTGTGACCTGTACACAACTGTTGGCTGGACATCTCTCACTACCAGACGTCTGCTCCATCCTGGTCTCTGGACCCTTAAGTTGCTTCTGCATAAACTACCGAGTTACCTAACATCTCTGATCTGCATTTCACACGTGCTTACTCTCAGGAAATCCGACTACATCCCTGCTGGATGTACCCAGGACACATCTCCTTTGGTAAATGAGTTATCGTGGGTATGTACGCCCCACTATTTGGAACCAACTCATTCCGCATTGAAATTAACTAGCATTGTCTCAGTTAACTTTATTTTTTTTTTTTTGAAATTCAAGTTTATTGATTTTAACATAACCAACATAGACAGGTCATTACACATTAATGTCAAGTATCCATACATGGTATAACTAAAATAACTAAATAAAAGGGAACACAACACCCCAACAACCCCAAACCCTCCCTCAACCCCCTCATCTTCTTCTTTCCAAAATAACCCCACCAACCACCTACTACCAACCATAAGGTACCCCCACAAAGCTTCTTATAGAGTGTGCAACACAATTGTATGTCTAGTTCTATTAACCAGTTCACTGCTAAATCATAACTTGACCCTGTAGTCAAAATCTGAGGTCTCAGTTAACTTCTATAAAGTGCTAAGTTCATCTAAAATAAAAGATATTTGCAACTGTTATTAAGCTACTCCAACCCTTATGTGTGCCTCTTACTTAGTGTCCCACTAGCACTAGTCCTAGTCTTAACTGTAATCTCTTAGTTTACAACTTGCTCTATGTGGCTAAAACTTCAAGAATTCCATACCTACTCCTCTACCCTTCTCCTACTCCTGGCTTCCTATCTATATATACTCCTCCTTACTCTGTTAACCATCCCCTCTCCCTCAACCCTGCCTACCCTTTTATCCTAGCTCTCCTGTCTTTGCTCAATATATCAAGAGTATTTATTGTATATACCAATATTATGTTTATAAACCCTACCTAGTAATGTTTGCACACTATGAACGAAATGTTCTTCACTGTTCACTTTTTACTATGTTGTAGTTGACTATGTAACATTTTATTTTTTGTACTAGGTGTGCACTTTTGCATACTTGTAATCAGTGTTGCTTTATTAAGTGTCGCCTTTATTATGCAATGTCTTTTGTATGTGTACATGCTACAGGACCTCCTTGTGAATGAGTTTGC
The DNA here is from genome assembly GCA_016271365.2 of Neoceratodus forsteri. Classification (NCBI taxonomy): domain Eukaryota; kingdom Metazoa; phylum Chordata; order Ceratodontiformes; family Ceratodontidae; genus Neoceratodus; species Neoceratodus forsteri. The sequence goes on from CM057459.1 coordinate 60,782,924, forward strand.
TCAATGGAGTATTCCTGCAATAAATTTTAAACTTGAAACTTGAACAATACACTGTTTTACCTTTTAAGTTCCTTATTGTCTAAGGGGAGAACAATTAGAGCCCCACCCCAAGAATCACCACAGGGGATGTATGTTGAAAGGGCCTACATTCTTTAAACAGAGCAGTATGTAATGGTTTAGTTTAGGGGCATAAATGGTAAAAATCAACAAGTGCTGGCTTCTGTGGAGACATCCACCATTAGGGGCCCATTTCAGGGTAGATGTCCACTAACTTCATGATGCTCGGTCTGAATGATGGAAAAGGATCCCCACCCCATCACAGGTCCCTCCCCATTAACTAAAAGGAATGGTTGGCTGTCTACACAGATTTGGCTCTATTGGTTTAAAAAGATTTCAAGTGAGTGTCCTGTACTAGGAGCATATACCCACGCAAGTTTTGCAAATTAAGAATGGTAGCTACACATTTCTTTTGGGATGTAATACTGTGCATGTTTAGGGCTGCTATGGGCAAAGGGTCCATTAGAAAAAGAATAAGATTAAATAAATCTTCTTAATGAGTTGCCCTTTACTCTTAAAGACAGATCTAGTTCTACCTTTCTTTTGTTTGTTTTCTGAGGATGAATTCTCAGGTAGGAATCCCTCCTGATCTACAGTAAGGAGAGGTCTAACAGAGAAGGTACTGTGGAGACCTTAGAGTTTGTATCCTCTTCTTAAATGTCTCCCCTCATCCTCCTGCTCTTCAGTAACAAAAAACAAAACAAAACAAACCTGTAGAAGTTTTAGTGACCTTAGGTTTCCAGCTATGACTTCTCTTTTTGTGGTACTTGAGACGTACCAGAATCATCCTTGGGAAGAAGTGTGGGCTTCAGGACGGTGGGGGGAGATGATGATGGAGGGCCATGTCAATGTTAATCCCAGGTGGGTCTACTTTCACTTCAGGAAAACCTGGACTGGAGGTTAATACGTATCTGGTAGCAGTTGCTACTGTCACCCCTTCTCCTAAGCACACACTGTTTAAATTATTACTGAGGCTTCCATTTGAAACTCAGGAAGTGTATCTGGAATAGTCTTAGTCTCAATTTAATTATTCTCTATCAAGGACAGACAGAAACAGGTACAAAGACATAATGCAGTTCACTTGAGCTAAGTAGGAGGTCAGGAAACCACTCCTGACAGGATCTACAGTGGCGTGAAAAGTATTTGCCCCTTCTGATTTTCCTATTATTGCATATTTGTCACACTGGATGTTTTCAGGTCTTTAGAGAAAATGTAATATTAGATAAAGGGAACCTGAATGAACAAATAACACTTGTTTTTTTTAATTTCACTTATTTAATGAAAAAAGTTAACCAACACCAACTGGCACTGTGTGAAAAGTAATTGCCCCCTACACTTAATAACTGGTTATGCCACATTTAGCTGCAATGACTGCAACCAAACACTTCCTATAATTCAATATCAGTCTTTCACATCGCTGTGGAGGAATTTTAACCCACTCTTCCTCTAGAACTGCTTTAATTCAGTAACATTTGGTAGGTTTTCGAGCATGAACTGCTCGTTTCAGGTCCTGCCACAGCATCTCTATTAGGTTTAAGTCTGGACTTTGACTAGGCTACTCCAAAACTTTAATTTTACTTCTTTTAGCCATTCTGATGTGGACTTGCTTTTGTGTTTTGGATCATTGTCTTGCTGCATGACCAACTACGCTTCAGCTTCAGCTGACGGAAGGATGACTGGACATTCTCCTTAAGAATTTTCTGGTACAGAGCAGAATTCATGGTTCCTTTAATTATGGCAAGTCATCCAGGTCCTTAGGCAGAGCAGTATCCCCACACCATCACACTACCACCACCATGTTTGACTGTTGGTATGGTGTTCTTACTGTGGAATGCTGTGTTTGCTTTACGAGACATTATGGGATCCATGTTGTCCAAAAGTTCCACTTTGGACTCATCTGTCCATAGAACATTTTCCAAAAGGCTTGTGGATCATCCAGGTGCTTCTTGGCAAATGAGAGATGAGCATTTATGTTCTTCTTGGTTAGCAGTGGTTTCCGACTTGCTACTCTCACATGAAGCCCATTTTTGCCCAGTCTCTTTCTGATTGTGGAGTCATGAACACTGACCTTAGCTGAGGCAAGAGTAGCCTGCAGTTCTTTGGATGTTGTTTAGGATCCTTTGAGACTTGGATGATTTTTACACTGTGCCCTTGGAGTAATTTTTGGCAGGCCGCCCACTCCTGGGAAGGTTCACTACTGTTCCAAGTGTTCTCCATTTGGAGATTATGGCTCTCACTGTGGTTCGATGGAGTCCCAGAGCCTTAGAAATAGCTTTGTAACCCTTTCCAGACTGATAGAGGGCAACAAATTTTTTCTGATCTTTTCAGGAACTTCCTTTGATCATGGCATAATGTGCTTGTTGAATCTTTGTGCTGGCAACGTGACTCTGATGGTAAGGGCCAAAATAAGTGAGGTTTATATTGAGCAGGGCTGGCTGTAATCAAGCCTGGCTGTGTTCAATCAGCTGACTCTAATTATCCCTTTAATTGGGTTGATTTAACTAGGGGGCAATTACTTTTCACACAGTGCCAGTTGGTGTTGGTTAACTTTTTCATTAAATAAATGAAATAAGTAAAAAAAAGTGTTATTTGTTCACTCAGGTTCCCTTTATCTAATATTATATTTTGTCTAAAGACCTGAAAACATCCAGTGTGACAAATATGCAATAATAGAGAAAATCAGGAGGGGCAAATACTTTTCACGCCACTGTACTTTATCAGGACTCTACTCCAGCACTCAATGAAATTCTTTTCTGCAGAGTTGTATGCCTTTATTCATGTGGCTAGTGAGGAGATATGTGATATCAGTTTAATACAACTAAATCCCTGAACATGTGCAGCTTAACAACATTTATTAGTGACCTGTTAATAGAAGTTGGAGCACCGATATAAGTAAGCTTTTGCATTCTTGGCTGATAGCACACAATAGCACTGCACGCATGGTGAAATAATAGAGGTTTATTGAGTGCACATGGAAATATTTTTTAAGAAAACAACAGTTAACAAATTAAGAAATGAGCACTTTTAAGCAGTGTGATGAAACAGGTGACAAATGTTATGTTTACACATACGGAACTTTCCTTGGTGCATGTTGTACAAACGTAGTTACTATGAAAATATTCTTTAAAGTTTAGACCTGCTCAAGATTAAGTAAGAATAAATGCTTGGGATAACATATTTTGAGAAGGTAGCACTTGAAATCTATACTAAAGATTTGATAAATGTTATTTCTAGTTGCATACAATTCTCATTATGAATTAAAGAGACAGTATCACATGAAACGATTATGTGAACTGATCATACAACTGAAAATAGTTTGGTGATGTTGAAATTGTTTTATGCAAGGTGATCCTTAAAACAACAAAGATCTGTGGCAGACAAGAGGAAGCTAGAGCACAGTTATGAAGTAGGTAGCCATTATTGGCATATTTAACTATTAGTAATGGCTGGTACTTTTCCAGATAGCTATGTTATCAGCTTAGTTTATGAAATACATGATTGAGATCATCATTTGGTGATGCTTTATTTAGAACCTTCAATAATGTAGATAATCATTAAAAATAGAAATATAAACATCATTTTATAGAAAATATAGAAAATTGTATAAATACTAAAATATGTTTATTACTTGTTTAACTGTTCCCAGAAGAAGCCACTGCATGGCAAAACATTGGAGCAAACTGAAAACTTATGTTTGAATAAAGAATATCAGAAACTATAACCAAAATGGACTTTTTGTGTATGGCTTTTTCTGAGCCAGAGCGGTTGCCCCCTCCTTTGAAGTGATCACACACTACTAGCAACCAAGTGCCACACCAGAGAGCACTCTATGAATGGACAAGATTACCCTGGGAACCCTTCTTTTCCCCATGAGGTGGTCATGGTAAAAGCCATTATCCTGATTTCTGATGGCCCAAGAGCAATTTCTATAGGCATGCAGCCCTTTCTCTTCATAATGATTGCATATAAATGGGTTCAGGCAGGAGGTGTTACTGTCACCATAGTCCAAGCATAGACCACATCTATGCTGGTCACAGGCATTGCCACAATGGGCAAGGGATCCACACTTGTGGCAAATTATGTCTACACTAATGAAAGTGTAGGCTGCAACCCTTGCCCAGAAAAAGCTACTGGGCAGGTGGTTGAGACCCACGCTTTGTAATTGAGTTTTACCCAATCCTCCATCCTCCTATCCAGACTGCTCTGAGTCCAGGATGTAAGAGAACATCCACAACTTCTCCTTTCTGGCATTGGCAGTAAGAAATATCTGACATCCTGGACCCTTCATTGCAAAAGTATTGTAACCAACTTAACAGCTGGTTTTCTCAAGGAATCACAATGAACGGGTACCAGATGGGAGTGTCTTTTAGAGTGAAGTACTCAGCCCAAAAGTAGTTCAGGGATTTAGTTGTATTAAAACTGATATCACAGATCTCCTCACAAGCCACATGAACAAAGGCATACAACTCTGCAGAAAATAATTTCACTGAGTGCTTGAGTAGAGTCATAGCTTGTGTGAACTGCATTATGTCTTTGTACCTGTTTCTATCTGCCCTTGATATAGTTAAGAAAACTTGACAAGAAGGGATTATCATCAGGGACTGGTGCCCACTGTTACAATTTTGGGCCTGGCCTGGTGTGGTCCATAAGGCAGTAGCAGAGGAAAGGAAGTGGTCCATCTGGAAGTCCAGAACGTGTGGGCCACCTTCACATGATGCCCAGTATGGTTAAGTGTTACACTACCTCAGTCCAGTCTGGTAGTTTCAGGGGATTATTGCTTATTTATTTGCTACTGTAGGCCTTGCACTCCCTTTCAGTATGTTTATGGGTAAGTGTACAGGGACATTTGGCTGTTTTGTTTATACATCTGTGGGGCATACCTCCTCTTCAGTTCCTTCTGCACACTGGAGTTTAACTGAATGAACACACTGCTCTGCATGGTCCATGCCTGCTGTGGTACTATTGCTCTGAGGTGGGGTTTGAACTGCTAGTGTAAGAAAGTTAGAATTTTCCAGTGTCTCTTAACTCGGTGTAAGGACCTTACCAACTGAAGCCAAGAGGTTATGTGACTCTGCATTAGGCTGTATTTGTGCCTCTTTTTCCTGGACAACAGCTGTTTTATTCTGACAGACATAAGGTGTAGTACGCCCGTCACAGATGCACATTGTGCTATGGCCAGAAAAGTGGTTTTGAGACAGTAACATGAAAGTCTGGTAGAGTCTTCTTGCAACCCGTGCCCTGTTGTGACACAGTTTTGTGTTAGCAGTCAGTTTTGATTAGGGGCCTGCCTTGGCATCCGATGCCATGATCTCTGCAGCCATCAGTGTTTTCCTGCCAGCCAAGTTTTCCCATCATCAGCCTGAGTCCAGGCAGCTGCCTGAAACACTTTCTTGGAGACGATCCATCAGTATGAACAGGAGTCAGAGTCAGAGCTATCTATCTTTCTGGAGCCCAAAGCTGCCTTTGTATGATGACAGCTCCACTCCAGCCATCAAAGCATATTTTGAAGTTTCCAGCTCAAAGTTAGACAACATCACTATATCAGCTGTTCATGTGGCTGAAACTTTCTCTGCTGTTGCAGCTTTTGTCAGGACAGTTGTTTCAGATCATGCAGGAGCTGTGACCAAGGCAGCATCTTCATCTGCCAACAATTACGATAATAGCGCTCACCTTTAAGCAATCCATGCCATTAGAAGAACCTCTGCTGCGGGTCATCTGGTAACTAGACAGGCATCTTAGATGCATCAGGTATGGCTTTAACTTGTTCTACCTCTGAATCTTGCAGAACTCATGTTCCTCATCAAAATTTAGCCCCATATTCTATTGAGGAACAGAGGGCTCTAGAACCAGTTCCACTTTCACAGATACCTCTGTTCTGTCATCCTCCAAACCAGAAGGATTCAGGCAATTCATTGATAATTCCATAAGACTTTCAGAAATCATAGCATCCCCACCTGCTTCTTCATCACTGGTGTCCACCATCTTAACCCACAGCCAAATGGACAGTAGTTCCTCTTCTGGCTAGAATAGGCGAGTTTCACCAGTGTCCTAGTCAAAATTCCCCATTCACTAAAAATACCATAAACAGCTTAAACCTGATTCATTTCGTTAGTTCACATCTGTAGTCCTCCTCCCCAAGACAAGGCTGAAAATATGCAGAATTGCCTATCCCTCCTTTCCCAGTCAACAACAATTAAATAAATAAAAATCCCACATAAACACATTTACCCTCATCTTCCCTTGCTACAATTCCAAAACATGCCTATACTCCTCTTCCAAGTTCTATCTCTACCTTGCACCACTCATAATTTGCACCCTTTCTGCCACACATCTTCTGAAATTTATGCTTTGCAATTACTACACTCCTAAAATTGTTACCTCTTCATCCTTCTAAGTTATCTGCATGCCTCCAAAATTTTGTGCCCTTACCTGTGAAACCCTATCAAAATGTATAATCCTGCTTAGCACCACTCCCAAAATGTCCACACTTATCCCACATTGCTCTTTCAAATGTGTACCCATTCCCTTACAAAATTGGTTCCCATTGCAAACCAAGAAGATCTGTGTCCCATTGCACACATGTTAAAACTGTACTTGTACCACATCTCTCCAAACTGTTATATCACTATACCACATGACTTCCAAAATCTGTACCTTTCTTTCACTACTCCCAAAATCTGCAACCTTCCACAAATGTACCCCCAAGTATCACAGACTCTGTACCTCCCTAGAAAAACATTTTGCTGCTTCCTTTGGTCCCTTCTAAGGTGTTACCCTACCACTACATTCTCTATTAAATATTACACCTACTCCCAAATCTTTCCAGGTTATATATCCTTCTTTGTCCCTGTCCCTTCCCCAAACTTGCAACTGTAGCTCTACTGTGCATATACTTTAGCCTCTCAATGTTTTCTACCTAGCTCCACACTTTCTACAATGTTTGTGCCATTACTCTTTCCCTTGCCCAAAGGTTTATAGCCTTTATTCTAGTTTTCCAAATTTCATACCCCAACCCCAAAACCATTCCAAAATGTTCTAACCAGTGCCCCTACATCACGCTCAACATTTGTGTCCATAAATTTCATCCTTGCAACACTCTTTACACCTATACCACATGACTCTGAAAATGTGTACCTTTCCATGTACTACTCCAAAATTGTCACATTCCTATTATCTACCCTCATACAAATACTTTCTTCATCCTTGGAAGTTGTTCAGGTGTAGGAGTACTCATTTTGGTAATGAATTGGATCTATGGTTCAAATTTAAGGAGGGTTGTGAAAATGTTTAGGTGACTGGGAGTAAAGGTACAAATACTGTGAGTGGGGTAAGGGAAATATGTTTTGGGAGGAGTGTGGAGTGTGAGGGTACATATTTTGAAAGGGGGGCCTAATTCACAAAAGGTCAGGAATGGCACATGGTGCTTGCACCAACAAGAAATGGCACAAGGGTATCTTGTGCCACACTGTCACCATCCCTAATTCACAAATGTGGCCTGCACCACATAGGGGCTGCCTGCACCAGCTGGGCATGTGCTGCTCTTGTGTCAAACACATGGCTGCACTGTGACAGACTGGGGATTGTGCCGTGGCAGTGCTGCATTATCCTTATATGTGGGATTTAGAAAGTGCCGTAATGGTCACAGGGTTTTCAAGGGATTAGACTAGCCCATAGCTGTCCTAACAAACTGTGTGAAATTGCCAGGTGGGAACCCATATATGTTCCCCACCAACTTGGTAACATCCTGGATATCCTGCAGGCATAAATTCCAAGGGTTACAAAGTCAAGAATTGCAGAGTCATTGATCCACTAGTAAAAATTACAATGCACGGTACACTCCAACATCTTTGCAGGTAACACTGCAGATGTGGGAGATGGACAGATGCTAGCTGTATAATTTACACCAACTGGATAAGTATGCAAAGGTGCAACAGTTTGGACATGGATATAGCATTCTGTAATAGCAACACACTAGATAGTTGGGACTGCTTTACAACTAAACTTGTAGAACTCCAATATACGTATGTGTTAATGAGCAGAACATATCACCATAGGAAAACAGATCAGAATGGTTGATGTTGAAGGTTATGGGGCCAGTTATGTGGTGATTTTGTGGGAACTTTGATGAATCGAGCCCTATTTCTAGACAGAATGTACCAAAACATGAATTTGTCACCAGTTTCCTGATTGATGTGTCTCTGTGTTTCTTGAGGGGGCACATAAACATTGCACTGCATCCTCTGATCCATTATGGATGTGCATTTTGTGACACTTATTCTACTGTCCACTCAGCAGCTTGACATACATTCTTGATGAGTGACTGCTAATGCAAGTAATAATGAGAGCTATGTTGTTTGTATCTTTCAGGATTGTATGTGCCATTTCTAATATAGCACAAGTTTGCTGCTCTACCATATAGTGCAGCATCCTCCCACAGCTTCTGGCAATCCCTCCCATGCACCTTTGTTTGATACATGGAAGTGGATGTGGCAAACTGCAGGATTTTGGCAATGGGACTCCACTTGTTGGTGACTCAGGTGCAGGATCTCAGCACACACCATTGGATGCAAGCTGCTTTTCACCACAGCTTGCATTGCTCTAAGGCCAACTTTGAGAATTGGGCCCATGGTGTACCTTTTAGAGAGGCATGATAGTAGGTGTACACTGTTTGGAAGGGACAACAGAGAGGAATACTAATTTCAGGATGACTGTGCGGGTTAAAAATACACATTTTAGGAATAATGTAAGAGGTATTTTGGGATGAGGGAATGGTTAAAGGCACAGATTGATTCAGTGGTGTAAGCTTAAAGTACAAGTTTTGAGGTGGTGCAGAAGAAGGAGTTCACATGTTGAGGGTACAGCAGTAAATGTTCATGGTCTGAAAGAGGGGTAATGGTAAACATATTGTGGGGAGGTGCAGCAGAAGAATGGTACACATTTTGGAAAGATGAAAGGTAAATAAATACCTAACATTAGCTGGGGTACAGGGCAAAATTACAAATCAGGAAGTGGTGTAGGGCAAAAGTACATATTTAGAAACAGAAAAACAGAATGTGATGGCAGATAAGGGCCACTGGACCCAATCAGTCTGTTAGTTTTTTAACCTTCATTTTTGTTGCAAACCTTACTTGACCTGTGGTGCAATCTGTTCCCCACCCATCCTTATCCCTACAATTCCTTGTATCTATCTTAGGCATTTTTGAACCCCACCACTGTATTCACCCCACTACCTCCACTAGAAGGTTGTTCCAGGTATCCACTACCCTTTCTCTAAAGAAGGACTTCCTCATATCCCTCATGAATTTACTTCCTCCAGCCCTATAATATTCCCCTAGTTCTAGAGCACTTTGTTTTTAGAACAATACCCTCCTGTACATTATTAAATCCTTGAGGTATTTAAAGGTTTCTGTCATATCCCCCCCGCTGTCTTACATGGTGTACATATTTAGCTCCTTTAGTCTTTCTCTTTAGGGCTTTTGATGCAGACCCTGCACCATTTTGGTAGCCCTCCTCTGGCAACCTCTCCTCTGTCTATGCCCTTCATGAAATGTGGTCTCCAGAATTGGACACAGTACTCAAGGTGGGGTCTACAAGGATCTATATATGGGCAACAGCACCACCTTCTTCCTGCTGTCAATACCTCTTCCTTGTCACCCCAGGATAGCATGTCAATTGAGTGATGAATTTATGGTGACGGCAGTTTCAGTGATGCAAATTTGGTGAACATTAAGTGGCAGCGGTAGCGTTTCAGAATCCTATAGTATGGGTGACGTTGCTTCCCCCTCCCTAGGTGCTACAAACTCAGAGTTAGTTGCCATAGAAAGGAGGTATGGGGAGGTGCTCACTGCAAAAAGCAGTAATGCAGATGTCACCCTTACTCTGTAGTTGCCCATATTCACCATCGCCTTTTAACGCTCGGGTTTAATTGCCCATTGCTGAAATTGCTGTCACCATAATTGTATCGCTGAATTGACATGGAACCCACCCAAGCATTTCACTAGCCCTTCTGATTGCCTTATCACATTGCTTGCCACCTTTAGGTCATCCAATATAATTATCCCTAGGTCTCTATCCTGCTTGGTCTTTGTCAGTATCACTCCACTCATTTTGTACTCAGCTTCCAGATATCATTGGCATTAGTTTGCACTTTTGGTATTATAACCCAGCTGCCATACACTTGACCACTCTTACAGTCTTTTCAGATCCGTGCCCATCCTTCCACCTCCTGGCATGTCAGCACGGGGTCACTGTGCCATGGACAAAAACAACATGGCTACAGAAGCCACAAGCAACACAGCACCAACCACAACAGAGTTGAACAAAACACCAACTCAAACAAAAGATCATGTCCATTGGAAACAGTAGGACTTTATTTTTATGGGGCTTTGTACCCACATCCACCCATAGGGGCATCACCCCTCACACCCCCAGAAACTAAATAACTAACTCCGGGGCTGACTTTGGGGATGGGGATAAACTCAGGAGGGGGTAAACTTTGTTTAAAAAATAGCCACAAAGGAAGTAACACCACGAGACCTGGGGTAACTAAACCCACGGTCCAGGTCTCAATCCTGCCATGTGCTGAAGCCTTAGCCACTCCACCACAAAGAGTGGCTTGGCAAATGCCAACACATGGCAAGTTAGCTTCTGACTGATGCATAGAGCAATAGGGGTAGCAGTCATTCCCTTCCACTATCATATGACTGTCACTCTACATACATGTGCACTCTACCATGTGCGGTTATTACCAAGCGGTTCTAATTTGGGGATATTGACCCAGTATTGGCATGTATACTCTGTTGCAGATCTTAGTGTCATCTGAAAAGAGAAAGACCTTCCTTCCAGTTCTTCTGTTATGTCACTTATAAAGACATTTAAGAGGACTGGTCCCAGCACTGATTCCTGAGGTACCCCACTTGTCACCCTCCTGACTCAGCGTGCACTGCATTTTCACTACACACTGTATCCATCCACTAGCCAGTTTCTTACCCAGGTTACCACCCTATCACCCACCCCAAAGATACCCAAATTGCTTACCAGTCTCCTATGTGGAATGGTGTCAAAAGCCTTGCTGAAATCCAGGTATGTCACATTCAACACTCCTCCATGATCCAGCTCCTTGACCACTCAGTCAAAGAAATCTATCAGATTTGTTTCACATGACCTTCCCTTTATGAAACCATGCTGCCTTGGGTCCTGCAGTCTTTTGAATACAAGATATTTCACAATCTTTTCCTTTAAAGGGTTTCCCTAACTTACCCACCACGGAAGTCAGACCTCTTCCTTGCTAAAAATTTTGTGAAGTGGGACTACATCTGTCATTCTCAGTCTTCTGGCATCATGCTGGTCTCCAGTAATCTGTTAAAAGGTCTGTCAGTGGTGCAGCTAGTACCTCCATGAACTCCCTCAGCACTCTTGGATATGCCCATTTGGCTCCATAGCTTTATTTGCCTTTAGATTAGGAGTATTTTCCAGGCTTTCTCCACAGAAAACAGGATACTGTCTATTTCCCTCCATCAGTGCTCCAGGCACCCTTTCATGGTCCCTACCATCCCCTTGTGCTATGAACACTGAGCAGAAATATTTGTTCAAGATGTTTGCTTTTCTTGATCCCCCTCCATAAATCACCACCTTCCCTTTAACCATACAATCTCTTCCTTGGTCTTTCTATTTTCACAGACATACATGTTTGAATTTTTACAGAAGCAGTGCTTCAATTTCTGGAAAGAGGGCCCTTTACAGAGTAGATGCACACATTTCCAGAATGTGGTTGAGCCTCAGCAAAAGGGTCAATCAGAACAGTATACAGAAGCAGGGAGATTCAGGGGAAGCATTAAAGATTAGTCAAGAAAGTGGAAAACAAAACTTTGCATGACCTGATTCATTTGGGCACTTCTTCCATTGTTTAAAATTGTCCCCAGAGTTTTACTGATTAGTCGTGAAGCTTATCTGGTGTTATTTGTGGTGCTGTATTAATAAAATTCAATGAGAAGATGTCTTCAAGTAATTGAAAGTGAAGAATGGTGTTTGCCATTGTACATGCTGATGTACTCTGTGTATTCTGAGTGGGCAGAACATTGAGAAAATGTTGTTTTCTTGCTTAAATGACATCTGCACTCATCCAATATTCAACCAGATGGCCCAAAAAGTCTGAGAGGTTTTCTGTGAACTTATCAAATACCATAAGAGAGGCAATACAATAGTATTTATACATGAAAATGGTAATTCCCATATTTTAGTTGTAATAACTATATAACCATAGCATGGATTTCTTTATATTAGAGAAAAGTGCAACTGTAAAATATATTTGGAATTGGTCTTTAAACTGTGTACCTTTACAGTATGCATTTTAGATAGAGTACCAATGTAGAAGTCTCACTGGGCTAGGAGAATAATAACATTGCTAAGCCAGGCAGTTTTGTGACCAGCATTAATTACTAAAATCTCAATAATATGTATTTATTATGAAATAAATGGCATATCCTGCTTAAATATAATGAATTGAACAAGGTTTCCATTCTTCATGAAACTTTTTTGTTAAGATCATTGACTGGTGTAAACATTTATAGTTTTTTCCAAGTGCCTTAGCTGTTGCTTCATTGCTTGTAAGATCACTACTTTAAAAAAATTTCTGAAAACATTTTAGTTTTCTAATTAAAATCTTATTTTCTGGTGATTTCACATGCAAACTTCTACCAAAAATATTCTTTGGTACCTGCCAAGAGAGTCAGGTAATGCACATTTGATCAGATCTTATGCTAGATAATAAGCAGATTGGATAAGTGCCGAAGTGGGCAATTTTCATTATCTTCATCAACTAGTTTGAAACAGCAGATGCTTTGCTCTTTACACATCTGCAGTGGTGCTATTCACAAAACTGATTTATGGATGTTTAGCATTGTGCAGTGCAATGATATTTAAACACGTATAGGACAGCACAAAAAAGGAAAGTGTTCTATCTAAGCGAACAAGCGTACTGTTCTTTTAGAAAGAGTAATTCTACTACTCTTCTCTTAAATGCAGGTAAAAATGACAAGTGCCTTGAAAACCTTGAAGAAGAGCCTGGATTTGCAGCTGGCTATGTTTCTTTATTATAAGAGCCTTTAAATATATATATGGCTTTATGTTAACAATTACAGCGTTTATGCTTCATTGTGAATATGAGAAGTTTTGCATAGCACTTAGAAAGAAATCCAGCCATAAAAGGCTAAAATGTGCACATCTGAAACAGAGGAGGAGTTTCATATTTGAATGGAATTTCAATGAGGTATCAGGCACTTGTGTGAACTCAAGGAATCAGTGTAACTGAATCGGATAAAATGAAGTTCAGGCAAAAAGTCATTATTATGATTCTTCATTATGTGCCAACCAGCCATGGAACTGTAACATTTCTCACATTGAAAGAAAATACTCATGAGAACATTTAAATTGATAGAAATAGGAAGCTGAGTACTCTGTGCAGATGAAGTGATTTCAAATTGCATTTACAAGGAATCAGAAGGCATGCAATATGTCAATTGGAACTACTTCATTTAATAGTTGAGTATCTGTGTTAAAAATGACTCGATGTGGCCTCAAATCAGTATAAAACAACTTAATGTGGGACCAGATATACTGAAGGTATGTGTGGAGAGAGAGGCAGAAAGAGTGTGAGAGAAAGAGAAAGAGGGAAAGAAATAGAGAGAGAGAAAGAGATGCGAGAAAAGCACAACATAATTGGGGATAACAAATTAGAACTACTGTAGGATGTATCAGCTGGGGTAGTACATGATGCAGGTTACAAACCAGACGGCCCATTTACAGTACTTGGAAGGTGTTGCAGAGTCAGTTAACATCATGCTCCCCTGGAGCTGTCTCTGGCTTGTCCATTGAACAGGTAATTTAGAAGATTGCCTCAATGCTTTGATGAACTTGTATACTGTAACAGTAACAAATGGGAGAACATAACAAATCCATTTCAAAATGCCTCTACAGGATCTGTAAATGGTGTTAAAGAACATATGGCAGCCTCTGTAACTGGACAGTTATTTTACAATGTAATACCTTTCAGTTTACTTGCAAAAGAAACTAAAATCATGTATCAAACATTTTTAATTGTATGTTCACAAGATGACTAAAGGAACCTTACCTACCTTTTTAAAGTGCTGGATTTTGCATCAGAACAGAACATAAAGTAAACACTTACTGAAATACATTGCAGCCCCACATTAAGAATGCTAACTTGTGGAAAAGATTCAAGGTTCAGATCCAGTACAACCATGAACTCAATATAGAGCTCCTTATGCAAACACTTTGTGTTGTGCAAAACAGCTTTGTGTAGCACAAACATGGCTTTACTGTACACACTGGATATGTACTTAGTGCTTCTGTTGCAATACTGAAAGTCTTTATTTGCAAGTCACAAAAAGGTGGTGTATCACTACAATGGAAGGCCTTGATTGCAAACAACTGAAAGGACAAGACATACACACATTGCTCAGTGGTATTCACGATTTAGATGGCACATGATTGAGCAGATAATGCCTTTTAAGTATTTAGGTGTCTCCTTGACTCTCTCTTTAACATGTTTAGAGCATATTGGGATGTTATGTAAAAACATAAACCAGAAACTAAGTTCATCATACAAGCTAAAAGATTACTTTTGTCTAGAGCCCTGAAAAGCCATTGCTGTGTCACTTTTCTCTTTTTGTTAATCATTAGTATATATATATATATATATATATATATACACACACAGTATATACACTACATATATATATATATATATATATATATACACACACACATATATATATATATATATATATATATATATATATATCTTAAAGGTCTGTTAAGTTACATAAACTGCATGTCATTTATAACAATATGCACTGGGCTTCTTGTGCCTATTCAAACTTATCATTGTTCCCTTTATGCCCACCAACTGAATTTGTTTTCTTCTAATTTTCGGACCGAATATATTTGGTTGCCTTATTCATAAAGTTTTTCCTTTCTTTATCTACATCTCTTGAGACTCTGGTACAGTCTTAGATTCTAATATTACACTTGATTGTCCGAGGTGTTAGATTAGCAACCCCTTCTGTAAAAGAAAATGGTCTCTAAAACATTTTGTGGCTGTTCTGAATTATTAGAGCATTCATAGAAACATAGACTTTGATGGCAGATAAAGACCACTTGGCCCACCAGTCTGCTCATTTCCTACCTACTGGATAAGCTGCAGATTCTTGTTAACCAATAGCCTACTTCCTGCCACCCTCCACTACAATTGCTTTATGTCTGTCCCATGCATGTTTGAATTCCCCTACTGTTCTAGACCCAACAACCTCCCAGGAAGGCAGTTCAATGCATCCACCACTCTCTTGTGAAAAAAAATTCCTCACATTATCCCTGAGCGTCCCCTCTATCTTTAAATTGTTCCCCTTGTTCTTACACATTTTTTTCGAAAGATGCTACCCTCCTGGGCTTTGTTGATTCCTTCAGGTACTTGAATGTTTCTATCATGTCCCCTCATCCCTCCTTTCATCAAGGATATACATATTAGCTCTCTCAGTCTCTCTTCATATGGTTTCTGATGCAGACCCTGCACCATTTAGTTGCCCTCCTCTGGACTGCTTCCATCCTGTCTATGTCCTTGCGTAGATGAGGTCTCTAAAACTGCACACAATACTCCAGATGGGGTCTCACCAACTGTCTGTACAGAGGATAACCACTTCCCTTTTTCTACTTGTGATGCCCATTCCTATGCATCCCAGTATCCCCCTAGCTCTCCTTACTGACTTCCCACATTGCTATCCAACCTTTAGATCATCTGATATGACTACCCCAGGTCCCTTTCCATTTTATTGTTGTTAGTACCTCCCTGCTATTGTGTACTCATCTCTGGGTTTTGTTTCCCAAGTGCATTACTTTGCACTTCTTTGCATTGAATCTAAGTTGCCATATGTCTGACCATTCCTCCAACCTTGCCAAGTCCCTTCTCATCCTTTCTACCCCCTGTGTATCAACTCTGTTACAGATCTTTGTCATCTACAAAGAAGCATACCTTTCCTCCAGACCCTCTGCAATGTCACTATAAAGATGTTAAAGAGGACTGGACCCAGTACTGAGCCCTGGAGTGTACTCCACTAGTGACCCCCCTTTCTTTTGAATGTGTTCCATTCACTATTACCTTCTGTGTCCTGTTTTGCAGCCAGTTTGCTACCCAGGCTACTACTCTGGGACCCACTCCCAGGCTGGCTAACTTGATTATTAATCTTTTGCGGGACTGTGTCAAATGCCTTGCTAAAGTCTAGGTGGGCCATATCCACAGCCCATCCCTAGTCTATTACTTTGGTCACCCAGTCAAAGAAATCTATTAGATTCATCTGATATGACCTTCCTGCTGTAAATCCATGCTGCTTTGGGTGCTGTGCCCTGCTGGCCTCTAGGTACTCAACAATTCTTTCTTTCAGAGTGATTCCATCATTTTCCTACCACTGAGGTCAAACTTACATGTCTGTAGTTTCTTGCTTCTGCCTGCTCCCACTTTTGTGAAGGGAATCACATCTGCCCTCCTCCAGTCCTCAGGTACCACCCATCCTCCAATGATTTGTTAAAAGTATGGTCAGTGGTGTCACTAGGTCCTCCTTAGTTCTTTTAAGATTCTGGGTGAATCCCATCAGGCCCCATTGTTTTGTCCACCTTGAATTTTAGGAGTTCTTTCAGGACTCTTTCTTCTGTAAATGGACTGGTGTCAACCCCTACCCAGAGTGCTTCTATTGTCTGGTTTAGGTAACTCCTCCTCATCTTCTTTTGTGAATACTGAGCAAAGTATTCATTCAGTATCTCTGCCTTTTCACTGTCTCCTCTGCCCACCTCCCTCTCCCTTGTTAATCTTCACTATTCCTCCCTTAACCTTTCTATGCTCCTAATGTACCTATAAAAGGTGTTATTCCTTCTTAACTGAATTGGCTATTTTTTCCTCGGTTTGGCCTTTTGCTACTCTGACTGCCTTCCCACTTCTTTCTGCTTTATTTGATACAGTTCCCTGTCATGCTCCTTCTGTGATTCCTTATACTTTTTGAATGCAGCCTTTTTCCTTAACCTTCCTGCCACCTCTTTTGAGAACCATAGTGGTTTTTTTACTCCGCTTTGTTTTTTCTTTATCTGTTTCACACAAAGGCTTGTTGCCTCTATGATGGCAGTTTTGATTTTCCTCCATTGTTCTTTCACCCTCCTTTTTGGCCATTTGCCAGTGTATTCCTCAGGTATTCACCTATTTTGCCAAAGTCAGCCCTTCTAAAGTCCAATATGCTTGTTTTTGTATGACTAGTTTCCATGGTTGTGCTTATTGTGAGCGCACTGTGCAGTAATTAAACATTCCCAGATGTCTACTGACTTCTAATTTGTGATCCTCTCTCCATTTGAGATTACCAGGTCTAGTATTACTCCCTCCTGGTGGATTCCAACACTAGCTGTCTAAGACCTGCCTGCAGGGCATCGAGAATGACCCTGCTCTAGGATCTGGCTGCAGTACATGTCATCCAGTTAACATCTGGCATATTCAGGTCCCCCATCAACAGTATCTCCCTTTTCCAGCCATTTTGAGAATGTCCTCTATCATTTTCTTGTCCATTTCCTCCCTTGAGATGGGGGTCTGTATACAACCCCTGTGCGGATTGTGATGTCATTCCCTGTCTCCAAGGTGACCTAGAGTGCCTCTTGTTCTCCCCTTTACTTTTTAGTTCTGTAGCTTTGATCCTTCCTTATGTATAGAGCTACTCCACCTCCTCTTTTCCCTCCCTGTCCCTTCTGTAGACTGTGTACCCTGGTATGTTGACATCCCAGTCATGGTTCTCCATGTACCATGTTTCTGTGACTGCCACAATATCCAATTGTTCATCTTCCATCAAGGCTACTAGCTCAGGAAGCTTGTTTCCCAGACTACGGGCATTGATACTCATTGACCTCCATTTAATGTTGGCTTTATCCTTTTCCCCATGCCTGTTCTTATTGCCCTTGTCTATTTTTCCATTTACCCTGTCCTGCCCTCTGTTGAGCACTGCACCTCAGTGTTTACCTTACTACCTGGCATGTTTTGTGGGGAGGCTTGAAATTTTCTGCTCTTATTAGCACCTCCCCCATGGCTGGTTTAAAAGCTTGCCAAGGAAGTATTTCAACCTGTCACTTAGGATCTTGGTTCCTTTTGTGGGCAGATGCAGACCATCGTGCCAGCATAGACCTTCATCTCTCCTGGTGTACCCCAGTCCCCAATGAAGCCAAAGCCCTGTGCTCTGCACCAGTTTTGCAACCATTCATTAAACTGCATGGTGTGTAGTGCCCAAGCCTCACCCTGCCATGGACTGAGCACCTCTGAGAAGGTAACCATGCTTGCTACCTGTTTGAGGCCCCTCCCCAACTCAACAATTTCATCCTGCACTGCACTGATCCCATGCCTAGCTAGGTCATTTGTCCCAAGGTGGACGATGATATCTAGTTTCCTCTCCTGTGATGTTGCTTCTGCAATCCTGCGGATTTGCTTCTTGTCCCCTCAAGCCATTGCACCAGCAGGCACCTTACTTCCCTCTCCTCTCCCTTCCCCAGGTCTACCCCTCTAACAATTGAGCATTCCTCTTATCTCTCTTCATTCTCTTTACTTCCATTGGAGCCTTTTAATTTCAGTTGTATCAATATTAAATGGAGGTTGCATCTGCACTTGTGGCTGAACACTGTTTTATTATTCTGTATCATATGTATTATATGTGTCATTTGCAAAATATGTATCATACTACCTTTGAAATATTATGTTTCTTGTGCTTTTGGCCTGAGTTGAGCTCTAAAAGGACCTTGGTCCAGTGCTGCTTACCAGATAAACAAATTTGAAATAATAACTAAATACATAAACCAATTAATCAATCAAATTCTCAATCAATAAGAAACTATTGGAAGCTCATTGCTACACTTACTTGCTGCTTGTATTTCTAAGTACTGTTCTAGAAAATCATGTTTTAGCAGCATAAAACAGTACAGAGCATGCACCTCCCTCTCCCTGTTCCCATGTCTGCTGTCCTGAGCACTCCATGGCACCCTTCTTGCTGTCCACATATCAGAATCCCTAGTGTCTAGAGAAATCCCTTCCACATATCAGCTGCCTCTGGTCTCTGGTCACATCTCCTCCATCTCCTTGTTACCATGTCAGTTGTCCCAGGTAACCATTGGCACCCTTCATGCCATCCTCATGTCACAAGTTGTGGTATCCAGTGGCACCCATATTCTCATGTCAGTTCTTCTTGGTGTCAAGTCACATCTCCTTCTTCTCCCTGTCTCCATGTTAGTTGTCTCTGGTGGTCAGCGCATGCCCACATCTGTCCACCATAGCTTCTACCCGGTCCACATTGGTGGCTGGCAATACAATCCACTCAGCTCTTTGACTGCTAGCCACTATCTTAATCATGAATATTGTATTGATATACCCATGGGCATCTCAATATAGTAGTTGTGAGACTTTAGTCTCAGATCAGTTTTTCTTCCTGCTACAATCAGGT
Source organism: Neoceratodus forsteri (assembly GCA_016271365.2). Classification (NCBI taxonomy): domain Eukaryota; kingdom Metazoa; phylum Chordata; order Ceratodontiformes; family Ceratodontidae; genus Neoceratodus; species Neoceratodus forsteri. The sequence goes on from CM057459.1 coordinate 60,802,507, forward strand.
ACAGTAAACTGAACTCATTGGTATATAAAAATTTATCTTGTCACAATAAATAGAATAGTTTAATTGAAACCATCAGTTGCATAGCTTTATAAACAAACTCTGGTCAGAGCCAGTATGACTGCCATGCATTAACATAATACAAAGCTTTTTTGTTTTGTTACAGAAGTCCTTCAAAAATGTAATGCTTTCATTGATATAGTCTACTTTGCTAGATTTTGTTGTTGAAGTGTGAGGTGATACATTTAGGGGTGCAACCGCAGACTTGTTTTGTCCGGTATGCATAGGTTTAGATGCAAAACCACCTGGTTACCAATGTTTTGCAGGGCTTGACCTCTGATGGTAAATCATGCATGCATCAATGTGTGACTATTGTTATATTGTATGTGGGGATATCAACAGCTTTACAGCAGCAGCAACACAAACCTACTCCCTCAGACACATTTGCAAATCTGCCTCCCTCAATTCCCAATATACAATATAACAATAGTCACGCATCGATGGATGCACAATTTATTGTCAGAGGTTAAGCCCTGCAAAACATTGATAACCAGGTGGTGTAGCACCTAAACCTATACATATTGGAACAATAGCTCTGGGTTGGACCCCTAAAATGTATTACATCACACTGTCCACAGATGGTCTTGATACTCTCATCAACTCCTCTGTTCTCAGTCACTGCTTCCGAGAAACCTCTATCACCTGCCTGTAACAGTTCTATAAGCAGGGGTGTCACAAAACTCTGTGCCCAGGTTTCCAAGGTGGCCATGCTGTGTTACTACATTGGCAATTTGATCTCCTTGCCCTTCCCCACATTGTCCTTGTTATAATAATCCTAAGGGTTGTGGATCTTTGAAGTTGTAAGTGCTCTGGCTGAAGCTGATAAGCCAAACACAACACTCAAGTGTTCAGTCATGAAGTATTTTATACATTAAGGTTCACATATTCAGATGAGGTGCATGGTGCATCCTTGATGTGCCACATCTCTGGGCTTGCAAGGCCATCGCAGGCATGGCAATATTCAGAAGCCCCTGATCTGCTGTGCAAACCTGACTGTGTGAGTTGTGACACAATATTGTGATGTGCCTATGCAAATGAGAGGACCCTTATGCATAGGCTGCACATCACAATATTGAAAGACCTTGGTGAAGATATGTCCAGCTGTGTTGGTGCAAAGATAGGTTCACAAAACCCTACTTTAACTATGCGTGGGGCAGGTCAGAGCCCTGTGCTAGTATAGAGCTGGGCACACAGCTCCCCCAAGCCATGATCGAAGGAGCTGTACCACAAGAACATACCCTGGTGGTCCAGTGGACCATGACAACACCGATCACTGGCACAATCACATGACAGCTCCCTCTCAAGCCCAGAACACCATTGAAGCAACAAGGCATGCTCCTGCTGCAGCCCATATCCCATATACACAACACAACCCTCCTGATGCCCATTCCCATAGTGCAGTGGCCCCCACCCAGTCCTGATCCCATGTATGACAGAAACCCCACAATCCCTTCACAGACATCTACCTGGTCCCCTTGAGAGACATTCCCATGATACCCATTTCCATAGTACAGTGGCCCACCACCCAGCCCCAATCCCAGTAAATGAAATGTAACACATATACATCATAAATTCCTCCAATTCCCCATCTCTGTTGGCTAGCAGTCCCCCCAACCAGCTGATGTAATGTTCAAAGTAATGTTTTGAAATGCAGCTTGTTGTGGATTTGCATTTTGCATTTAATTACCTAGTTGAACTGAATAGTCACAGACCAGTAATTTTATTATTTGTCCAGCCTACCCAGAGTGCTCTCCACACTTGTGTTTAAAAACATAATAAAAAGGTCTGCATCCCTATACACCGCAATGACCCCAGCATATAGTTCAAACACACTAACACACTCGGTCCCCATAAAATCACAGCAATTATAAAAAGAAGCAGTAACATAATTAGTTTACAAAGACTGAAAGGTCAATACCAGAATAATGGCAATAACAATTACTGTATTACATAAAAATACACAGTCACATTATGAGCAGCAAAAATGCTTTATTAATTACAAGGTAACTAGTCACAGTGGCTAATGTGTTTAAAAAGTAAACTGTGCTGTTCAATTGCCAATCCCCCACCATCCAACCATAACAATTGCTTAACTTATTTTCAAACCCCAGTACATAGGGAATATATCACCATTACCAGCAAATGAACACAGCTAGCACAAGTATCCACTTACACTAATATAAACATTTTTTTATAAGATGCTACCCAGTTTGACTGCAACTTTCCATGCAGTAACTGGCACATACACTACTCTCACCTCCTGGCTAGCTGCTAGTAACACTTTACTTTCATCTGCATATTGAAACAGCTGATACAGTGTGCAGGCAATCATAAACTGAAATTGGGTGGCCAGTTGTGGAGATGGGAGGATGGCACTGTATATGCCACTAGCCAATGAGTAACAAATACTAAAACAGTGGTGCTGGAATGGTTCCTAATTCTAATTAATGATGAAGAAGGGCAATAACATAGGTATTGTGATGGGTAGTAGGAGCTGTGGGGTAAACATGAATCAAGCAGCATGGGCTGTGAGAGAACAGTGTTTGAGGGTTTACGGTTAATGAAATCAGGAAAATGGAAATAAAATCAACAAAAGCATGCAGGTCAGTAAACATATTGGGAAGTATGCACACATGCACATCAGTACCATACATCCACATCTCCTGAAAACAATTGTTTTAGAAAAAATTGAAATAAATGAATAAAAATGTGCAATCAAGTTACTGCAGCCTCTTTCACCTACCAACCAAAAATATTCAATGAACTCATACTGTAATCTAATGCCAGCAGGCATAAATTTCCATGAATCATATGTTCAAATCCCACAGCATCCAGGTTCTGAATAAATGCAACTACTGTAGAACCAGTAGACAACTGCATGAATATAAAAATAGTTTGATTAATATACAGTGATCCCATAGCTGACTTAAGCATCACCATTCATTCAGGGACGGAGCATACAACCCACTTCTGATCAGCTGCATAGTAGACAGAGAGATTGTACTGCTGGCTAAAATAAAGGTTATTCATCAGTTTGAACTTCAAAGATTAACAGTTTCACACTAGAAAATCACAAGTTATGCAAGAAATTAGAAGTTCAGTATATAGAAGGGGTATCATCAGGTCACACTAGTAGGAACTTCACTGTCAGTGAAGCAGGATCCACATGGAAGATTTTTAGCAGTACAACTGGGACTGGCCATGCAAATGTCATATGCCAACATCATTATCCTATAAAGGCATGAGTGGCCCACCCTCCTCAGTTCTTTCCCACTGTCGATGTGATTGCATGGGTCTCGAGGAAGCTCTGACATAGGTTCACACAGTTTTAGCCTACGGCTTATACTTGATTTTTTAGAATTTGTTTTCTAAACAGATTCCTTTATCAAGTTAATCCCTCAACTTCTCTCTTCCATCACTGCCACTGCAGAAAGAAGATTGCTTCTACAGATGAACACTCACGCTGTGTCTGCTGTCTTAGGCTTGACAACAACATTTCCAACTGTGAGCTCTGCCAGAAGTTTAATCAAACCACCTTCAGGTGATGCAATAAGGCACTTAAAACTTCCTCATGGAGCAACAGATAGCCAGTTCTGGACAGCAGTCCTCCAGGGTTCGTCCTTCCCAATCACCGGCAGAGTTATTGAGCCCAGGTTGCTAATGCCCGAGACAAGTCCTCGGAGGGAAAAGTCATAAAAGATCAAGATTGGGGCCACTCCCTGGTGGTGGTGGTGGCTCAGAGTACAACAGCTTCTTTGTCCTCATCTGGAGGTACTTCATTAGCTGCAGCCGCATTGATGCACAAATATGTTGTCCAGGTCTCTGGTCCTACCAGATCCCTACCAACAACACCTCCACTGACATCCAAGGTGGCTGGTCATCGACCTCTGAGTCATCGGCCCCTCTTCATTGACAATGATCCCTCACATCAAGGCCTGATGCTTCCCCAGGTCCTCAGGCTACAGGCTTATTGGGCTCTCAGGATCATCTGGGGGTCATCGCCTTGTGCCATTGACCCCCATTGATGCAGTCATCTACTGTTGTTGACCTCAATTATATTTTGATCAGTTTCACTATGGTTTTGATCCACTACTTATTTATTTTTGTTAACTGAGACTGAGACCATAAGAGTCCCTTTTTCAGGGGTGACCACAATTAATTACAGAATAACACAATAAATCAACATGTATAACAATACAGATTGCACATTACAACAACCTGAAACAGTGGATAACCCATAGAAAAGACATCTGTGAGCTAAAGTGGGTAATTTGATATTTTAGAAAGATATGTGAGTTACAGTGGGTATATCAACATTTTAAAATGATTCAGACATGAGGAGACGTAGCACATCACAATGGGGTGTGGTGTCATAGTTTAGGCAAATAAGTGATGGGGTTACAACATTAATCATGGAGGTTGCATCTTAAGCGAAACACTTACAAGCAATGTAGTAAGGATCTTCAGCTGCAGAAAATAAAATAAAATTTAGGTTAAGAGCACATAACAGTAGTGGATATACTGAGGAAAACAAGTAACCTAGAGCTTGAGGTTAGCATTTCAGTAAAGCTGGAGCAGCCATATGTCCGCCCACCTACACAAGTTATTTGTATATCAGCAATTGCAGGTGGAATTACTAAGCTCCACTAAATGAGCCTTTAGTCCTTTTAAAGCCACCAATTGAGGTACTTTCCTAGAGACTGCTAGGAAGATTGTTCCAGAGGGACAGAATAGAGGTAGCAAATGACCTACAGCCTTGGATGGTCCTAACTCAAGGGACTCTGAGGAACAGATGGTCTGAGGACCTGAGTGACCTTCTATTCTGTTTAGCTGCTATCAAGCTTGTCAGGCTTGGGGAGCATTGCTAAGCCTGAGTTTGAAGGCTAGACTCAGTAAGGTATAAGCTAATTTACCTTCAATAGTTGGCCAGTTTAATGACTGTAACACATTATAGTGGTGCTCCATATGTGGGACCCCAACTACAAAGTATCCTATCCTATAGTACAAGGCTGTAAGCCTTTGCATCTCTAGCTTCTGATGGAATGTAGTACTGAATCCTATATAACAATGTGGGTAGAAGGGTACTTGTAGCTATCATGAGATGAGACTCCTTTGTGAGGATGGGGCTTAGACAGTACAGGAGGCCTAGCTTTTGATTCAGAGACTTTGTTAGATGCTTAATATGTCCTCTTTAGGTACTGTCTTGGTCTAAGTGCAACCCCTACTATTTAATGGATTCCACAACCTCAATTGCAGACCCATTTGAGAAAGGTGACATGATTTGTGACCTGTTGGAACCCAGGCTTTTAGGTCCTTTGTCTTTTAACATTAAGAACTAGTTTACTGATATAGAACCAGCTCTCAAGTAATTGAAAGTCTTTCCTGAGAAAATCATTTAGTTGGACAGCATCCTGAGAACTTCAGTACAATACTGCATTATCTGCATATAAAGTCAATTTAGCTCCATCACAATTTTGAGGCATGTCATTTACAAACACAGAGATTAGTAGAGGACCTAGTATTAACCCCTGAGGGACACCATCTAAGTTAGGGCATTTGTCTGATAATGCACCCTTCCATTTGATGATTTGTGACATTTCTGAGAGGTAGTCTGAGAACCACTGTGAGGGCAGACTATCTACACCAAGGGATTTCAACTTCATAATAAGTAGTTGGTGGTTCACCAAGTCAAGTCAAAAGTGAGTTTGGCATGTACAGGCCTACATCATCTGCACCATCAATGGCATTGTCATTGTCAACACTACTGGCCTCCACCGATGCCCCCCACGGGCCGCCATCATTACCTCTGTTGTCGTACCTAGAACTGGAACAGGTCAACGTTGAGGAGAAATACCATCCTGATCATTTCTTCCTGATGAAGAAGAGGATGAGGAAGAACTCCTTCTCCTCAGACAGATCCACAGCCTCCTCACTGAGTGAGGACTCTGTCAAACATACCCCTAGGTCTCCTCCAGAGGACCCTACTTTATTCAATATTATGAAGTAGTTGCCCTTAACCATGGGCTTTAATACTAAGGAGGAGGAGGATGCCACCAGAAAAGATCTGGTGGATTTTCTGGTGATTCAAGAATCTCTTCCCAAGGTCATTCCTCCTATCTTGCCTGCTCTGAGAAATGCCACCACTACAGCCTGGCACAGGCCTGACATGGTGCCAGCCATGTTCCAAAGGGCTGATAAGCTTTATCATGCCACTCAGGGTATGCCACACTATGCTGTCCAACCTGAAACAGATCCTGTAGTAATAAAGGCAGCTCATAATGGGTCTAAGTTGCCCAAGCACCTTAGTTTCCTCTCCTGACAGAGAGTCCCATAGAATACATCTCTAGAGCAAGAGAGTTTATGCTTCCTCCACCCTTGGGAAGAGGATTGCCAGCTACCTCTCACATGGTGAAGTACCAGAATATCATTTGGAAGAAGGGCAAGGCTGTGGCTCAGGCCCTTCTAGATGGCACCAAAAGCAGGAGATTGTTAATGCTGCAAAACTCTGAGGATATTAGCAAGTACCTCTTATGGGCCATCTATGATATCTTGGATACTGTTGCCAGGGCTGCTGCCATAGACATTTGCCTCTGTAGGCACTCCTGGCTGAGGGTCTCAAGCATCAATGCAGAAGTCCAACAGAAGGTGCTGAATGGCTCAAAGCTATTTGGACCAGATGTCCAGGACATCATTAATGATTTACAGGCATCTGGCAGGGCTATCAAATCTGTCCACTGGCTCTATTATACACAACCCAAGAGCAGGCAGCACTCTCCTTTCATAAGGTGCCCAACAGGCCAGGAGCAGCCTCTTGGCCTCAAGGCAAATGCAGAGCTCTCTGCTGCCTTGCCCAATGCCCTCCACTCTGGAGCCATGGACAAGTACCCTAGGAATAATGGACCAGCCCCAGTGGCTGGATCTGCTCCCACTTGAGTCCTTGCTAGACCCCCTTCTAGTCTCTGACCAAGAGGTGGTAGTCGGAGGTTGGTTCTCCTCCATCTCAGTCAATGGAGAACCATCACGTCAGTTGCCTGGATACTTCAAATCATAGAGAGAGGCTACACTCTGGATTTTACTGCTTAACCCCAGAGACTCCTCCTCTGCCCTCCACCTACCCCTGCCCACCTATCTGTTCTCCAGGAGGAGGTGCAGTCTCTTCTGTGCAAACGGGCCATCGATCCAGTGTGCAGGTACCAGAGAAAGAAAGCATTTTATTATGGGTTCATCCTGGTCCTGAAAAGAACCAGGGATCTGAGGCCCATCTTAGATTGCAAGGAGCTCAATCTGTATATCCAGTACAAAATGTTCTGAATGGTAACTTTGCCAGGCCTTATGCCTCCTCTCAAGCAGGGTGACTGGTTGTGTTCTCTGGACATGCAGGGCACTTACCTGCACATCTCAGTATTTTCACCCACTGGAGGTTCCTCCAATTTCTTTTCCAGGAGGAGCATTACCAATTTAAAGTGCTGCCCTTTGGCTTGTCCTCTGTGCTGCAGGTCTTTATCAAGTGCTTAGCAGCAGTAGGTATGGCTTTCAGAAGGGAGGGACTGTAAATTTTACCTGATCTGAATGACTGACTCCTAAAGACTCTGTCTAGGGAACAACTTCTGTAGACTCTGGAGAAACTCTTCAGTTATTTCTCTCCTGGGCATTATGGTCAATTTGCCAAAGTTGGCCCTCATCCTTTACCAAAGGCTTCACTACATAGGTGTAGTTCTAGACTCGGTGCAAGGAAAAGCCTTCCTGCCTCAGAACAGGGTGAAGTGCCTTATTGCCCAAGCTCAGGAGGTTGCCTAAGCTGTTAGATCCCTGCCAGGATCTACTTGAGGCTGTTGGGATTGATATCGGAAGCCATTCCAACTGTTCCACTGGCCAGGGTCCACATGTACTGCACTGTCCAAACAGTGCTGACAACAATAGCGTCAGCTAGAGTGAGCGTTAAAACAGCACTGATTTTTTTGTCCCCTGCATTCCACCCGTTGTATTCTCACTTAAGGGGAGCGAGTTCCTGGGGAAAGTTAAATTGGTGGGGGCCATTATGCCCCATGTAAAAAAAAACTAAGTCCTGAGGTGTGCTAAAGATTGGAGACCAGGCTTAGAACCCTGGTTTCCACTGCTGCTGGCTGAGCTGCTCAATGCTCCAGCCCTCCATACCACAAGAGCAGGTCAGCTACCCTCCTGGCTCCTGGTGCTCATATTTTTTCAGCACCAGGGACAGCGACCATTGGAGCACTTACAGCAAGCACTATAAACCCCCTCGTTGTCTCTGTGAGCGCTTACAGACTAGCACCATATAGTGCTGCACTATTCTGGTAGCACTCACTTAATGGGTACCCACATGCACATCCTCCAGTGGACTCCTTGAGAGCAATGATACCAGTGTATGGATGGATTAGATCAGGTTAGTGCTGGTCTCCTCCCTGTCCGTAAAGTGCTTCAGTGGTGGATGGACCTCCTGAACCTGCTGCAAGGGGTCCACTTCAAGATCTCCTCCCCAGCAGATTCTCACCATGGATGCCTATGGTTTGGGCTGGAGTGCTATTGGGATCCTTTCAGACTCAGGGATCTTGGTCCCAGATCAAAATATCCTTACATATCATTGTCATGGAATGTGACCGGTTCTGTATGCCATACAGGCCTTCAGAACCATCTCCTTCTGGGTCAGCTGTTGATTCAGTCATACAACCTCAGTGTCATGTATTACATCAACAAGGGGTCACATTCTTACCCCCTATGCAGGAGGCCATGAGAGTGTGGTACTGGGCATTGGACCATGGTTTAACTCTCTTAGTGCTTCATGTCCCAGAAGTGCTAAACACTCTTGTAGACAGCCTCACTTGGTCACAGTCCAGCATGCAACAGTAGGAGCTTCTCTCATTCATCACAGAAGATCTGTTTGATAGATGAGGTCATCCAGAGTCAGACTTTTGTGTCCCCACTCAACACAAAACTGCCTAGTTTTGCTTGCTCAGTCCAGGGTCTGAAGTTTTCTGGTGAGACACCTTGTCCCTCTCCTGGAGCAGAAGGTTCTTTATGTCTTCCCTCCATTTCTCTGATTCAGAGGGTGCTATTCAAACAGTAGATAGAGGGGCCATCATGATTCTGGTAGCTGCATTCTGGCCTCGCCAGATATGGTTTCCATTACTACAGCAGCTGGTGGAGGAACCTCTGCTCCTCTTCCTCTCTGCAAGAACCTGCTGACTCAGGCTCAGAGGACCCTGGTTCATCCCAACCTCAAGTCCCTCCATCTGCTTGCTTGGCTCCTGAGGATGTAGCCATCACAAGATTTGTGGTTTCCAATAGAGTAGCAGATGTTCTAGTGGCTGCTTGGAAACCCTCCACTAGAGCCACCTATGCCATGAAGTGGACGATATTTGCCATCTGAGTTGCCAAACATATTATGGACCCTTTCACCAATCTGGTGAGCAAGATCCTTGACTACCTGATATTGCTGTCAGACTTAGGTCTCCAGTACTCCTCCTCAAAGTGCACTTTTTGGCTGTCTTGGATTCTCATAAGCCATTGGGTGACAGCACCATAGCTCAGCTGGATGTTTCCTGTACTTTCTTGAGGGGAATCCTGCACCTGAAACCCCAATCTGTTCTCCTGTCCTGGTCTGGGATTGAAATTTTGTTTTGGAAAATTGACCATCTCCTTTTGAGCCTGCCATAACTTCTGAGGTATGCTTACTTTCCTGGAACCATTATTTTTTGTTACTTTTACTTCTGCTCAAAGGATTTCTGAGCTCCATGCCCTATGGTGCTAGGAGCCTTATTTGATTTTTTCACAAAGACAGGGTGTCTTAGCGCATGAAACCTAAGTTTCTCCCTAAGGTGGTGTATGAGTTAATCCTCAACCAATCTATCCACCTTCCTGTTTATTTTCCTGTGCATGCCAATCCAGGGAAGTACTGCTCATATATTAAATGTGTGCAGAACTTTGAAATATTACCTGCTCTGAACTAAGGAATGTAGAAAGTCAAAGCAGATGTTTGTTTCTTTCACCCCAGGCAGAGAAGGCATTCAGATTTCTAGACAATGTTTATCTAAATGGTTGTCAAATTGTATTGTGCTCTGCTACAAGTATGGAAAAGAGTTGCCAGGAGCAGTAAAGGCTCATTCCACAAGAGGCATGGCTATCTCTGTGGCCTGTGTTTGAGGGGTCTCAGTCACTGACGTTTGTGTAGCTGCCACCCAAAGTACCATCCACACTTTCATTAAACACTACAATCTGGATATTGCCCCAAGAGCCCATGGAGGATTTGGAAAGGCTGTGCTGCAGGGCCTCCTGTCTTAAGTTTAGGGTTGGCCTTCTTCCCAGATTGTCTTGCTGCACCTGAAGCAGCTTGGAACTCATTCCTATGGTGTGACCTGATGACTGAGATACCCCCAAAGAAGATAGAATAGATACATAAGAACATATCATAACAGTAGATCTTCATGGAGGTCTCAGTCATCAGGTCTGTCTTCCCTCCCACCATCCCCTTTTGGTGTGCTCTTTCCTGAAATTGGCTATCTGGTGTATCTAGCCTTTCATATAGGCCTGGACACCTCTCTCTCTCTCTCTCTCTCTGTCTCTCTTCAGTCCCCCATGGCTTGAGCTATTTTTCCTTTGTCTCCAGGGGAAAGAAATGAAGGAGCAAGTCCACTTACACCTTTATAGAGTTGGTGATGTCAGCAAATGGTGTTGCCATGGGTGGCCCAAGCTGTACTGCCAAAATCATCCATGTGGATCCTGCTTCACCGACAGTGAAGTTCTTAAGGTGTGATTTGATGACTGAGATCACCTTGAAGATTTATTGTTATGGTAAGTTCTTACATAACTGTTCTTTTCTGTTCCTAACTGCATCAGACAAAATTATCTGAATCTCTCACTCTCATCATGTATTCAGGAACAGCATATTACAGGATTTATCTAGTGTATTGTTTACTTAATGATCAAAACAAAAACATGCCTGTCATAAATATGTGATCACAATAAGACAAGCTGTACAAAATCAACAGGAACCCACACCACATTTAACAGACTAAAAGGAATAGCTGTAACTGTTTTATTTTAAAACATGTATTCTTTGTCATGTGAATACAAATGGCCATTGCTAAGTTCATGCAATTAAAAAAAAGGCATGCTTTATTTTTCGGAAAATCTAATGCTTCTTTCTCAAAGCACACCTTATTGACAGCTTCTCTGTAGTGCGTGTTCAGCAAAAAATTGGAACCAATATTTAAAATATGACTTACAGCCTTAGTGTTGTGCTCCTTTAGGGTGAGCAACTAGTACCTTTTTGTAATAAACTGAACCCCTAACTAGGCTCCATAGTCCAGTAAATACAGAGTAAAAACTGGGAAAGTAGGATCCCACTGAAAAAGATAGCATCTGAGCCATGTTATACTAACTAAATGCAATAAAATGTGTCAAAACAGGACCCCATTGAAAAGAGATACTGCATCCCTACTGGGTTATGCTGGACAAATATACTGCAAAACTTGTAAAACACATGACCCTATAGCAGAACCCACGGAAAATGAGTTATTTCATTTAAAATGATCTGTCCTAGAAAAATGCATTATAAAAGCAGGACCACACTAAAATCGAGATATTGCATCTCACCTCTGCTATACTGGCTAAATGCAGTAAAAAAATGTAAAATCAGGACACCATTGCAAATGACATATTACATCACATCTGGTCTATCTTGGATTAATATATTGTGCAGTAAAACTTGTACAACAGGACCCCATATGACAACAATGCAAGCCACAAACATTCAGCATTGACAACTGCTTGTTTTCATATGTGTTCTTTTGACTCACAAATAGTATGTCTTGTTTCATGAATTTGCCTAAAGTGAGTAGGGCAAGGGTTTCCATGATTTCATGATTCTTCTAAAATAAAAGGCTATTTCTGGAGGTACTTGGATGAGTTATGGAGGCTTACCAAGAGGTTGTCAATTTGCTTTACCACCATTTTGCGCAGTAGAGTAACTTGCAATGTTGTCTCCTTTTTATGTTTGCTTGCATGTGCAGCACACAAGAAACATATTGAGGTTAGTAGAGCATTGCAGAGGTGTGGCAGTATTTGGCCAATCCAGTGAACGCTTCAGGAGCACATCCTTTGGCCACCAATCAACAGGAAGCTACCAATGATGGCAGTTTCAGAGTGAGTGCCGGACTTCAAAGAAATCTGCTACTCCAATCAGGGACAGTTTCATCATCCTTGATTGCAGTGGCAGCTCCCCCACAACCAGGCACACAACGGCTGAGAAGACTCTAGCCATGCACATTACAATGCACAGTGATGTGCATGGCTAAAGTTACGAGCAACCCATTTGCTCAGTGTGCCTTTCTTGGTGAAGAACATCAATAAATAAAGTTAATTAAACAGTGCTGTGGCTTTGCAGATTGGTGGCTCCTGCAGTCCACCACACAATCCCCAAAAGATGACATTGGGGTGGCCAATTCCTGTGTCTGCATGCCCCTGCACCCCATTGTGGCACACTGGAAGCCCATCTTAGTGTGCCCAGATACATTTTTTTTACTTTCCTATACCAGGGTGCCCACTTCCAGTGTCAGATGACCCTCCCAAGCCTGAACATATCTTTTGCTGACAACAGGGCACCCAATCCTCATGTCAGCATGTCCCCAAACCAAACAGATTTTTTGCTGACAATGGGGTGCCCAATCCCTGTGTCAGCATGCCCCCACCTCCACTGTTGAGGCACACTGGGAGCCAACCCCAGTGTGCCAAAGTAATTTTTATTTTTTCCTGACACCGGATGCCCACTCCTGGTGAGGGATGCGCCCCACACCCCTTTTTTTCAGTTGACCTTGGGGTGCCCCAACTCCAGGTTGGTATTGATTCCCTCCTTTCAGTCTGGCACACTGGGAGCCCCACCCAGTGTGCTGAAATCCATTTTGTAGTATTTCACCTGTAAGGAAGAAAACAGTCCTACAAAGTATTTTTAACACTTAAAAAAAGAAAATGTCTCTCTTCATTCCTACCTTCCCCTTTCTCCAACCCACACCCTTCCTCTATGCACCCCACCTCCCTGCACCCACCCACACTTACCTCCAGAGGATGGGAGCAGCAATCTTTCTCTGGACCAGGAACTCACCTGCACTCTTCAAAGACCAACCGGAACTGATGAAATGACGGTAAGCCCTATAATGGAGGGGTTAAATTTAGGTTGATATCTCAGTCAATTTTGGAGTTTTGGTCCCACATTTTCAACATGGGCTCTTGGGACTCATCTTGTGAACACTGACACTGTCATTTTGTTTCTTTGTCCTGAAAGGTGATTTCACAGTCACTGCATGGAATCACCTTTTGGGACTGATTAATGAAATGACAGTGCCACTGTTCGTGAGGTGGTCCCAAAAGCCCATGTTGCCCAGTTTGGTGAACAAATTCCAAAAATGACTGCATTACATTAGTGTGCATTAGCAGCTTATGTATGCTTGCAATTTTGCCAATTTTAATATTTTTACTCTGAATGTTCAACATTGCCATTTTTCAAACCTCCTTATGAACAGTATAGCTGTCATTTTTCATATCCTGCCTGAAACATGTTTTTGCACCTGTGGCACAGAATGGCACAGTCATTGTGCAAAATCAACTTTCTGGATGGAGAACTAAAATGATAGTGTCACTGTTCATGAGGTGGGGTCCCAAAAGCCCATGTTGAAAACTTGGTGAAAAAATTTGACAAAATGATTGCAGAGTCTCTACACGCTTGTAACTTCACCAATTTTTCATATTTTCACTCCAGATGTTCAACATTGTCATTTTTCACAGCTCCTCAAGAACAGTACAGCTGTCATTTTCACATCATGCCCCAAATGGATTTTTGCACCTGTGGTGCTGAATGGTGCATTTGCTGTGTGAAATCATCTTTTGGGATTGAGTAACGAAATGATAGTGACTCTGTCCATGAGGTGGGGTCCCAGAAAGCCCATGTTGAAAATTTGGAGTTAAAATACCAACAAACATCTTGGGCATTAGGCTTTTCAACTGTAATGCTCCATCCTGTAGAGACTGACAGGCATCAGGGTGTGACTTGGGTTTGTCAGCCGTAATGCTCACACCATTCCATCCCCACTCCACCCTATAGCCAGAGACAGACATTGAGGTGTGCCTCAGGGTCTTAGGGCCCTAATGTTCAGCCCATTCTCTATACTGCACCCATCTCAGCTTATTTCCTTATGTAATGGGGTGAGCATAAGGGCCAGGACTCCAAGACACACCACAACATCTATCGGTGTCTGCAGGGTGGGTGAATGAAATAGCATGGTTATGCCCGAAAACCAAGGCACACCCCAATGCCTGTTAGTCCTCTGGGATGGGGGTGGGGGTTGGCAATAGTTCAATACTTCACTGCCATTCCTATTATGCATCTCTACCTCCTGCACAACTAATGCCAATACCAGCAAGCTAACATTGGGCATTGACAAATGCTTGTTTATGACTTGTTGAGTCTCTGATGAAAGTCAGTCAAAGTGCATATGTGTGAGAGTTTGAAAGATCACTGTACTTTTGATGACATTCAGTGTTTGTGTGTGTGTGTGTGTGTGTGTGTGTGTGTGTGTGTGTGTGTGTGTGTGTGTGTGAGCTTGAAAGATCACTGTTTACTTTTGATGCTCTTATAAAAGGGACTTATGTTACTGTTGATGAAATCACCCAAGCCACACCCAGAGCCAGTCTGTTCAATGTGGAGGGATTCCACTCTTCTGAACAGCACAGCTTGGGGAGGAGAGCAGGAGAGGGGAGAGACACAGTTTGGGTAATGCAGAAAACAAGGACTTGATTTAATTCCATTTCCTCGTAACAACAAAAAATGCTGTGTTAGGAATTCAGGCCCCTTTTTCTGATGACAGCAATATGTCTGCATGTCTCTGCTCATGCAGCCATAAAAGGATCTGATCTTTTCTGCCTCCTCATTTGTCAGGAAGGACCCTATCATATGATTTTACTTTATCATAGTACATACCCTGATGGAACTACAACCATTCGGGTTGAAAGATTGATATGCAAATCATTAAACCCAGCTAAATCAAGAAACATCATGCAAATAAAAACAGAGTTACAAAACAACATTCTGCCCCCCAAGACAGGCAACACTGCTCAACAACCATAAATTACCAACCAAAAAGCAATATATAGTGTCAAAAACAAAGATAAACTAAAACAAACACACATACTTTATACTGAAAATCTTTGATGTGTATAATCATGTCCCCATTTAAACAGACATACACAAGAAAGTAAACATACTGACATGAATAAGAGAACATTCAAAATACAATTCCACAAAGACCAGCCATATCTACTGAATGGAATATATACAACAATGCAAATATCTCCAAAGTTTCTACAAAGAGTGATTTAGAGTAGTGAAATGTCCATTAATTTTAACTTAGCAAGAATACACGTGTAGTCTTTCTGTAGAGGCCCACAAAATAATCAATGAATATCAATTTGTAGTTGAATCTCACAATAAAAAAAAAGATTCCACTGCAGGTTCTACAGCAACCTTAAACTAATCAATCAACTCTGGTTCATAGCTGAGTCTCAAACTAGTGTAATGCTGGAAGAGATTCCACTGCTGGCTTTGTAGCACCGCTCACTACAGTAATCAGAGAACACCAACTTCCAGCTGAGTCTCACAGATCACATGTGAAGAAGTGCTACCAACCATGACTAGTTCAGTGCTCAGTTTACAACCAAACGGTACTAAGCTTAGAGCATGACCAATCAAACTTCTTATCCTAAATATTGCAACTTGTACCTAAACATACCACCAAATGTGAGTAGTTTAGAGCTCAGTGTGAAACCTAACCAAACATGTTAATTGCAGCTCTACTGTAAAGATACAGCATCAAATAGACACAGTACTTTGAAATGACTGTATATGTAACATACTGTAAAAAAGCAATTTTGCAGTGGTGCCCAGTGTCAGGTACCTGTATGTCTAGTCCTGTCCATCAGGATTCTCCTTGAACAACTGACAAGACTAGACAAAGCCATCACTTGCTAATTGCTTAGTTGCCTAGTGTTTGAAACTTTATAGTAGTCATCACTGAGAACAATGTGACAGTAGTGTCTTGAGTTTTGTGATGTCTGAGAATGCTCTCTTTTATATAACGCCTTATTAAATGTGCCTTGTATGACTAGCCATAGCATACAGAGCAGAAAAATCATTCTCCTTTTGAAAATATGCTAAATGTGAATTGCCTGTGGGTCACCAGTGTATAGGACTATTTTTCACACAGGTAAGTTGTGAACCCAGCAGCCTCTTCAGACCCTCTGAAAATGCCCCCTGTCATGCATACAGTATGCAGAGTAGCAAATGTACTGTATGTCTGTTGTTATGCTGACAGGTATTGTATGTAGTTACGAAGTCTATGGATAGGAGACCAATTAAAACAGGTAGCAATAAATAACAAGCATTTGGCAATGCTGAATGTTTGATGCTTGTTAAATAATTTTTTGTTTTTAATGTTTTGACCCCAACTTTGAGGAGACTTGTTTTAGGATTTGCCTTATAGGCATAACATGTACCATTTATTTATTTATTTGCTTTTGGTAACTGGATGGGTGCACTAGGCATAGGGATGCCTATTTTCAGGCACAACCTAGGGGGATATATGAAAATACATGAGCAGTACAATGTAACGCAGCACATGGAAAAGGTAAACAATGGGAAGAAGGTCAGAAATACAACAACTTGGCAATTGGATGATATACAGAGTAAGACAATGTCAAAATATAAACAGTACAGTTAGGAATAAATCATAATATAAACAAACAGTAAAGTACAGAATACAGTAAGTGCCATCTTGAGGCCCAAACATAGAGAAGTAAAAGAGGAGGTGGGTGGAGGAGGAAGGGGTGGTAGAGAACAGGTAAAAGGGGTGAGAAGGATGAAGGTGTGCAGGGGAAGGGTAAGAAGAACAGTGCATGAAAGCCAAAGGTGAAGATGGAAGGAATGAATGAGCTAAGGTGGATGGAAGCATGTACAAGGATTTGAAGCCAATAGATGTTCATGGTGGAGTTTCTTGAAATCAGCATGGGTAGGAGCTAGGTGAATAGTTTGAGGATAGAATTCCAGTACTTAAGGGCCATGTAAGAGAAAGCACATGCACCCATAGTGGTTTTGGTCCAGGGATGAAGACAGGGGCTTGGTCATTAGATCAGAGACCATAGGAGGGGGTTTGGGAGTGTAGCAAGGAGGCGAGAGATTGGGGAGGCCTGATCTAGTTATACCATTGATTAGATTGCCATAGGACCGTAGTCAGTTAGCAGCAGGGCTGGGCCATTTTAGGTCAGCATAAAGTTGACAGTGGTGTTTGAACTGTGGTGCTGCAGAGGTGTAGCAGCAGATGTTATTATAGGTGGTGTCCCACTTATGGAGGGAGGGAGGTCTTAGATGCCACTAGGTAGGTGATTAAGCCATAAGCCAGGGCCGGGAGCAGCAGGTCTTGAGCCACGGCAAGCCTGGCAGATGGCATGAGGGCATAGCTAGTATGGTGGCACCTCCAATTTTAGCATTAACTGATTTGCAGGTGGCGGTGATATGGAGGTCAAAATCCAGGGATTCATCTAGGAGAATGCCCAGGTATTTGAAGGAGCTAGTGCTTACTACCAGGAACCATCGACACTCGATATTTGAAGGAGTTGCTATTACTTTGAGTCTAGCTGAGAGCCGAAAAGCATGGAGTGTGTTTTTTTGCATTAAGAGCAAGGTTGTCTTTTGTTAGGCAGGACTGAATGCTTAAGGAGTCCATGGCTAGGAGTGGTTAATATACATGATATTACTACCACTGCAGTAATGACAAGGTCATCTGCATACAACAAGGAAGAGCAGGTTGGTGCAAATGATGGAGGTGATTTATAAAATAGAGAAAAGTAATGGGCCAAGTATGGAGCCTTGTGGAAACCCCATAAGTATGGAAGAAAGATTAGACATAGCTGAGATAAAAGCTACAGCCTGCATCCAGCTGGATAGATAGCTATTGAACCAGTCAACTGTTTTGGCAGAGAAACCAAAAAGCAGAGTTTTCTAAGGAGAAGGGTATGATTAACCAGGTCAAGATCTTTGGTCAGCCACTGTTTGTGTACCCCTATATATGGCATGTGACTCGGGGAGCATGGAGATCCTGGAGACATCAAAACCTTGCAAGGAAGTAGTCAAGGCTGACTGAACATTTGAGGAGGCAAAGATGGGTTACCAGTTGATCATTAGAGATCATGCATAAAATGTGCCTGATTAAGATTGGCCAGATTGTGGAAGGTGATAAGTTTTGGAGGAGGAGATGGTTGTCTTGCAGAATGCCAGATGCAGAAGATTGGGGAGTGATCACTTATAGCATCTGCCAGGGTATCTGCAGCAACTATACTATCGAGGCGGTTTGTAAGGACCCAATCAATTAGTGTACTGGATCGGGAGGCCATGACCCTTGTAGGGTCAGTGATTAGTTGGTGGAGGTTATGGCCATGTACCATGGTGGAAGGACTGACTAGCTTTAACAGTCCAGTTTAGATTTAGGTCACCCATTATGAGGACCCTTTATGTCCAATGGCTGTGTCCACCTGGAACAGAAGTTCCTTGAGACCAGTGATGCTACCAATGGGAGGGTTATAGGCACACACTATGTGCAGTTTCTTAGTGCCTCGTTGAGGGTAGGATGAATAGCTTCACAGTGAGAGAGGGTGAAAGAGACATTACGGTGTAGTAATAGGTGAAGTTTAAAGAGGACTGCAACACCACCACGTTTAGATGTGGGCCTACCTTGCCATAGGATTTTGTAGTTAGGTAACATGCACGGGTGATCAGGGGTGGAGGGTTTTAGCCAGGTTTTGGACAGGCATAAAATGTCAGGGTTATATTGAGTAGCCCAAACGTCTAGTTCAGTTGGTTATGAGGAAGGCTCCTGATATTCAGGTGAACAATACGCAGCTCCTTAAAGTCCTTCCAGGCTGTATCATTGTGGGAGATGTTACTTGCAGGTTTCCCGGATTGAGTTCAATATCTCCTGCTAACATTAATGATAGGAGGAGCAGGTACCACAGTACAGGGCTGTAGTTTAAATGGCTACCCAGATAATGGCTGCCTGAGGACTCTGAGTGAGAGAACAGCCTTTAACCCAGGACAGCACACTATATTTTCAGCAGATAGACTAGTTCTGGTATCTCCATGGATTTGGAGAGCAAACAGTACAGGGCAGTAGGGCTATAGCGAGTGCTGCTAGTGGAATCAGATTATTAAACCTGGCGCCGATTCCTGGCTATGGTTTTACTTTACTTACTCAGGAAATTCATTTAAAATGTTAGGCCCATGCCTGGTGAGCACAACAATAGCAGTTTTAATTTAGCAAATGAGCAAACTCCTAGATTTTTCAGAGGTGGTTGGATGAAGTCCGAAAAAAGGCACCAAGATTTAACTTCAGACAAAGGCTGCAGAAGTTTGGTGAAGAGCAGTTCAGGAGCAAGAGCTAGCGATTACCTTTAGTGCCTTTAGGCGATGCTCGGCTTGCTCCAGGGCAGGTGCCATCCTGAAGCAGGGCTATAGGGAGTAAGAAGAGAGTGTGCAAATAGTTTAAATAGGGTTCAAAATATCAAGAGATAGGTAATTGGAGGAGCTAGAGGAATGGGTGGAGAAAGGAGGAGTATTGTAGAAGGAGCGAGCACAAAATCACAGGGAATCAGAAGCTTTAAACTGAATCAGCTAATTCTAAGTAAAAACTAGTGGTACATTATACATCATTTCGGCAGCACCATGAAACGGAATTGCCTACAGCAAAAAGAAACAGTATCAAGGCTTTAAATACAGGTAGAAACAAACAAGAGAAGATTCAAAACATTCCAGGATATAAAATTGTCTGCATAGCTACTAACATAAACTCACTTAATTTTACTTTAGCCCACCGTCTGCTTCCAGGAGTGAAATGACCTAAGGGGACCTGTCCCAGCTGGGAGACCTGAAGGGCAGGATTCCCAGCTTAAAATTATCCAAATCTGGTACTGCAATGATGTTACCAGCCTTACTCTGAATTAGATTTTAGCTTATGAGCAAGGGTGAAATTTATGGCCAAAATTGCAGTGGGCTGTTGTTTAAATGGCTACCCAGATAATGGCTGCCCGAGGACTCCCAGTGAGAGAACAGCCTTTAACCTAGGACAACACACTACATTTTCAGCAGGTAGACTAGTTCTGGTATCTCCACGGATTCGGAGAGGAAATAATACAGGGCAATAGGGCTATAGCGTAGTGTGCTAGGGGAATCAGAGTTTTAAAACTGGTGCCTGATTCCTCGCTACTGTTTTACTTTACTTACTTGGGAAATTCACTTAAAATGAAGTTTTGATCCTTATTAGTGAATCCTGAGGAAGACATCACAGGAAATATCTTTATAGTGTAAAACAACACTGCAAATCCATCTGCATCCTTTTCTTTTCATCAAACAGCTCACTCTGATAAAAATCGAGGGCCCCATTGTCATATTAACAATAGTTCCAGTGATTAGTCAGATCTACTCAGCTTTTCTAGGCCAATAGTATGTAATAATTATCCTGAACAAACAATGAATACGGTGAGAGATAGAGCCCAAAATTGTCTTAAACAAGTCTTTGTTTTGGGTGATTCAATGATCTCAAACTCGGATAGGCAAATTTGTGATATAAACAAAGCTACTCAGTACTCCATCTTGTTTTTGTGGTGCAAAATCCAAGACATCATGAAAATGACTAAACAAATTTTTAAAATAGTGGTAATGACCACCTAGTAATCATACATGTTGGCACAAATAATATTAGAATCAAAATGTACAACAAATCAAAGAGGCATTTGTAGGATTAACAAACATACTAGCAGATATTGGAGCCAGTACTGTTATATCTCAAATACTACCAGTACCAATGGAGGACCATTACACAGAGGCTAAGGTAAAACAAGTGAATGATTGGCTATGGGTTTGGTGCTTAAAGCAAAATCTTAAGTGCCTGACTCATTGGGAGCAATTCAAAAATAAATAGGAACGCTCTTCAAGAGATGGTCTACACCTAAATAAAAAGGGCTCTGAATTACTGGGCAATAGTACTAATAAACAATGTCTCTTCTTTAAACTAATAATGGAGGGTGGAATCAAAGGTAACCATGAAACATCCACAGACACCACTGTACATGATGGTAGTAGGATTACGGAACTAAATATACCCACTAACCAACAGGAAAAAAACTTTCCAACACAAGGGTCAAAACTTAAAATATTATTAAATGCAGAAGCTTATTGAACAAAATAAATGAACTCCAGATTGTATTGAACACCCAAAACATTGATGTGTGGGATAACAGAAACTTGGTTCACTGATGTACAGTGGGTCATGAAATTCAAGGATATACACTATCTAAAAAAAATAATCAAACTTCCTCAAGAGGTGGTGGAGTGGCTGTTTGCATTAAAAATTGCATTGACTGTGTAGAAGTGAATATTGAACCCCAGCACCTAATGATATTGCAATTATATGGGTTAAAATAAAATATGATTCCAACCCCATGACATTAGGTCTTTGCTATAGTCCACCATCCTTAGATACCAATAATAATAATGCTTCCTTTCTAGACTATTTACAAGATATTAATCACTTGGACAATATTGTATTGATGGGAGATTTTAATTTTCCTGGAATAAGATGGGACACTTTAGAGGGGCTAATTATTAAGAAACAAAATGTCTAGAAACTATAGTATACTTAGACCTTGATCAGTTGGTACATGAACCTACAACACACGATAATATACTGGATCTAATCTTCACAAATATTGGCGAACAGGCAGAAATTCCAATTATACTGGAACCCGTGGGAGACAGTGATCATTGCATGCTGCTATGGTCCATAAATTACTTTAAACTGGATACCAAGGAATAACAAAATGAGGAATTTTGATAGAGCCAACTATGAGGCAATTAAAGCCTATTTATCAAATTGGAACTGGCAACATGAGTTATATAAACTTACAGTAGAAGAGATATGGGCTAAAATCAAAGAAATAATTCATTACTGCTTCCTAAACTGGTTCCAGAAAGGATAAAATATAAAAACCAAAGGAGACTTCCACTCTGGTATTCCACATGGACTAAAAGACTTGCCAGGGCAAAAAAAAAAAGTCCTTTAATAAATACAGAAAACACAGGACCGAGTTTAACTGGAACTGGTTTAAACAAAAGCCAACAAAACCAAATCAGCAATTAGAAAAGCAAAGAAAGAAATGGAATATAGTCTGGCAACTGTCCAAAAGATAATAAAAAGCGTTTTTAATTATATTGGTTCTTTAAAACCACTGCCTGTAAGGTTGGACCTTTACAAATAAATGACAATTTAGTATCAGATGAACAGTTAATGGCACTTGAATTTAATCCATATTTTGCCAGCATTTTTAAAAATAAAGAACCTCTAGGAAACATAGATTGTGACTTTACGGATTCAGTTGTTATATTTACTGTTGCAGAAAATTTTTCAGCCATTACTTCTTTTAAATCCTCACCTTCAGTTGGACCTGATAATATCCCTTTACCTTTTGAAAGAAGTCTCATATGAGCTAGTTGGTGCTCTCACCTTATTGTTTAATAAACCTATTTCTAAAGGAGTGTTCTAAAAGAATGGAAAGAAGCTCTGGTAATCCCTATTCATAAGGGTGGTGCTAAGCAGAATGTGAAGCACTACAGACCAATTAGTCTAACATCCTACATAGGTGAAGTTATGGAGAAACTTCTCTCCCATAAAATAAGCATGCATATATTGAAACATGGACAGTCAGATATATCACAATACGGATTTTTACCAGGTAGATCTTGCCATAGTACTTTAATAAATTTTTTGAACCTATTAGTGAAGCACTAGATTCAGGCCTTCCTGTAGATGTCATTTTCTTGGATTATGAAAAGGCTTTCGACTTGGTGTCTCATAAAATCTTGATTGAATGTTTGTTAAATATGAAGCTTTAAAAATATTATAATATGGATTTCATCATGATTAACTGATAGACATCGGTGGGTCAGTATTGAGGGGTACAAGTCCTCCTGGAGTGAAATCACTAGTGATGTGCCTCAGGGCTCAGTGTTGGGCCCAATTCTGTTTAATGTCCTTATCTCAAGTATGACTCACCACAGATGGCATGTGGCTAAATAAATATGCAGATGATGCCAGATTGGGTGGCATTGTACATGATATTACATCAGCACAGAAATTACAGGCTAATTTGAATAGTATATCCATCTGGGCTAATATGAATAAACTAACCTTTAATCTTTCTAAATGCAAAGTGATGCATTTTGGAAAAATGATAGAATGGTTGACTACTTTATAAACAACGCACTATTAAGTAAGATTAATTCTGAAAAGACTTGGGTGTCTGTATTACAAATAATCTGAAATTCTCTGAACACACAAATAAAACAGTAAAAAATGCCATAGATTAATAAACTATATTTTAAAAAATGTTAACAGTCAGGAGCCAGAAGTATTAATACCTATATATAGTAGTATAGTAAGATCTAATATTGATTATTGCTCATCCTTCTGTGCTCCAACACTAGTGCAGGACAAGTGGTCCATAGAAAAAACATAGAGGAGATTTACAAGACATATTACAAATTTAAATTCACCTTCATATGAAGATAGATTAAAAATTAACCTTTTTTCTGTTGAATATCACTCATTAAGAGGTGACTTATGTCTAATTTATAAAGCCACAAGAGATGAGGTCTTATTTGAAACTATATGTGTGGACTGGCACCCTTCTGTAAGCAATACTCGATCCCATAAAATGAAACTAAGAGCAAATATAAATAAGACTGCTAAAAGAAATTGCTTTTTACACACAGGATAGTTCCAATTTGGAATTCCTTACTGCGGGAGGAAGTGCAAAGTACAAACCTTCAGCAATTTAAACAGAACTTGGACTTATATATGACAGAATCTAAATACTATTTCCAACTAGTTAAGGGTGGCGAGGTCATAATAGGCTAGTCCTCGATCTCGATTCACCTATGAACCTATAAAATGTTAGGTCCATGCCTGGTGAGCACAACAATAGCAGTTTCAGTTAATTTAGCAAATGGAGCAAACTCCTAGATGTTTCAGAGGTGGTTGGATGAAGTCCAAAAAGGCACCAAGATTTAACTTCAGACAAAGGCTGCAGAAGTTTGGTGAAGCGCAGTTCAAGGAGCAAGAGCTAATGAATTACTTTTAGTGCCTTTGGACAATGGCTCGGCTTGCTCCAGGGCAGGGTGCCCTCCTGAAGCACAGCTTTAGTGCCTTTGGGCAATGGCTGACTTGCTCCAGGGCAGGGTGCCTCCTGAAGCACAGCTTTAGTGCCTTTGGGCAATGGCTGGCTTGCTCCAGGGCAGGGTGCCCCTCCTGAAGCACAGCTTAGTGACTTTGGGCAATGGCTGGCTTGTCCAGAGCAGGGTGCCCTCCAGAAGCAGGGCTTTAGTTCCTTTGGGTGATGGCTCAGCTTGCTCCAGGGCAGGTGCCCTCCTGAAGCAGGGCTAGGGAGGGCCAACATGTCATTTCTCACGAGAGGTGTGAAAACATATCTCATGCAGGATTTTAAAATGACACGTCATGTATGAAGTGATGTGCAAAAATTACTATGTTGAAAGTTTGGGGTCAAAATATTGAAAATTAGGGATGGGCGGAACAGTCTGCTCAAACTCAGAACACCCCTCCCCGGATATAATACAGTCTGACAGACTCGGTAGATAGGGACTTTACAGCTTGAGTCCTTTACCCAGTTCAGCTGTCTTTCTGCAGCCACATTAGCTTTATTTCTAATCTATTCATTTCTGCAACAACCACAACAAAATGCCCCATTGAAAACATTTTTGATTACAGGTTGCCATGTCACCACTGTCACTGATGTTCAACAACAAAATGCCCCATTAAAAAACATTTTTTTTACACGTTACCATGCCACCACTATCACTGATGTTCCTTCTGCTCTGTCACAGCTATATGAAGGAGTGGTTGGCAAGCAAGCAGGAAGTTGGAGGCTGGCCGGAATGTTTTGCTACATTGGTGCTCATGTGCATGCTGGAAGTTGCTTAAGGGCTTGGGTGAGTAGGTATTATGGATTCTGAATTAGTGAGAATCCAGGCAGATGATTGACCAAGAGTGTGGGCAGGTGGTTGACTGGATGACCGAAAGCAACTGTGGTCTGCGCTAATGCTACGATGGCCTGAACGTAAGGATGCAACAATTTGAAATTTAGTGAGCTTTGCAAGCAAGTGGTTGGTGGGTGGCTGTGTGAGCAAGAGAGGACAGACAGCATCAGATCTGTAGTTTTAATTTGGTATTTAAAGAATAATGAACAAGACAAGATGAATGTGGTGGAACAGGGCAGTGGGAGAGGGTATCAGACTGGTACTGTTCGGCCAAATGGATCTGTGTTCCCTACAATACATGCTACACATTCATTAACCTCACTCTCAACTGTCTCACATTCTGAGGGAGCAGCAATGTTTCATTTGCCCCTTAGAATTGCTTTACCCCACATCTGCTTCACAGTGGATAAGGTACTGCTTCTGCCCAAAGTGCTGTAAACTCAGGCTTTAAAAGAGCAAAGTGATCATAATACTGTGCTTTATAATATGAAGTAAACATTAAACTGGCACAAATGCATGCATTGATTAATTTCAAAGTGTTCTCAACTTTCAATTTGAGACTTCATGACATGTTCTATATTTTATCACATTTGTGTTACCAGGATCCTGCATTTCATTGTCAAAAGGTTGATAGGTATGGGTAGCACTGACAATGGTCCGTCAACTAGAACATAGGGGCATGGGTGTAAGAGCAACTTGATTTAAAGGTGCATTGTGGGCCTCGCATAGATTTGTGTTGTTCTACAGTATGATTTCAGCTACTCTGATTGTCCATGCACTAGATTATACAGTTATGCCTTGCATTTTATTATTATTGTTGTGTTTTACAGTACATGCATTTGTTCCCTCCACTGGGTGACACCATGAAATTAGCCTTGCTGTCATGTGTCATGATTAGCTGATTTAGTTGTCTCAATCAGCTGATTGACCATAACATTTAAAAATGCAACTGCAACTGGGAGCCTTAATTTGCACAGAGCCATGGAACAAAACAAAAACCCTGCTGCCTGACTGGGAAGCAATGCTGTAACAGAGTGGATCTGGTGGCCCTACTCCAAACTGAGTACCATGGGGCCATATGCACAGTGATGTTCTGTAGCCATTCTGAGTTACAGTTTTTTTACTATACTGGTTATTTTCATGTTTTTTTTATTGTACTGGTTATAAAGATACTGTGCACTAATGAATCAAAGCACTGCATTAAAGTACCAACAGTATCTGTAAACTTCTTTGAAGTGGAGGAAGTCCTGCTTAGAAGCTTCATTGTAGATTGTGGATTGCTGATTGCCGAGTACTGCAGCAATTTGCTTGCTGTTTAGATAAACCAACCACTCTGTAGTGTGGGCAGAGTGGGAGTACATGAATGAGCCTGCTATAAGTGGCTTTAACTCTACCAGTATATGCATTTGTTCCCTCTGCTGGGTGTCACCACAAAATTAGCCCTGCAACATTCCTTCATGGTCACCAGTTTTGATAAATTTTGGTGCACTGCTTGAATGAATAAACCAAGTCCTGCTATAATATGTTTGCTTTTATTATGCATTTTGTGAAGAACAAATGAAGGAGGAGGGGGCTGTGGCAAACAGGAGTCAAAACGGGTTCTAGTATAAAACTTTATTTCCTGAGGTACTGCATTGGGGGCTGTCAGCATAGATAGGGAAATGGGACAGGGTTGTGTATGCTAGGATGGGGCATTTAGCAGATGGGGTAGATGTGTGTACACTGGGTCTGCTGATGTGGGTAGGGATGTTTTTATAGTGGAACAAGGGTATTTCTGCATAAGGAGTCAGGAATTTACATATAAGGGCAGGCTGGGCATCAGCACTACTACATGGATGGGATTAGGGTTTGCATACTGAGTTATGCTTGGTGAAGGAAATGTGTTCTGTCAGTGAGAATGTCAGCAGATCAGAGGAATGTATGTTTTGCATGAGGCTAGCATCCCTGGATTAGTCAGTAAATCCAAGATTGTGGAGCACAAAAGGCATCTCTTCAGCCGAGAAAATGGGAGATTGAGCAAACAAATGGGCAATATGGAGATAGAATCACAGACCAACACACTCAGGTTAGCAAAAGACTTTATTTTCTGTTTTAGGGCATTTAGTAATTGTTTCCATGTATTGATATTCATTTTTAAAAGTTCTGATTTAAATCAGAACTAATCAGGACTTTGGCTTAAATCCTGATCCTGATAATAAGGGTCAGGACCTTTTGGTATGCCCATCCCTATTGAAAATTATCAAAGTTACAAGCATGCATTCATAAATTTCAACATAGACTCATAATGTTATGGTTTTTAAAACTGTGTCCCCAAATTTTCAACACAGTCTTCTTATGACCCCCCAACAATGAACAATAGTGGGAAAACATTTAGCTCCTTCCCAAAAGGTGACTTAATGCAGCGACTGCAAAATCACCTTTGGGATGCAAAATCACAATTCAGGACTTGAAAATGACAGCTGTCAAATTCATGAAATTCTGTGAAGAAATTGCTATGTTGAAAGTTTGGGGTCAAAATATAGAAAATTACCAAAGATACGATCCTGCATTCATAAATTCCAACATAGGCACATTATTGTTTTCTAAAATTTTTGCCCCAAATTTCAACATAGCCTTCTTATAACCCCACCTCATGAAGAATAGTGGATTTTAACTCCTGACCCAAAGGTGATTTCGCACAGCAGCTGTGAAATCAACTTTTGGGCTGCAAAAACACATTTTGGCCAGGATTTGAAAATGACAGCTGTCACATTCAACAGGTACTGTGAAAAATGGCTATGATGAAAAATTGAGGCAAAATATTGAAAATACCAAAGTTATGAGCCTGCATTCGCAAACTTCAGTGTAGGCTCATAACTTTGTAGATTTTAATATTTTTATGCCACATTTTCAACATCACCATCAACTGACCCCACCTCATGAACATAGTGGGGAAATGTTCAACTTGTTCAAAAGGTGATTTTGCACAGCAACAGCAAAATCACCTTTCAGGATTTGAAAAACATTTTGGCCAGGATTTGTAAACTGACAGCTGTCACATTCATGAGGTACTGTGAAGAATATTTATGTTGAAAATTTGGGGTCAAAATATTGAAATTACCAAACTTATGAGCCTCCATTCATAAATACCAATATACATATACAATAGGCACATAACTTTATTATTTTTGAATACTTTTGCCCAGATTTTCAACATAGCCTTCTTATAACCCCACCTCATGAACAATGGTAGATTTTAATTCCTGCCCAAAAGGTGATTTTGCAGTCACCTTTCAGGATGTGAAAACACATTTTGGTCAGGATTTGAAAATGACAGAAGTTATGACTGCCCAGTCCACCTCTGAGTCACACTATGTGGGTTTATCTTATTTTGATAAGTCCAATATTGGAACAAGGGAACCCCTGGGATCTGAAATTAATGAGATAAGAACTGCTCTGGATAGAACAATAATAGGATTAAAAGGAATTGCTGATAAGGAAAATGTCTAGGAGAATCAGGTGGGCAACAAATTTTGCAGTTGCACTTTATGGCCCAGGAACTGGTCAAAGATTTAAAAATCCCCATCTAGCCAGCATAATAATAATGGCACAATTAATCATGTTAAAAATGAGCTTGAGTCTCTTAGATGAGAAGTAGCAATTAATGCATCTAGACTTGAAGACATTTTGATGCTCCAAAAAGACAGGAAAATAGAGAAAGAGATCTGTCTCTCTCTATAGCACATGATTTGATTGAATTAGAAACTGCTGGGACTGCAGGGAAGTTGTCCCCTGCATATTAAATAAACCTTTGAATAACCCCAGGACATCTATATCAGAGGTAACATCACCTATCACTCCCAAGATAACAAAGAATAAAAATGAAAAACAAAAAAAGGAAGATCAATAAACAAGTAAATAATATCAAGAATACCAAGTACAATAGTACAAAGGGTAAAAAAAAACACAATATCAGAAAAGTGTAAAGAGTAAAAACTCTGAGGTTTCCTCTGCTCTAGTAGATATACCCAAGAAGCCAGAAACCAATAAGCCTGTAGATTTGCCAGAGTAGATGTCTACTACCCAGGTATTTATTAAAGCAAGTGTTATAAGACAAGTAAATGATACTGATTCTGATAAATTGGTAGACAAAATGGCTTTAATTCTCCTGAGAGGAGTTAATTGGGATTATACTGAGAATATTCATGTACTAATGCAACTGGGTCAGTTTATATGTACTGAAATTTTGGGATTGGAGATACTTCCCAATGACATTGTTGATGCCTTTAAGGTACCTTTTGGATCTAATTGTTAATTCTGAAAATGTTAGCATTTTAAGTAAACTTGCACTTTGCTTGATAGAAATAAAAAATAAATAAATAAGAACCAGGTGTATTGAATGTCTTACTGACGAACAGCAGTTAGATTAATTGTGGATTATAATTAAGTTACCATAAAAACTGTTTGTGGCAATCAAATGTTTTATGAAATATATTTGTACAATGAATGATGCTAGCTATTCGATTGGCTTCTATAAACAGACTGTGGAGATATTTGTCATATGTACATAGAAAAATGAACTTGAAGATGTGCAATATGATATATCTACATAGGTATATTGTTAATGTAAACCTATGCTGCTAATGTAAAACTAGTCTTATATTCTTGTATGTGTCTCAATTTCATGATATCTTCTCTTTTGCAATGGCAATTTTAAGCTGATCAATAAATTCATTGCATTGTGACAGCTATCACATTCATGAGGTGTCTGAAGAAATGGTTATGTTGAAAATTTGAGTTAAAATATTGGAAATACAAACTTCTCTCAGTGGAGTTTAGCCCTGCAAGGCATATTTTTAAATCAAGGATGGACCAAATTTAGAAAGGAAAAGTGTAGCCCACTGGGAATTGAACCTCAGGCTTTTGGTATGCTGTTCCAGCACTCTAACAATTAAGCTACAGGCTCACATGGGGTAAAGATATTAACAATTACCAAAGTTACAAGCTTGTGTTCTCAAACTTCAATGAAGGCTCATAACTTTGTTGTTTTAATATTTTACACCGCGGGTCTCGAGATTCAGACTGGGCGCCAGGCTGTGGCGCGAAGCCTGGGCGCAGCGCAGCCACGCGCAGGTGCGCTGACAGAGTGATATTCAACAGAGCCGTGCCATGGGACAGCAATGTTGAATATCGCACCCTGATCTCCCGCGTGCACATGGCGCAGTGGCACTGCGCAAGAACAAGTGGCGGAAGTGGAGCTGGGGATGCGCTGCGCGCCAAGTTCCGTTAAGCTGGGTGAAAATCTGCAATATTCAAAAGTGCATGCAAATATGGCCTATAATGCATGCAGCGATGAAGGGGGCCATTTGCATACCACTATGACCCCATTTGCATGCAGGTGCACTAATCCCCAGTGACTTGCGCCTGGTGCCCTGCCAGGCTGCAGCCGTCGGGGACCGCACGCCCTGCACAGCGCGACAAGTGCCCCACTGCCCTATCACGGGCATAAGTTGAATAATATCAATGTCCTATATCCTGGTGGTCCAGTGGACCGCCGCAGCCCAATCATGGGCTTAAGTATTAAAATAAACCGTCCTATATCCTGGTGGTCCAGTGGGCTGCTTTTGGCCAATGTGGAGCTTAATATTAAAGTAAACTGCCTATATCCCTGGTGGTCCAGTGGACCACTGCAGCCGATCACAGGCTTAAGTATCAAAAGTAAACTGTCCTATATCCCTGGTGGTCCAGTGGACTGCTACACACCCAATCATGGGCTTAAGTATTAACATTAAACTGTCCTACATCCCTGGTGGTCCAGTGGACTGCTTCACACCCAATCACGGGCATAAGTTTGAATTATATCAGCGTTCAATATCCCTAGTGGTTCAGTGGACGCTTGCAGCCGGTTGCAGGCATAAGTTGAATAAAATCCATGTCCTATATCTCTGGTGGTCCAGCAGCACCCTTCCCACCACCCACCCACTGAGCCCACCCAAATGGATCCATTCACATATCTGGACTGTGTACTATGGTACAGGCTGCACACCATTGACTCACACTGTGGACCAATCGGGACAGCCCTATCTGCATTGTGTCAGTCGGGTGGCCGGGTGGGTGGCAGGTGGGTGGTGTTGCCACCCGCCACTGACCGGGGGAGCGGGGCTGTGGAGCTCAGTGGGTGGGTGGAGAGGGGGGTATTTCGGACCACCAGGATATAGGACATGGAATTTTATCAACTTATGCCTGCAATCGGGCTGCAAGCGATCCACTGGACCACCAGGGATAATAGACATTGATATTATTCAACTTATGCCCATGATCAGGTGTGAAGCAGTCCACTGGACCACCAGGGATGTAGGACAGTTTAATGTTAATACTTAAGCCCATGATCGGGCTGTAGCAGTCCACTAGACCACCAGGATATTGGACATTTATAATACTACTGATGCCTGCGATCAGGCATGGGGGCCACCACCGCGAAAGTGCAGCCAGAAATCAGGTGGCCACCCACAGGTGGCAACTGCCATGTTGTGCCCTGCAATACAGCAGCTCATCTGTGGGTGGCCAGCCATTCATTCCTTTTTTTGGCTCACCTATATGTGCAGCACAAGAGGGGTTGCGCGTCGTGGTCCCAGCACATCCCGGGCCGAGATATCGGGATGTGGAGTATGTATGGGCATGCCCACCCACCTAAGCTGCATACATTACTAATGTACACTCCGGCACATCGGGATTTGTGCTAGGCACAATCCCTGTTTGAATATCACATCAAGACATCAGTGGGTTGCGCCATGCACAACCCTTCTGCATATGAGACTACATCTCAATTTGGAGGGAGGGGAACTTAAGTTGAAAATAGAGGAGTTCATTGGTGAAAAGTGGGGTTTAAACTTGTGAAGGGGTGGGATGGGAGAAAAGGCAGTCAAGGGGATGCCGATAAGGAGGACTCTGTCTCCACCCCCTGGGGACCAGGAGGATTGCAGGAAAAGACCAACTGGCAAAGTGCAGACCAGGAGAAAACAGAATCCCCAAGGGAACACGAGCAGGGAAATGGAACTATAGGGAAAGGGTGGAAGGTAGTCCTGTTAAATGCCAGGAGCTTGGGCACAAAATGCCTGAGCTCCAGGTGATGTTAACTGAGGGAGCAGTGGATGGGCAGCGGTCACTGAGACTTGGGCCACTGCAAGACATGACTGGGACCTGAACCTGGAGGGTTACACTATGTTCAGGAAGGACAGGGGAGGGAAGGGATGAGGGGTAGCAATGATAGTAAAAACTGCATTGGCATAGGGGAGTAGAGGCGGGAGGGAACCGTGGGCGATTTGGGTCACCTTGATAACAAGGGGGCAAGAGAGTAAAAATAGGAGTGGTGTATAGACCCCTGCCCTGGCGGAGGAGCTGGAGGACAGTCTGGTGGCAGATGTTAGGAGACACTGCAGACTGGGCAGAGGAAAGGTGGTGGTGTTAGGGACTTAAACATGCCAGGAACAGACTGGGAGACTATGACATCCTCTGTGACCAGGGAACAGAGGTTGTTGGATGTCTTTCAAGATGCATTCCTAACTCAGCAGGTGAGGGAACCGACCAGGAGGTATGGGTACTGGATGGTCCTGGCAGACAGTGACCAGATTGGGGGCCTGGAGGTAAGGGACCCATTGGGGGAGTGACCATGCCACGTCTGGTTCTGCCTGGACCTAGGAGGGTAGAAGGCTGCACAAAGATGGAAGTAACCTGACTTCAGGGGTGGATTTAAGGAAATGGGAAGGATCCTTAAGGAGCATTTGGATGGGATTGGGTCAGACATGGACGCTGATAGTAGGTGGAAATCATCAGAGAGGGGTGCAGGATGTTACCAGCACCTGTGCAAGAGTAAGACGAAAATGGTAGGGCCCAAAACCTTAGTTGGTGGACCAGGAGGTCCAGGAGGTGGTGCGGGAAAGAAAGCAGCCTATAAGAAATTCAAGTGCTCAAGGAGTGAAAGGGATCGAGGGAGTATGAGCTGATGGCTAGAAGGGCCACTAGAGTGGTGAGGTGGCTAAGGCAAGGAAGGAGCAGAACCTGGCCAGGGAAATTAGGAGAGGGAAAAGGGATCTTTAGATACATTGGGGAAAGATGAAGGGTGAAGGGGCAGATTAGCAGGATTAAATCAGGGAAGAGATGGGCACAAGACCCAGAGGAGCAGGCTGAGGTACTAAATGAGTACTTCACCTCAGTTTTCACCAGGGAAAATGGGGATGCTGCATCATACAGGGAGGAGACAGAGATAATGAGGAGGGCCCCTACCAATCGGCAGGTCTGGGGAGGGGGCATCACTGGCAGGTGGGGGAGGGCTAGCAGGAGAAGAGGTACTGGAAGTGGAAATCACAGCAGAGAGAGCGAGGAAGCCCTCAGCTCCCTTAAGATGGAGGAAGCACTCGGGCCAGATAAATTACATCCCAGAGTGCTGAAGGAACTTGCAGATGTCCTGGCGAAACCCCTGGCAGAGCTTTTCCCATCTCTGAGGACAGGGTGGTGCCCCAAGACTGGAAGGTGGCGCATGTGGTGCCTATCCACAAGGGGGATCAAGGGAGGTGGCAGGGAACTACAGGCCTGTCAGCCTGACATCAGTGGTGGGCAAGGTGATGGAGGGCATTGTCAAGGAGAGGCTAGGGGGACCTGGATAAGTCAGGGTGCCTGGACGATGACAGCATGGATTCATCCTGGGAAATTGTGTCAGACAAACCTGGTGGAGTTCTATGACTGGGTGACAAGTGCCTTGGACCTGGGTAGACCAGTGGATGTCCTCTTTCTAGACTTCAGCAAGGCATTTGACTCTGTTCCTCACGTGGGCCTGTTGGATAAACTAGGAGAAATGGGGTGGGAAACCAGATGATCCGATGGATGAGGCAATTGGCTCCAGGACCGGACCCAGAGGGTCGAGTTGGTGGGATAGTCTCTTCCCCAAGGAGGGTCATTAGTGGGGTCCCACAGGGATCAGTCCTTGGGCCCCTTCTGTTCAACGCCACGATCTGACATAAGGACAGGAATCAGGAGTGAGATGAGTCTCTTGCAGATGACTCAAACTGGGGCGTGGTGGATGGGAGGAGGGAGGTGGCCCTGCAGGGGACCTGGAGGCTCTGGAAAGATGGTCTAGAAAGTGGAAGCTGAGGTTTGATGCAGGAAATGCAAAGTACTCCACCTGGGGCCAGAAACCCAGGCCAAGTGTACACCCTGGGGAATACTACAAGTCTCAATGGCTGAGAGGGACCTGGGGTGGTGGTGGATGTCAAGATGAACAGCTCTGAGACTTGTAGGAGGGCAGCAGCCAAGGCCAACAGGATGCTGGGATGCATCGCTAGGGGGATCACTTCCAGAAGGAGGGAAGTGATACTCCTCTGTATAACTGCTTGGTGAGGCCACACCTGGAGTACTGCGTGCAGTTTGGAGGCCACACTTAAAGAGGGACATTAACCTCCTGGAGAGGGTCCAGAGGAGGGCAACCAAAATGATTTGGGGGCTTGGGGACAGGACCTATGAGGAGAGGCTCAAGAGCTAAATATGTACACTTTGGAGGAGAGAAGGACCGGGGACATGATAGAGGTCTTCAGGTATATGAAGAGGGTAAATAGGGGAGGAACAGGAGGGTGCTTTGAAGGAAGGAGGAGGGACCATTAGAGGCATGGGTGGAAGCTGGAGGGAAGATTCAGGGAGAAAGAAGGGTGCTACTTCACTGAGAGGGTGGTAGAGCCATGGAATGTACTACCTAGGGGCTGGTGGAGGCAGAGACAGTGGAGGGGTTCAAGAGGGGTGGGACAGGTACAGGGAAGGGTCTAGGAAGCAAAATCCAATGCAGCAAGAATATCCGGAACTGGGAAGGAGAAGCCAGAGAAGGCAGGGACAGCAAGGCAGCACCCAGGGTGGGGGCTGACCAAACGAGCAGACACGAAAGACCATTAGGCCTATTCTGCTGGCATTTTAGTATGTTAGTATGTTAATATATCCAAGCCAGAATGTTCAACATAGCCTTCTTATGACCCCACCTCATGAATAATAGTGAGAAAACTTTCAACTCCTGCCCAAAAGGTGATTTCCTGCAGTGACTGTGTTATCACCTTTGAGACAGATTTACCTAATGTCACTTGCATTGTTAATGAAGTGGTGTCCCCAAAAGGTATGTAAAAATTTGGGGCAGAAATATTGGAAATGGCCAAGTTATGCTATTAAGTTCAAAACCCCATTGAATATACATTGAACCACATACCTGATTTCCTCAGTTTGTGGTCCGGCATTGAAGAGTGAAGATATGTATGCAGTCTAGAGAGGTTAGAACACTGGATTCCCAGTGGGTACCTAAGGGCTAGGGTGTGTGTGGGATGGTGGATGCTGAGTGGGAGGGTCAGGTGGGAATAATACCGCACAACAGACATCGATGGACAGTTTTTTTTACAAGATTACAAAAAAAAAAAAAGAAATGATGAGGGATGTTTTTCTTTTACAGGTGGTGATAATGGGGGTTGGGCACCCCCACAGTATCACTGTATATTTGCAGCACTGGGTGTGGGCTCTGGTGCTGCATTACTAAAGGGGCAGGGTGGGAAGTGTCAGCTGGTACGAGGATTGGGCATCCCGTGCCTAATAATAATGTGAGTTTTGCTTGGGAGAGTTATGGTGAGGGTTGCAACAGATATTGATGGATGTTTTTCTTTTTACAGGTTTACTATAATAAAAAAAGAAAGAAAGGATGAGTGATGGACACTGGGGATTGGGCACCCTGCAGTGTCATTGTTTCATTTGGCAGCACTGGGTGTGGGCTCCCTAGTGCTGCATAACTAAAAAGGGCAGGGTGTGGAAAGGCAGCTGGCACAGAGATTGGGCACCCCTGTGCCATCATCATAATAAATGTGGGTTGGGCTGGGAGGGAAGCTGCAGCAGACATCAATGGATGGTTTCCTTTTTACAGGATGACAGGCTCCTGCAGTGAAAATCTGCTCAGCTGTTTGTTGACTGGCTTTATGTGAATCAAAGGACAGAAGCCATCTCTTATTAAAGTGGCTTGGTCCTTTGAAGTACATGAAGTTTCAGCCCACCAGTCTGAGAATGATTGTAGACCACAGCACGTGGTCATTGGTGTAGACTGCTGAGCCCATGCTTTGTGAACTGCAATATGCTTGGCAGTGCCACACCCCTGAATCCCTAGTCAATCCAGACAAAATGTTTGTGTGCAGATCGAGCAAATGTAAAAATTGATTATTCAAGGCAGGAATGAAGAAAGCTGGGTGGGAAAATAAATTAGACCTAAACTGAAAGGCAAGGATTTTATAGTGGTCACAGTGAAGTGAGAGGCTTGGGGTACTGGCTAGATGTAGTCAGGGGGGCCAAGTACAGGTACAGATGTGAAAAATAAGATCATGAGATAAAGAATTTAGAGAAGAAGAGAAACGGAGGTGGAGAACTTGTATACATGTTCTCCATCTTTTCAATAAACATGTGCACATAATCACCTTCTTTTAATGGGGTTTCATATGAATTTATTAGTTCTTTATACAAAATGAAAATATGGATAAAAAGTAATAATTGTTTCATATTCTCTGTTTTTTCTGACATCACCCTCTTTCTCCCCTCAGTTTCTGTGCTTGCTTTAAATTGCACATACAGTAGTTTAGAGATTATGCCCTGGATTTTCAAAACTGTGCCAGGGCTTGTGGCATGGATTTCCGCATCCCTGATGTAGCTGACAACAAGCTGACCTAACTTATGTGCACATATGCCACAGCTTGCAGCATTTCACAATCTGAATTATGATGGATGTGGTGCATGTGTAATAAATAACACATGCATCATTATTTTACCACAAAGCTGGTATAAGTGTTTAAATGTAGCAAACATTTGAAAATAGCATGCAGACATTTTGCTGCATTTTGGATGTCATAGGTGCTATCCAAAATCAAGATTTGCACCTGCAACTGTCCTTTCAAAACTCCAACCCTGAATGTATAGCTTCCATAACTACCATTATATAGGAAGAACTGCAATTCCATAAAATTAACATTGCTATTTAGTTTATTTTATATTTGTGGGCTCTGTCTCTTTAAATATCAGTTTTAAAATGATGGCCTGTTACATACCTAATACATTTCTTTATTTGCTGTACACCTGTGCAGTGCCATGTTATGTTTTTTCCTCTGTTAGGTTGCAATCCACAAAGATGGCTTTCTGTGCACAACCACTTTTGTTTTTGTCAGTTTCACAGTAACTGGGATTGCAGCTGCATGATCATGTATTACTTGATGTACTGAATACTGGAACCACTGGAGATGGCTTTGGCACAACTGTCTACATGTTAAACAGGTTCATTACTACTGGAATGGTGGTAAATTCTTTGCCTTTTCATTATATTAGCAGGTGTAAGTGGTGAAGATATTGGTAATGCATAAGCCTGTACAGGGCCTGTAAACACATCGTTGCCTAGTAGGTATTGAGGTGGTTATTAGAATGAAAGCTATACAAGAATATATTTTGGGCACTCCTGCACAAGGAGCACCACAAACCAATGAACAACTGAAGAAATAATGTGCTGAATTGGAGGCTGTAATTCACTAGATAAGCACTTGGTACAACTGGACCTCATTGGAGACCTACCAGGATAAAAATTGCACCTAATGTGGGCTTCAAATTGATAAGCAGCCTGATGCAGGATTAAAAGTGCTTATCATAGAGAAGAATGGGAACAGAAACTTGTTGAAGGTTTACAGAAATTGATCAGAATATAATTAAGAAAGATTCTCACATGCATGAGGTTGTATTACAACCGGTGTGAGAAATGCAAGGAGTTACAAAACACAAACATCCTGAGTTTAATACTGTTTATGTCACTTAGGAAGAAACTTTTACAGCACAAAGAGGAGATAGTAAAATTAAATAAGACACAATCTGAGCATGGGCAAAGGACCATGATGGAAATAATTAATCTCTGAGCAAAGCAAGATGGTGCCAAAGAAGTCCTAGATAAGATTCAAAATATCTATTTAGTAGGGTACATTGTGCTACATAGATTATAACAGTTACCTCTGCTGGTGAGGATGCTGACCCTTCATCAAGCTCTGCTGCATATTAATCCTGCCTGGTCAGTTTGTATGACAAAAGGAGACCCAAAGCAAAAGAACCAGTCAGTAGACAACCTGAAATGCAAGAAACAAACAAAGTACAAACCTAAGGAAAAACAGATGTCACGTGAGCACCTGACTGCAATGACAACATGATTTGAGAGCTCCGGCTTCCCTAATCTATTCTTCAATTTATTACTATTTAACGGAACCCCCAACCCGTATTTTTGATCAGAACACTTCTAAAAACATCTGAAGAGCAACTGATCTGAAAGGCAGATGAAAGAGAGAACTAATGGCAGAGAAAACAGCATTAGAAGTTCCACGACTTCACAATGAGGCTTACTGAAGATGGCACACAGAGTGCTGAGAGGCAGATTGCCATCCTGGGACCAGGGACCTGATCTATGGGAGTGAATTGTATTGGTAGAAAAATCCAGATAATGGTGGTATAGACACAAGCAATGTTGTCTCACCTGCCACCAGGATAACGACAAAAATAAAAACAGTTGCTTCCTCCAAGGCAAACAGAACCAGCATGACAGGTGAGTCCAAAATGCTGAGTAACAGATCAAATGGCTTGTGCAAAGATGGAAGACCTCAAGGGTAGGGGCGCAGAAGAAAATATTAGGATCCTGAGACTTTGAGAGGACATTGAGGGCAGTGACCCAATCCACTATCTCAGGACACTCTTCCGGTCTATCTACAGCTTGACCCAACACAGTACCTATTTGAAATCGAGCTGGAGCACAGAATAAAGAGGGCATGGGTACAGTGTGCAAACAACAAGCCTGACCTCTTATCTTTAAATTGTTACAATTTCTGGACAAAGACATTATTCTAAATAAAGCAAGAGAACTAAAAAATATAGAGGTGGTGAGGACCAACTGTCATTTTATCTAGACTACCGAGAACCATTCTGGAGTGGAGACAAGGCTTCAACAAGATCAAACAGGGTCTGAAGAACCAGGGCATCACCTACCCTGCTATACCCTGCAGCACTCCAAATAACCTCGAGGGCACCATGCAGCAATTTCAGACACCCAGACTGGCCGACATCTTTTTGAACAGCACCTCAGACTCACATCAAAAGAAGAACAAAAGGCACCCAGTGACACCAACCACCCAGACAAAAGACAGAAGACACAAAACATTGCATGACCCCCCATCACCATCTCCAAAAGCACCACTAGCTGAAATGGAAATACAAAAACTACTAAGGACCTTGACCGGATGTAGTCAGACCCTACTGCAACAGGAGGTAACTCTATATCTTTAAACCAGGAAACCCCTATGTAAGTACATTGTCCTTTCTTTTATTCTTTACTCCTGTCAACTGGGATGGAAGGATGTATATTGAAGCATGGAACGGGTACAAAATAACATCCATCTTGGGGATTGACCGCAGAAGCAACTAACTGACAAATAAGGTGGCAAGTCTCGCTTCTGAGAAATCTGCATGCCACTGTACTCAGGAGAGAGCATTACTGTAATTTAACATTTTGAAAGGTTTTTCCGAACACCAACTGCTGGATGATATATTCTGAACAACAGATCTCTCCCTTTATCCAGTTCCTTGCCTAACTGTACTTTGTGCAGCCATCCACACCCACGGCTGTCTCCCTCCCAGCATGACAGGCAGCCATTCTTCACCATGCAGCTGCCACAGTACTTGTCAAAATATGAATGCAAAGTGGCAGGCAGAAACTGACAAGGCAGATTGAAATTAACTGAAATGGAGTTTCATGCTGCCGTAATAAACAATGAGAGTTTGACAGGAGAGACATCCTCCGAATATTTTTAACTATTCAAGATGCATCTATATTAAAGAAAATGGAAACCTCACCCCTGGTTGCACAGGTGGGATTGACTGGTTCCATCTGGAAAATCCAAAACAGGGATTAACATCCTTCTTCTCTGTCCATGGACAAAGGCATCACCAGTATGGATGAAGGAAAGAAAGCTCTCTAATTTTGTGCTGAAATGAGATAAAATGATTATACTGTTAAAAATGTTCCTTAAATGCAGAGTGAGACCCTTTTATAGTCATGCTGAACTGGGCTGACAGATTAACGTAGGTGCATGCACTGCTCATGTAAATGAGCTAATATGATTCCAACCTGCCAGGTGGGTATTAAGCAGGTGTTAGGCAACACCTCCTGCAAAAATAAATAACGCAATCATTGGTCAGACCATCCCCTTGCTGTCCAAAGGGAATACTATTAATGGTGCTGCAAACAACAGCATTCCTCACATACCTGAAGGTCCAAAGAAGAAAACACTGCAAAAACATGTGTTGGAACCATACCTTTCCCTGAGAAACACTTTTAAGAAGACTCACACCATAACACCAAACATTGCACAACATAGCTCTTCCCTATACCTGTGCAGTCCAAAGGGCACAAGACTCATCTCACAAAGGCAAGATTAACCCAATGTAAACCTCTGGGCAACTAAGAATTTAAAACAAGACCTTGCCACACCTTGGGTACTACAGGCTCTTCAGGAAACCAGGAGTTGCAAAGGTTATTGCAGGGAAATAACGAGGGATAGCCAGGGCTGGCTGGCTCACCCCCTAATTTTTTAAGTTTGCAGTTTCTGTGGCCGAAGGCATTAAAGCCACCTGGACCCTCAATAGTAGAGTTCTAGCTTGCCTCGCTAGTGGGAATCGCCTTTAGGTTAAGGTATTTTATTGATTGTTAGTTATTCTCTTATAAAGTTTTTCATTGTTTTTTTCTCCTTGTGGTGCTTAATACTTAACAATACTAGTTAACATAGATCTTGACTGATGCAGTTACTTTTCTTCTGTTGTTGTTTACACTGTACATATTACTGTAGGGAGGGGTTGGGGGCCAGGGTTGAAGGAGAACCAGTCTGTTCATAGGCCAAAGATTAGTGACAAACTGAAAGAATGGCTTCCCCAATATACTGAAGGAGTCTTGGAACACTAGAGGTTTAAACTGCAAATTCAAAAGAGGTAAGGTACTCCTGAAACTGAAAGAAATGAGATGTGACATAGCCTTCTTCAGGAGCCCCATCTTCTAGCCTTGGATGTCACCACTTTAAGAGTAGCTGGTAGGTACAGTGTACCATAACTCCTTCACAACCAAAATGAAAGGAGTGGCTATTCTATGTCACAAAGACCTACAGCTAGGGGTACATACACAACATGAGGACCGTGAAGGTAGATTATTAGTGGTGGAGGGTATATATCAAGGGTCTTTTATGATGCTGGGGAGTGTATATGTTCTAAACAGCCCCAACTGCCAGTTCTTCACAGAGGTCATGGGGACAATACTGGGAAACTCCAAGGGGTGATCATAGGGGGAACTTCAACATAGCACTGAACCCAGTGTTAGACTGCACAGGTCCAGGTACTAAGCTGGAAACACATCTGAGCCTGCAGATCCTACATGACTTCAACAGGGCCAGACTGAGGGATATCTGGAGAACTCTCAACCCTCACAACCAAGACTACGCTTATTTTCCACAGTACATGGCTCCCATAACCATATAGACTTACTTTGTCTCCTCAAAATTTATACAATCCATGGGGAGGACAAACGGGCCCAGAAACAAATGGAGATTCAACTCCTCCTTTTATAGAACCCAGAATTTGTACAGTGGCTTTAAGTGGAACTGCTATCCTATTTTCAAGATAACAACAAACCGGATACCAGCATACAGGAGATACACAGTGGGAAGCCATGAAGGCAGTGTTAACGGGTATCTGAGAGCTTATGCTTCCAAAGGAAAAAAGATAGGGAATGTTACACTAAGAGAGCAGAACAGGGACTGCACCACCTCAAAAAACTTGCCATATTTTCCCCAAAACAGAGAGAGGCCCTGAAACCCCAACTAAGATGAGCACACCACAATACTGAAAGAAGTATTCAACACAAAGTGGAGTATGCACTCTTTTGATTAAATCAGAAATACTGGGAGACTGGGGAACAACCAAGGAAAACCATTAGCTTATCACCTCCGAGCCAGAGAAGAGAAAAGATACATTCCAAAGATACATACACCCCAACGAATGATCATCACCTCTTCCAGACAAATTAATGAGACTTTCCAGCAGTTTTATACACAGCTCTACTATTCAGAGGTCCATCCAAGGCAAGCACACTTGGACACTTTTTACTGAGCTATCCAGTTACCATAGACTACAGAACTGCAGGCCCAACAACTGATAGCCCAAATCAATAGGATGGAAGTAGACACAGCCATCAAATCTATGTCCAGGCAAATCACTGGGCCTTGACAGAGACCCCAGTGACTTTTATATTACATTATTACATATTCTGATAATTTGACTTACCCGCCTCTTCAATTAAGCCTGGGAAAAGGAAATCTTCAGCCTTATTCCAACAAGCATTAATCACCTTGATCCCTAAAAGGCCCAGACAGCATCAGCTGCTCCAAATTTAGGCCAATCTCACTCATAAATCTAGATGCAAAGATATTTGCGATGGTGATAGCGCACAGATTAGAACCATTAGAAGGGGAACCGATACATCCCAACCAGATCAGATTCAAACCTGGAAGACTGGAGGTGACATTACCAGCTCGGCCTCAACGTGATCTGGTAAACTAATCATCGGTCAGACCACAGCTACCCTGTCACTTGATGCCGAGAAGGCATTTGACAGGGTAGAATGGAAATTTCTCTTGAGGCCCTAACAAGATTTGGACTCCCGTATGCTTTATAGTTCTGATGCAGCTGCTGTAGAAATCCCTGACAGCCTCAGTATTTACCAATTTGGTGATCTCCCCAGCCTTCCCTTGGCTAGAGGAACTCAACAGGGATGTCCCTTCCCTTCCTGTATCTATTAGCAGAAATCCTAACATCCAAAATCCCTGTATACCCAGATTTCTAAGGCATCCCAGTAGGGCCCACTACCAACAAACTGATACTATTCACTGATGTCACACTTTTTCTGTCCAATATACCTGAGGTCTTAAAACCCTAGGTACTATACTGAATGAATACTCAGCCCTTTCAGGGTACAAGCTTAATGTGAGCAAACCTCAAATCATGCCATTCACCTCTCGTGCACCCAGGATTTATTTTCTGATTACTCCTACAGTGGGCTTCAGCCAGAGTCACCTGCTTGACCATCCACCTTAATCCTACTATAAAAGACATGTTTCAGGCCAGCATGAGTACAATGGCAGATTAATTTACCAAAGATGTTCAGTGTTGGGAATTAATTTATCTATCCATGTGGGGGAGGGTAAATGCCCTGAAAATGGTGGTGCTTCCCAAGCTGCAATACATTCTCAATAATCTTACGGTGCCCCTCCCTACCACACTTTTTCACACAAATGAACACAAAGATCTCCTCCTTTTCTGGGAACACAAAACTCCAAATATCGAGCTGAGTACCCTTCAGCTGCACTGAAGCCATGGGGATTTGGACTTCCAGTCTCCAATCTAAGACTATTCCATGACAGTGCCACTGTCAGACAAGCTATCACCCATATAAAACCAGAGCTTATATGCCCACCCATGATGGATAAACACAGGGATACACCAAGCAGAGGTACCTTCAGCACAGGCACTACTATGTCCAGACTGGAATCTGGGGCCT
Organism: Neoceratodus forsteri; assembly: GCA_016271365.2. NCBI lineage: Eukaryota > Metazoa > Chordata > Ceratodontiformes > Ceratodontidae > Neoceratodus > Neoceratodus forsteri. The sequence goes on from CM057459.1 coordinate 60,846,378, forward strand.
AATACGCACCCAGTACCAAACATACATGGAAAGTGTGGGTATCACATACAACCCAGATAGGCTGGACTAATAAAACCACTAGACTATGCCCTCTGTGGCAAAACCCACAGCTTCAACTTGGAAAGGAATCTCTACAATGGTCCCCTGGCAGACAAAGGGTATCTCCATGCTATGAGACCTTTATCAGCCTGATACAGTGCTGGTAAGTCCTTTGTGGAGTTAAGAGCTGGATATGAGATCCCTGAAGCCACTTCTGGAGATATCTCCAACTCAGAGATCTCTTTAAAACCAAGATGTCCTCTAACCACCTCTTGCAACACCCCAGACATGGGACACTAGGGTAGGTGTTAAAACAAACAAGGTACTTAGCCATTCAGTACATTAAAATGAGAGACAGGGTAACACCCATCAACCCCACAAAACACATGGCTTTAATGGAAAAAGAACAGGATATTACAATTCCACAGGATGGCTGGAACAAGGTTTGGGCCTTAGCCTATAAGGCAAATAGGGAGCTACAGGTCAAAACTATACAATTTAAGATCTTACACAGAACACACAGGATCCCACATTGGCTTTACAAGGCAAAACTGACACAAGACAGTGACTGTTGGAGATGCACATCCCTGAAGCTACCCTGACACAGACACAGACACTGTGGACATGCCCAATACTGAGAAATACTGGGACTCAGTCTGCAAAACAAGTAGACAGTTTGCACCCTTGCCAACAGTTAAAGACCTCAACTGGGCATCCTAGTCCTCCCCAGAAACACACCCTCTAACTCTTCCACAACTTCAGTGGGTAAATGGGGCCTTTGCAGAGGCCAAACAGACACTTCTTCACCACTGAAGGTAACCTGAACCACACTCCACACAAGAATGGCAAGCATTACTGACCTTGACATCTAGATATGAGAAGAGTGCACATTCAGCAATAAGTAAACAGAGCCTTCACTGAAAACCTGGGGCCCCTACATCACCTCTCAAAATGTAGATGGTCCACTCCTCCCATTCAATTGTTGAAGCTACCTGATTCTTTGTATTTTCTCCTCTCTAGACCACAAAGGCCCAAATACATTTTTGATAGTACCCCACCTGCCGTTAAATGTATTTATTTATTTGCATTTTAGTAACTGGATGAACCTGCTGAGACAATACAGTCCCATTTTCTGGGAGACCCAGGTAGTGCAAAACATTGACAAAGTGATTAAATAGTGCAATACATTGACAAGGACATGGCAGGAACAGTGGTTACGCTTACATTCAGTTAACAGATTAAACATAACATAACATACAAATTCTCTGGTTTAAGGAGTATCGGGTAGAAAGTATGAATTATATATGAAAGAAACTGATAATGACCTCAAGTAAAAAGGTTGCCCTCTAAAGTGTTTTGAGTTTAAAATGTGTAAATGAGAAAGTATGTATTTTAAAAAACATATGAATGAATGCCAAGAGTTTGCTGTTTTAAAGAATGCATAAGTAACTAGTGAAAAGGAAATAGAAAAAGTAAAGTTAGACATTGTATAATAGTTGTGATTTATTAAGAACAGTATGTAAAATAAAATACGAGTGGTAAAAAGTGAGCAGGACTATATATATGTTAAGCAAAATCAAATTGAATAGAAGGATGGAAGTTATTTGAGAAGAAATATAAGTAATGTGTGAATCTGATGACTAAAAGTGTATTAAAAGGCAGAATATGTATAGTAATACAGCTCTGATGATGGAGATTTTGTCTCCGAAACGTCAGCATGTATTTGTGTGATAGCATCACCTGATCTTTTGGAAGCACCGAGGAGGCTGGAAGAAGATGGAATGGCACAGTAAGCACTTTAGAGCACCAGACAAGCGTGGAAACAGTGTTTCTCTAGTACATTTCTCTAGTGCGTCTTTATATGAAAAGAAGGTGGACAACACTCTAAATATCGGGCAAATGAATAAAGATAAAAAGGTGGATGCACACAATGGAAAAAAGAAAGCAAAACTTCAGAAAGAAAAATGTGTGGAATAGGCAATTGAGCCAAGAAGGACAAAATGCCAAGAGTGTGGACTTGATGGACGAGAAGGATGGTAAAGTACAAATGAGAAAATTTATGGTGTGGATATCAACTGAATTGAAAGAAAAATACTGAGATCATAACTTTTGAAAAATCTGTTACAGCAGTTTGAAATGTTATAAATCCTTGATTCAAAAGGATAAAAACAAATAAAGAAGATTTATATTTATATTTCCCAATGTGTGATGTTTTAAAGAAAAAAGGGACTAAAAAGAGTTTGAACATTGGAAGGGCAGTACAGGTGGAGAGCACCCAGAGGCTTAGGTGGGTTGCAAAATAAGATACAAATTCATTTACCTATATTTACATCATTCACAGATTAACAATCCTCATTTACAAATACACACAATTTTTCATCTACACTTGCAGATAACATATATATAACATATCGTAAGAGATTCAAAGAGCATAAGTACTAACCAGGAAGGAGAGATAGAGTTAGTGGAAGCATGAGCAAGGCAAGGAAGCAAAGAGATGGAGTAATGGGGAGGACTGAAACTTAGTGAGAGTGGAGCAGGATAGGGTAAAATGTGGTAAGGAATTCCAGGTGGACACTGTAGAGTAAGCAAATGATCACCAGGTCACTACTAGCTATAATTTGGGTACTATAAGGAGAGGAGGAGGAGGTGGACCTTAAAGCATGCAGAGGTTGTTGCAGATGTATGAGTTTACCTAGGCAAGGAGGGGTGAAAATGTATACCATTTGTACAACAAATTCAGTATGCTATACTGTAGTCTAGATTTGTACAGGAGCCAGCCCAGGGTGGTGAGAACATTACAGTGGTAGCGATGGGCATTGGCACCTAAAGTAAACCTTCCCACCCTATGATATGTTTGTTTCAGGTGAGAGAGGATGGTTGTGTTGATTGTAAGAGTGGGTTGCCATAAGAAAGGAGGAAGAAGTGTGGCGGAGGCATTTTAAGGCAGGACACTCAAGAGAGGAAGGGGCTGATACGATAGAGAAACCCAGCTTTTGGATTATTGTTTTGGTCAGTAGAGTGACATGGGGTCCAGGAAAGTGATGTGCCTAATGTGATGCCTAGATATTTAAAGGACTGGATGGACTCAAGGGCATCACAATTGCTTGAACATATCTTAAGAGGGGTAAGTATGCGTTGTGGTTGAGAGGCTGGCAAACAACATGCATTTTGTTTTTTGGTGTTGACATGTTGGTTCTCTAGCAAACAGCCCTCAAGTGTTCGAAAGTCCAAGGCTAGTTTACTGTTGAGCCATCTGACATCAGGTGAAGAGCAGTAGATAATGGCGCCATCCATGTAAAGGTGAACAGAGGCCCCACCACAGTTATTTGGCAGTTTGTTAATAAAGAGGAGAAATAATGGGCCCAGGATAGAGCCCTGAGGGATGCTGTGGGTTTAAGCTGTAGGTCAGAGTGTACCAGACAACTTGACCCTTTGTGTGCAGCCTGTGAGGTAATTTTGGAGCCAGGCTAAGGCACTGGTGTCAAGGCCAAGAGAGTGTAATTGCCAGAGTAGTAGATTGTGGTTGACCAAGTCAAATGCCTTGGTCAAATCAATAAAGATAGCATCGGTGGCTGTGCCTTGGTCCATGGCCTGGAACAAGTCGGAGGTCACTTTTATCAAGGCAGTGAGGGTAGTATGTTTTTCTGAACCAGTGTTGGAACCTTGAAAGGAGGTGGTGGCAGTTCAGGTAGTCCTGAAGGTGATTGTAGAGTATTCACTCCTGGATTTTTGCCAATGGACAGAAGATAGAGATGGGTCTAAAATTTTCAACAGTTGTGATGTGTCTGTCCCTGTGTATGGGGACAACCACTGCAACCTTCCATTTATCTGGGACAGTCCCCATGGGGAAGGATCAGTTGAGCAGGTTATGGACTGGGCAGTCAAGGGCTGGAGCCCCCAGCTTGAGGAATTTGGGTTCAAGGATGACATGGCCTGGGGAGCTATCTGCTTTAGATTAGTGAGTAACCAGTGAACTTCTTTGAGGGTGGCGGTTTTAAGGTGAAAGGCTGGGTGGGCACCAGTGTCTACAGGAGGGAGTGTGGAGGGAGAATGGAGGAGGGAGTTGGTAAAGAGCAAAGTGTACCTGTGTAGGTCAGTAAAAAACTTGTTAAATCCAGCAGTGATAGATGCGGGTGTGAGAGGACAATGCCTTGGGCAATGAGGGAGCTAGGGACCCCTGAGGACTTGCCTTTGATTAAGGAGTTCGCCTGTCTCCAGAATTCTTTGGATTGCAAAGATATTTGGTTTGAGTGAACTTAACCCTCCTGAGAGGGACCTGAGACAGATTTGCTGACCTAATGAACTCTGAAAAGAGTACCTTCTTGATATAACTACATCTCTAGTACTGCAGAAAGGCCAACTTGGCCCCTAATTAACATGATAGAACACAGGACATTCACTCACTCATACCCTCCCCAACACACACACAAGTGTGAACCGTAATGCTGCTTACCCCATCCCCCATACAGACAATCTTAGGCACAGGGACTATAAATATGCAGCAACACTTTCCCTGACCTTATTCTTGTCAGAGATAAACAACCCAGACATAGATAACCCTCTGATATACTAGGAAGAAGTCTATGACAACCCAGAAGTAAAAATACCAAGCCCTGTGTATCAGTCTTTATTATTGCTTCTGTATACAGGAGAAGGACACAATTTCTAGGCCCGCAACTAGTCAACCAGGAAGGTAATACTGTAGACAATCTATCTTGCTGCTTCATCAAACATCTTTAATACATGTATGCTATATATGTATATCAAGCAATCTTATTGTTGTCAAAAACAAAGTTCTCCCAGCTCCCAGGTTCTTCTAGTCAGTACACCATTTGCATCATAGGTGGAACCAGTACAAACAACAAACATGCTCCTCACTACTCCACCAGCCTGAAAGAATGCCAGCACCAGACTAGGATCAATTTCAAATGTCAAATACTTATTTTAAAAGTACTTTTTCCTTATTTAATTTATTTTGTTTCAAAGAAGTACAGAACTTTGCCTTGTTATTCAATCCATTTATAAAGTATAATTCTTTTCCAACATATACCATCAATGAACTGCTTAACAGCAAGATGTTTTTAATGAAATTCAGCAGATAGAATAAAGTGCAAGTGCATAAATAAATAGATAGCATTGAATTCATAGATAGCCAGACACCAAGTGAATTTAAAATATCCAGGTAAAGGGCGAAATTACTGTGTAGTTAAACTGATCCAGAGAAGCCTCTAGTAAAACTGAAACAGTTTATATCAAGCAAGTGAAATTGCTTGTTCCACTTGTGAGGTGAGGGTATCAAACATTTAAGTTGGTCAGTTTTCAGTTTTTCAAGACAATCATTACATGGCTTTTATTGCACAGTTTTTGATGTACAGACAATTCTGAAGGTGTGATTAATCTCTCCTTCACTCAAAGCTAAAAGGCAGAGTAGGCATTAGGCAAGGGTCCTTGTTAATATGCACTATGCATGGACAAATGTCTTAAACAAGTGGCCCTAATATTTTTCAAGATACCTATTAGCCTGTCTTTCACAAGTAACACTGACAGGTATTTTGTATTTGGAGTGCTCATCTCAGACAAAGTTATATTTACTGCATGTAGTTTAAACCACAACAAACTACTTACCTGTTGTGGAAAAATGCTCCTTTTCTGGTAACAATTTCTAGTATCTTGTTCCAGCACTGTAGATAGTGCAAGATGTGCTTGCAGTTATATCGTGAAACATTAATTGTAGACCAAACAATAAAACCACACACGGCATTCAAAGTGCAGGGGCAGACAGCAAGAAACAAGTCTGACTGCTAACAGTTAAAACCAGCATGGCAACATAGCATGGAAACATTTCTGGTGGACCCCTTCATCAGACCAATAGAGATACGTGCATGTGAGGTTTAAATCTTAAACGGCATGTCACTTGCATCTTGCACTAACTCTTTAGGTATTGCACTGCACCAGATTCTATCTGCCACTTTTTGTTTTACTTTTATTTATTAAAATCTCAGATTACAGTACCTTTGAACCAGGTCTGTTTTACAAAGGTTCCATGTTGGAAAACATATGAATACAATGGCATATAAAAACAATAATTCTGACATGCAATTCGATAACAACAAGATAAGTACTATTGAGGCAGGGTAGAATATCATCATGTGACAACTGAAATTCACATTCTTGGCCAGCAACCTTAGTGCGTACAAAATCAATTATTACAATGAAATTGTAGCATAATTTCTGAGCAAATGGAAGAAAAGTGAGAGCAGTAAACATAATTAGCTAAGATGCTATTAGGCATGATTATTGGACATAAGGCATGACAAATTGGTTTTAGATGTTGTGTTTTACTTATATTTAGGGTTAATTTATGGGCATTTAGGTTCACTTTATTCAAATTTATTTTAGCAATTTACAAAAATCGGAAACTAATACCCAAACTCTATAAGTATGATGTTAAAAATAATAGTTTTACAATTTCTTCAAATTTAGGATTTACTCGGTTTCATCTTTTTTCAGCAATATTGTCCAGATTTTCTCTTCAAAATTCAATATTATTGACCATATGACTAACACCACAATATACCATTTCTGAAAGCTGATGAGCAGAGCTATCTTATACAACCATCAAACCTTCTAACCTTCTCTAACGGGGGTGCCACAGGACAAATATTTTGAAAATTGACCTCTAGACTATAGCTGGAGAGGCTGTAAAACTAAGAAAGGCAACAATTGCCTCCTCAGATGATGGAGCAGCAGGAGGAAGAGCCTAAGGGAAGATCCACCAGGGCAGGAGTGCAAGAAGACAAGGCAGATGACAGGGGTTATAAATCAGGAAAGCAAGAAGAAAGGCGTAAAAGAGGCAGGTAACAGAGAAGACAACAAGTGAAGAAGGGGTCCATAAAGGGCTTCAGGGATCAGAACAAGCAGGAGGCAGGAGAAATAGGAAACAAGCAGGAGAAGAGTAAGGTATGGAGAGCCATGTGTTCCAATGCAGGAGTCTTGGAAATAAAATTCCAGACCTGGAGATCATCATGGCATATGCTAGCCTGGATTTGCTGGCTATTAAAGAGTAGTGGTGCACCGACAGCCATGACTGGGACATGATCACACTGGGCTATGCTCTGTTTGGGAGAGACAGGAAAGGGAGAAGGGGAGGAAGGGTTGTACTATATGTGAGGGGAGGGTCAAGGCCATGGAAGTACAGGGCACAAAGAGCATAAAGAATGGCTGGAAGTGCTATGGGTCATCCTTGAGACAGGTATTGGGGCTGCTATCCATACAGGGTGGTATACAGACATCCAGAACAGGGAGGAGTTGGATAAGATATTTGGGGAAGCCATCATCAGGATGGCAAGTAAGAGGAATGTGCTGCTAGTTGGAGTTTTCAGTCTGCCAGGTATAGATTGAGCCTTCCAAATGCAACTTTGGCAGGAGCAGGTCCTTGCCTCTCTACAAGGGGTTTTCTATGGCAGCTAGTCAAGGAACCCACTAGGGATGAGGCAGTGCTGGAACTGGTGTTTACAAACTGTGATTGCATTGTAAGACATCACTGTGGACAGTCCCCTGCATTCCAGTGATGACTGCACAGTGTGGTTTAACATTAAGATGGAAACAGAGGTACACGAGGACAAGGGTCCTGGAATTTAGTGGGGCCAATTTTCAAGAAATGGGAGACTGTTTCAGAAACTGCATCGGGGGGGTATTGTCAGGGTGGGCTACAGGCAAAATGGGGAAAAATAAGGAATGGCATAATTAAGGCAGCCATCCTCTGCATGATGGAAGTGAGCAAAAGTAGAAAGAAAACAAATTTTAAGGTTCTCTAAAGAAGAAGCAACAAGCTGATGAGAGAAAATAAGGTGGAGTTCTGGAGGTATAAGGAAAGGCAGAGGAGGAAGACAGGAAGGTATATAGATAAGACCAGAGGAACCAGGAAAGGTGATTAGGAGAGCAAAGGCACAGACACAGAAAAGGATAGCCAAAGGGTAGCTAAAGGGTTCAGACTATATTCAGGTACATAAGTGAGAAGAGGAAAGCAAGGAGGTGATAGAGTGGATAAGGAGAGTGGCAGGGAGACTGTGCAGAACAGGATCAAAAAGCAGACATCCTGTACAGGTACTTCTGCCTGTCTTCACTCTGGAGGGATGGGGGTGGACCAGCAGGGAGCAACAGAAGCAAAAGGTTTGGGGAGGTGGACACAAGGCCATTTCCAGAGGAAAGTGTCCTAAAAGAACTTGCCGCTTTGAAAGTGAACAAAGCTATGGAACTGGATGGGCTAGACCCAAGGGTACTAAGGAACTCAGGAAGGTATAACTGCCCCACTGATGGCATTACTCAACAGTTCACTGGGAACAGGCATGATTCCAGAGGACTGAAGGATAGCAGATGTGGTCTCTCCATAAGAGCAGCAGCAGGAGGAGGCTAACAACTATAAGCTGGTCAGTCTCACATCAGTGGTGGAGAAATTAAAAGAGACAGTCAGCAACAAAGGGCCCTGCATTCAAGTGTGGGTCTGGTCCCAATGTGCATTTGTGTGCAGAAACATTTTGGTTTACTAACTATTTACTCTAATATTGTACATTGAATCAGACTAAATTAGTTAACTTCTAGGCTGACATCTTCTACAAATTCCAGGCTCGCCTGCAGCTGACATCAGAGCAGTAGGTAGCAGTGGAGATTCAATAGCCTGCAGTGCCTGTTAGAGTATAAGCTGTGATGCTTTTCTTACTGGTCCCACTGTCCTCCTTGGGCTAAGTACAGTCACAGAGGATTTTACTTAGCACCTGGAGAAAAGCAGTACTGGAAAACATCTGATCAAAATATAAAAGTTCTAACATGCACCGCAAAACCCTGTTAAATGAAAGTATGTTTGAGTATCTTGAATCTAGTAGGCTACAAGACAAAAGGCAGCATAGATTCATGGTGGTGGTGGTGGTGTCATGCCAGACAGATCTGATTGATTTCTCTGACTGGGTCACCAGGGAAACAGATTAGGGAGGGGCTGTGGACGTGGCCTGTCTGGACTTTAGCAAGGCCTTCGGCACTGTGCCACACAAGAGACTGATAAAGAAACTGAGCAGCCCAGGGTGGGATCTAAAGTGGCAAAGTGGGCAAGGAGCTAGTTAATGGATAGGTGACAGAGGTTGGTGATTAATGGCACTCACTCTACTAAGGGGAACGTGACCAGCAGGGTGCTGCAGGGCTTAGTATTGGGACAGTCCTCTTCAATGTCTCATAAGTGACATTGCAGAAGACAAGATATGCTTTTTGCAGATGACTTCAAAATCTGTAATATGGTGGACACCCAGGAGGGGTGAGAGAAAGCACTGGGACCTTGGAAACTCGAGGAGTGGTGAAGAGCATGGCAGTTGGAGTTCAATGCCAAAAGTGCAAACTCATACACCTAGGGCATACAATAGAAACACAGGACCTGCATATAGGATGGGAAGGAGGTATTAACAGTCACTAATAGAGCTGTGGATTGGAAAATTCCAAAATCTGCTAAATTTTGCAGAATTTCATCAGAATTTTGTGGAATATTTAACATTTTATAATTTGGTCATAACTCAGCTGTCTTCTAAGTTAAAGCTCTGAAATCTTGCATGTTCTCTCTTTGTGTGACGGGCGATACAGTGCCAAATGTCATGACAATTAGATGGATAGTGTCAAAATTATAGGTGCTCAAATCCGTCATTTTATTTTTGTGCAAAATGTCATGAGCATTTTGTCTGCATATACCTCTGCTGTCTATTGGGTTAGAGATCATATATTTGGCATGATTCCTTGATGATAGGTGTTCTAACAATGTGCCAGATTTCATGACAATATGATGCATTGTCTCAAAATTCTCCCACTATTGCAACACGGTCTTCCTACAAGACCACTCTAATGGTCCCCAGGTCAAGAACCAGCCGTTGCCAGAGGTCCTTCTGCTATAGAGCCCCAACCTGGTTTAACTCTCTCCCTGCCCCATCACCAATGCCACCACCATCTCCAAGTTCAAAACCACCCTTCGAACCACATCATCAGCACTGTGAACTGCTCCTGTCTCTGAAAGTAGCCTCCATCTCTGCTTCTTGACAATGCCCTCTGGGCAGCTCTCCATCTAGCCATCCCCACCACCACTTCCCTGTACACTGCTATTGTTTAACCTGGCCAGTGCCAGCTGTTTCAGTGTTTACCAACTAGATTGCTCACTTGATACCAACTTGTGTAACACCTGTTATCAAATACATGTACCCTGTAACCTAATTGTATTTGTCTGACCACAGTGTGACGTGGCACCTCTGTTGAACGCCTATTGTTTTGGAAATCTATGCTATGTACCAAAACACAATGTATGTCTTTATGTGACAAAGTACCTTTGAAACGAGCCTCTGGCTCAAAGGTTGTAAACTGACTCTTACAAATAAATAAATAAATAATTAATTAAATGTGCTCAAAATCTGTCATTTTATTTTTGCAGGAAATTTCATGAAAAAATTCATGTGCATATAACTCAGGCACCTTTGGCGCTAGACACATGTAAACTAGCATGAATAACCTATTTGTAATGCTTATAGAAAATCTAAATATGGAGAGAATTTGTTATTGATTTGTAAGTTACAAGGGTTCAAATCTCTACTATGTAAATATTTGCAACATTTTGTGAAAACTCTCAAAATGTGGATGTTTGTAACTTCTATGCTCTTGCAGGCACAAACTTAACATTTGACACGCTTATCCAGAGTCAATGTATCCTGGTGTCTAACACAACTGGATAAATTGGTTTAGCAGTTTTCAATTTACAGTAGACAAAAATACTGGTAACATTTATCTATATATTATAGTAGCATATAGACGAACCGTCCAGAATTCTTTTGTGAATTTAACATTAACAATGCATGTATCACTACTTCATTTGATAAGCTGGGCTGAGCTTTTTGCAGTTCTGCTGTTCCTCTCTGGGTGACTATCCCCTTTCTTTGGCATAGCCAGATTGACTCAGTACAACTACTGATCCCACTGATATTATCTTTGTTCTTTACAGTGACAAACTCCACAAAAAGTGAGTCACCTACTCCTTTTCCTATTGACCTATCCTTTGGAATAGCTAGAATTATTCCTTCCTTCCTGCTGCCCCAGGCATTGTCTTCCCACTACATCTTTTGAGTACCTCTAAGTCCCAGATTTGCATGTACATCAGGATCCCTGGAGCATACATCTACTGAATGTGATCTTTAAATATCCTGCATTCAGGTTGGAATTGTCAACACTTCCTTGCTCCAACCTGGTGGTCTGCCACTGTTGTGCAAGCCAGCTCAGCTCTCCATTTCTTGGTGAAACTGTGCATCTAACTCCTGAACCTGGTGACCTCCTGCACTACCTGCCTCTCATACCTCTATCTTTTAATTAGAATCCTCCAGAAAGGGCTGAGTGAAATTAGCAAATTTCAGTTTTATGGAATTTTTCATTAATTTCTACAATTTTCACAAAGACTTATGGGATTTAACGTTCAGTACAGGTGTTATTTTGCAGGGCTGTGTGAATACCTTTTCCCAACTATTTGGCCCAATATTCAGTATTTGGGTCCCAAATATTCATTATTTGGTATTTGATATTTAGTATTTGGCCAGGAATGGTGCTTTATTAGAGAATTGCTACAGAAGTACTTAAAATAGCTTCAGGAGGAGAAGGAGGAGGTCACGACTTTGAGCGTACACTGGTGCAGAGGTTGTTTTGTGCTGCTGGTGCTTCAGAAGAAGGATGCAGAGGTCACAGCACTTTGGCTTTTACACTGGTGCCAGAGATTGTCTTGTGCAGCTGGTGCTTCAGGAGGAGGATGCAGAGGTCACTGCACTTTGGATTGTACACTGGTGCCAGATGCTGACTTGTGCTGCTAGTGTTTCAGAAGCAGGATGCAGAGGTGACAATCTCTATATAGTCACAAAGGTCTCAAGGGTACTACAAGAATAACATATACGCACCCTAAATAATTGTGGCCATTAAAAGCAAATAATAAAACATAACGATTTCCATAGGATAACTACGAACTTCAATAGGCTATAACTCCATCAATATTTGGAGTCAAGTGAAAATCTCTATATGGTCACAAAGGGCTCAAGGGTACTACAACAATAACATGTGCCACACACTTAAATAATTGGCAATTAAAAAAAGTAATAAAACATAATAATTCCATAGGATAACACTGGAACTTTAACAAGCCATAACTCCATCAATATTTAGAGTTAAGTGACAATATCTATACTGTCACAAAGGTCTCAAGGATACTACAACAATAAAATATGCTGCATCCTTCAATAATTGTGGCCATTAAAATAATCAAGTAATAAAACATAATGATTCCATAGGATCACACTGGAACTTCAACAGGCCATAACTCTGTCAATATTTGGAGTTAAGTGACAATCTCTATATGGTCACTAAGGACTCAAGAAGTACTACAAGAATAACATATGATGCACTCTTAAATAATTGTGGCCACTAAAATAAGCAAGTAATAAAACATAATGATTCCCATAGGATAACAATGGAACTTCAACAGACCATAACTCCGTCAATATTTGGAATTAAGTGACAATCTCTATATGGTCACACAGATCTCAAGTGTTACTACAAGAAATGATGGCACTGCAAATGCAGTAGATAGACAGTGACACCAGCACACTGTTCTGACAGCAATCAGTAACAGACTGCTTATACAAGCAAAGCACAAATGAGCATACTTTGTTTTTGTCACCACAATGTTCGCCTGCTTTATCACTTCCACGCTGTCAGTGGTGCTTCTTACCCAACTGGATCAGCAGATTGCTGTTATAACAGCATACTGGTGCCACTTTCTAAGTTTAAAGTAGGGCTCCTGCTATTCTGCCAGCACCTCAACCCTCCCTAATATGGTGGACGAGCAACTTCAACTGAGCCATTGGAGTCCACACTCTAGTCTCTCCGTGATATTGAACTCTGTGCTATGCACTCAGAGTGAGGTGATCACATGGTGTTCCTGGCAGTGAGCTCCAAAACAGCCTCTGATTGGTCAACAAAGCTCTGTGACATTGAAATCTAACCCACCAAATAGTATATCCTGAATAGTGGTCGAATAGTGGACTATTTGGAATGTCCATCTGAATATTCGGCAAGCCTACTGTTAATTGTATTCAGGAAATACTATTCGGACCGTGCACTATTATTTTACAATTTCTGGCAGCAAGCAATTAATGAAATTGGCACACGAGTCTACTTGTAAGGTCTAAGAACCTGACAAATTTCATAATATTGCATTCTCTAGTTTTAAAGTTTCAGGGCTTAAATTTATAGTTTACATTCTTGCAAAATTAAATTTTTAAATGTTGTGAAAGTATGACTACTTTTAATCCAATCCTATTTAAAGCTGAAAATATGAACTTTTTCAAAAAGATCATGTGGTATAGTAGTTTAAATGTTTCAACTCTGGTTAAATTTGGATATGTTGTTTTAAAATTAGAGGAAAATAACTGAAATTTAAATGTTGCCAACATGTTTAACAGGCTATAATTCAGCCCTATTTGAAGCTAGAAATCTGAAACTATGTACATGTACAAATGTAGTGACAACCAATATACCTGTTAAATTTTATAACATTTCAATGAATACTATCAAAATTATATTAAAATTGCAAAAACAAAATTTGGGCAAAATGCTTGCTACCTATAACTCAGCCCCATTGAGGTTTGAGACTTAAAACATGGTGTACATACCCATGTTGGCTGCTTCTCTAATTCCAAACATTGTGGAGAAATTTTAAATTATCTCAAAATAATTGAAAATGTAATTTTGATTAAATGTTTGGTCACCCAGGCTGGCCCAGTGGGCAGATGGTTGAGGCACTGGATGCCACACCTTGTGCCATGTTGGTGACCTGGGTTCAGGCACTGATACAGGTTACTAGGGGTCAGCCAGGGGATGGAGAGGAGCTGATTGAGCTGCTGGCTGGCAGCTCTCCTCTGGGAGGGTCCTGAGGGTTTCCTCAGCATTTGGCTGCCTCCTCCCGGAGGCATGCAGCAGTGTCACTTTCAAGGAGATCTGGCACTATGCTGGGGAGGGTGGACGGGCCATTACAGGAGCAACAGAGTGCATGTGCTCTTCCACACACATGTCCTACTGTGTTCTACAGCCTCAGGTAATGGAGTGAAAAGAGGAACAAGTATGGGAGTCACACAAGAATGATGCCTCCAGGCTGGCTCCAGGGATCCACTGGATGTGCAAAGTGCTCAAGTTCATGAATGACCGTGAAGTCAGTAAAGGTTGGCCGACATAAGTGCGGCCTGCCATGGAGGAGAAACACAGGATAGAAAAATGTTTCTTCACCCATAATACTGGCTCTTTTCAACCTACAAATCTGTCATTTGGCACACTTTTGTATTTCATTGGGTAATGTTCGCATTCAGATTTGGTGTTAATGGGACATGCATGTTTAAAATTACAACAAAATCACTGAAATTTAAAATTTGGCTAATTTCCGGAGGAATTCTCACAAAATTCTGTGAAATTCCATGGAATACTCATTTCACAGGCATTCCATGGGTAGAATTTTATATTCTGGACAGCTCTAGTCACTAAGCAGGAAAAGGACTTTGGGGTTATTATATCTGATTACCTCAATGTGGCAGGGCAGTGTGAAAAAGCAGTGGATATGGACAGTGGGATGCTGTGATGCACAGGGAGAGGTATCTCCAATAGGAGGAGGAAGGTGATGTTGCCACTGTTTTCTCACTTGTGAGAACCCTCCTGGAGTATTGAGTCAGATTCTGGAGGACATACCTCAGAAAGGAAATAGGTTGGAGGCAGTCAAAGGATGGCAACTAAAATGGTGCATGGGTTTACATCACAAGCCCTATGCAAACAGAGACTGAGGATCTCAACTTGTACATCCTGGAAGAAAGGAGAGCAAGAGGGGACTTGATGAGACCTACAAATACTTCACAGGGGTTAACAGAGTGCTGAAGGGGAGTCTCTTTCAAATGACAAAGTGCACCAGGAGCAGAGGGCATGTGATGAAACTAAAGGGGGTTATGTTGGATGTGAGAAAGTACTACCTCACTGAAAGAGTGGTGTACACCTGAAACACACTGCCTGTGGACACAGTGAGGCAAAAACTCTAGGGACTGTAGGCATGTGTGGATAGACATAGGGAATATTAGTAAATATGCAGGGTCGCCAAAACCAGGGCAGACTGAGTGGGCACTAGCTAACAATGCATCTGATTTAAAACATTTTCTTGACTATCAACCTTGTCATGTGGGGTGTGGGGCCTTTGGTTCTTCCAAGTCTCTTGCCATCTGTCAACATAATTTCTTTCCTGTATATTCAATTGTTAAGGTACTCAGTGGTTTCCAGCTCCAGCCATAAGCCTGTCCTACCATACTTGTAGAAAACAAGTTTATGTTCAGTACCAAACAATAAGGAGATTGAGTGCCAGCAAGTTAGAGCTTGTTGGGGACAGTAGAAGTCTACCTCACACCAGGCAAACCGCCATCACCAAAGCATGTCATTGGCATGTTATAGCACTATCTATACACATAGTTACACTTGTCTAAGAGGACAATAGCTGATGCTGTTCAAATTTAGGTAGACACACAACTCATGGCTCTTTAGAATTAGGGAGGGTACCCTGAGTGTTTAGTTAGTTACTAACTTATTATTTTATAATATACCCAGCCATTTCTCTTTCAATGGCAAATGATATGCTGATTTGGGGGATGGTGGGAAGCTTGGGGACCCACTCCCTTATGCTACTGCCATGGAGAAAGGTTACTGCAGAGTCTGAATGCCGAGACATCCTATTGATTCAGTGCATACTTTAATGTGGACACTACTAGTGAGTCTTAGGAGCTTACCACAACAAGTGTCAACTTCAGACCTAACAAATATTTCAGTCTACATGGACACATGTGGCCACTTAATTTGTTAGGGCCCATCTGGTTGACTTAGCGGGAAATTATTTTGGGCTTTATTAGACTTACTCTTATTCCACTTACTGTAGCTCAGTATTCTGTTTTATTGTAATAGCCTGTAGGTTATTGTGCTATGGGACTGTACTAGTTGTGTTATAATATAATATGATATAATTAATAGCACAGGCATATAACTAGGGACTGCTTCGTATTGCCCTTTCATTTTTATATGTAGCCTGGCATACTAATGGTATAACTGTGGAGTTCCCTGGCCCTCCCTCAAACTAATAACACACACCTAGTGAGTATGCCTTACAGCTGTAATCTAAAGGTCCCAGCACTGGGGGGAGTTCTCATGAATGTTAATTTTGTTCTTGTTTTGTAAACTTTGGAAATATAGTTTCTTGGAGACCTAGGAATTCAAACCCTACACATGACCTCCATCATGGAGGAGTCTGTTATAAAATGAACTATCCTTCCATGCTTACAGGGTCTGATTCTATTTGGACCCCATTGTTGGAAGTCACAGTATACTGTTCCAGTTCTAGTTATTTTCCATGTTAGGCAGTTTCACATCAAATTGTTGTTGAAAGTGTCATGGTTGTCTATTAATACCTACAATGTTTGGGTGGCCTGTGCATCTCACATTATCTATAGGTACAGCAAGCAATGTATGTTTTTCTATCTGATTTGGTACTGTTTGAAGGGGTTAAAAGTTGCTCTACATGTGGTAGCGTGTAGGAAAATATTTGGTTTCAGGGCTTATTATACTCAATACTTATTTTTACAGCTGCAGTGGGCATAGCCCTGCAGCTGTCTTATGAGCACAGCAGAGAAGGGAGCATATCTGATACAGAACAGACTTTAATGGTGGAGGTACTGGCAATCATTGCATGTTCATCACACTATTTTGTCTGTCAAAAGAACACGGCACTGTCCACCATGTTCAAGATGGCCGTTGGAGTTTTCTGCGCATGCAGGATGACTCACGATACGCACTGAACTCCGTGGCATGGATGCACAGTCCACAATGTCCAAGATGGCTGCCAGAGCCCAGTCCACATGGGCTAGTCATCACCCATGTGCAGAGAACTCAGGTGGCCATCTTGGACAGAGCAGACCATGCCACTGATTTCAGTGTGCATGCGAAATCATCGCACATGACAGAAAACTCCTGCAGTGATCTTCAACATGACAGACAGTGCCATGTTCTCTATCAGCTCAGCTGCAGCTGCACCAGCTCTGTCCAAAACTTGTTTCTTCTTGGTATGGCAGTAGATATGGGTCTGGCAGTATAGCCTAGCCTAGAGTAACAAGCTGAAAATAAGCTTGTTACTTTCAGCAGATCTGGGTTCGATTCCCAATACCTCTACATGCATATCGTGTAACTCTGAGTCTCTAACCTCCCCAGTGCTCCTGGGTTGGCCCTAAAACGGCACTTGTGCCTAGTGGGCCTTACCCCATTACCAAAGAATAATCAACAAAAAGATATGAATCTGTCCCTGCTGTTTTGGATAATTTTACAGAATGTGAATGGTATAACACATTCAATTAAGTGACAGAAGGTTTTAGACTTTTTCAAAATGAAAACAGGAGTATTACTTTTGCAGTAAACTCATTTATCATCCCAAGAGCAAGAGAATTATAAAACAATTTGGCTTTGCCAAAGTAGTAGCTTCCAGAGGGCTGTTGTTCTGCTTCCTGCAACACCCCAGTTGCAGTAGAATCCACAGACATGGATAAAGAGGGTCAGATCTGGCACTACTGGTGGAACTTTACCAGGGAATGTATTGCTATAGTTAATCTTTATATGCCACTTGGATCAGATTCTCATCTGTTAGTGTTTTATTTAATCAGATTATTACAATATTACTACAAGGTGAAAGGATGTAGTGTTAACTGGGGAGAGTTTAATATGTTAATGGATTCCTTCAAAGTTACCACTTCTGCCTTCCATTCTAGCTCACAGCATCTCAGAGATACTGCCAAATAACTCAGGGAGAATGATAGACACTTAGTGTCACCTTCACAAACATGACAGGACATTCGCTCTTCTCTCATGCTCAAAATGAGTACTCCAAATTGGACTATTTTTATTTCAGCTGCTCACATTAAGCTAGTTAAAGATTTAATATTAAACAAATGTTCTTGTTCAATCATGCTTTAGTAGTTTTGAATATAGATACCAGTCAGAGATCCCATAATAATACCTGGCAATTTAACACCAGCCTCCTCAATGACCAATATTTATTAAGAATTTCTCAAGAATAAAGTTCTAGAGATTCTGAGAACTAATTAGGGCCTGGATAGTTCTCCTGCTCTAACATTGGATACTCTTAAGGTTGTCTTGCATGGAGAAATCCAAGCTTATTCAGTTAGAGAACATAAGAAGCAAATGGCTCACCTACAGGTTGACCACAGTCTCCTCCCTCAGATTACCTTGACACAAAATAAAATACTAGACCTATTAAAAGTCCAAACCAAGAGGGCTTTGTAATGTACTACTTGAGACAAAAATACTATGAGTGAGGGTCTCGAGCTTCTAAACTATTGGCTTTAGGCTTCAGCAGCAGCAAAGAAAGGAAACTATACTCCAACTTTGGGATCCCAAAACCTGGCTCAAGTACATATCACACACAAATCTTTTAAGTCCTTCAAGACTACTATTACTTTCTACTGACTGGACCCAGAACCAGAGCCTCACACATAATGGATGCTGACTTCTTGACTCCCTAAACTTGCCTCAAATAACAGAAGCTCAAAATCAATGTTTGTCAGCCCCAACACAGGCAGAAGTAATGTCTGTTTCATCTGTTAGGAGGTCTAAACCTCACTTTCAGGTTCTAGACGATATTGGGAATGCAAGTAATCACAGACACATTGCATTTGAGTAATAAACAAGTTTATTGCTACCAAAAGGATAACCTCACAGTTGCCCTAAGCAGTTCTTATCAATACGAACCGGAGCCAGTGCTAAGTATTCCCTATACCTCGAGGTTTCTCTATGTCTCTTGGGGTCTCTCCTGAGGTCTCCGAGGTATAAGGCTTGTGCATTACATTATATACCTATGATAATTACCATGGTTACTGTAAGATAGAAACATTTCTAGTTACAGAGATGAGCCCTATTGGCTAAATTAGAGGTGGCTCCATGGTCCAAGATAACATTATACAATTCTGTAAAGTCATCAGTTTGAGAACAAAAGAGTTCTTATACAGAGTCTTACATAACTCAGTGTAGTAGTACAAATCACCAAAAGGTGGCAATGCCGTTACATATTATAATTACTCCAAGGACACAGGTGTATTGGCATCTTACAAGTAAGAAATACAGAAAATCCAAAGAATATATGTATTAGCAAGCAAAGTGTATTACAACAATATGCATTCATTTCCTGACGCCTACTCTTATACGTAGATGCCCTTAGCTCTATATGTTAGTATAAGATATGCTTAAGTGCTAGCTGTCCACGGTGTACCTCTGAGGGTACCAATTAGGGTGCAGGGACCTCATGTAACATTCCCCCTTGTTGCTCCAAGGCAACACAGGCAAATCTCTAGGGAAAGGACAGGTGCAGTGGTCGTTTACAAACCCGATGCTGACACCTTTAGTAAGGAACTTGAGCTGCTCACGGTGTTGGCGCAGTGTGCGCTGTAGGCAGCAGAGTATAATAATCAAAATGAAAATTAAAAATGCTTGTATAATAACAAAACCTTTAAAAGTAATCTCTAACCAGGTTTTAGTCAATGCGTCATTCATGTCACCATCATTAATTAATGAGAGAACAGCTTCATTGGCATTGGTCATATTATTGCTGATGTGGATGAGGTGTGTGTCCTTCCTGTCTAAAAGTGATTTTAATCTAAGTGTGAGTGGGTCTATGTGTACATTAAAATATGGCAAGTATTCAGATAGTGTGAGCAGATAATCGGGGTTACCATCAATAATGTCTGCATCTAGGAGGGGTACAGGGGTTATAATGGTATGTCCAATGACAGTCTTCTGGTGGGGAACAAAACAGAAATTGGGGTAATCAATAGCACATGTAACAGATCCATAGGTGTATGACTTATAGTTGGTGACCACGCTGTACTCTCCATCAGAGTTATACTGTGAGCGCACAGTAGGGAGTCTCCACTTTTGCAACTGGACAGGGCAGGTGTAGGTCGCCTTCAAAATCCATGTTGACAGGCAATGAACCTCCTCACGATATGATTGGTAGAGCTTATCTGGAGCCAGAGTTGAGTCGAGGAGTCGGTGCCATTTGCCGTGATGTCATCATCCATGGTGAAAGTCCAATCAATGCTGTCTGGAGAATAACCACAAACAGGTTGAATAACATCAAATACTTCACATCGGCAAAAGTAAATGTATTGCTTTTTCGCACAACAGTCTGTGTGCGAGCCACCCAGGCATCCAGGAAAGGATGGTAAACTAGTAGAGGTGGTAGATCCAGGCATTCTCTGTAGATGTCTTCGTCCAAATGCCCAATCGAATGCAACAGTGCAAGCTTGTTGTAACAAAGCTGTAGTGAGATCAAAGCATGGTAAAGAAACAGTAAAAGAAACAAACATGGTATCTGTTATGGAACATTTCTTAGCAGTAAAGCAAGGACCAGTATTAGGGTGTCTGGTCACAAACCCCAAATTCCTAGCTGTAGAAAGAGGAATAGTTAAAGTTTGTTGCATACACACAGAAAATCTAGTGGTTTTACATCGTGACAATACCATTTGGAGATGCGTCTGTCATGTATAATGTCAGGATTCTTCCAGATTCTAGATCACGGAAGAGGTTGTTGATGGTAGTGATAATTTATGAGCCATAGGCAGAGCAAAGTATTTCTCCAGCAATGTATTGTTTATCTGCTTCTTTATCGTTCTGTTGTGTGAGTGCGTTAATCTTATCTTTGGAATCAGTGAATGCCTTAGCAATGTATACAGTGTATCTTTCTTCCTGACTAAGGCCATCCACACCATGCAATAATGGGGTAGTATGTTGTTGACTAAACCAGTGGAGAGCTTGGCAGAATGAGCTTTGATAGCAGCAATGTTTGCTTTATTCCAAATGGACATAGCTGTACCAAAAGGCCTGTGACAGTGCCTGTTGCACCTGTAACATCAGAACTGTCAACATCACGTGTCTTTCGTTTATAAGTTAGATCATCAGGAAGGGCTTCCTCCAGAAGTTGCCTCTATGTTCAGAAGAATGTACCCCAGCAATAGGGTCTTGAGTATGAATCTGAAATGCAGCTAAACTATCAAGCAATAATGTACTGTAAAATGATGAAGTGTTAGTATTGTGGCACACACCAAATTCTTTCATATTCCAGTAAGTAAGGCTAAACAAAACAGGTACATGCATAAACTGTAAATTATTAATCAAAGAACCTGGGAGGGCAGTGGCTGTTAGACCACTACAGGGACCAGGGGTATGCTTTGGACATTCCAAAAGCTGTTTATCAGTGGGTGGTAACACAAAGAGGTACATGGCTGCAGAAGCCATGTGGTGTATAGCACAAAATTTTCGAGCAGCATCTCTGGACAAAGAATTACAGTATGAAGGATCAATCAAGGCAGTTATGTTGTACAAATCAGAATGTCTTAATGTAGTTTGTAACAAGGACAGCAAACCATTTGGGGATAATTTAGCATGGCCAACCTTAGAAAGTTCCTTTGGAGAGTTTGGCCACAGGAGAATGTGTCCTTGTGATGTGGTTTGCCACCAATTTGAAGGGTAGATTTATCAGGAGCAACAACCCAGGCAGTGAGGTAAGCATCGGAACCTTCCTGGACAGTGATCATACTATCTGGTATATTGATGGATACCTCTGACGAGGTGCTGGAGGATTGAGGAGTTGTAGGAGGTCTGGTACCATGCCTTGATGCAGGGATAACTCCTGAGATGAGGAGGTAATGGAACAAGATAGCCATCTTGTCAGTGTATCTGTAAAGTAAGATCAAAGATTAGTATGTTAGTACAATTCTGTCCAACGCGGTGAAGAAAAGTAGTTTAAGCCCTTTATACAGTTTCAGCTGGTTTGCATGTAACCATTTGTCAGTCAACTTGTTGTTATGCAGGAGTCTAATCTGATAGACTGCCGACTGAGCTTGTTGACAATGGGGTACGGGCCTTCCCACTTGTTGGAGAAGGAGTGGTGGGATGTGCAAATCGAAGTACCATTACCTGGTCTCCAACTTGCCAATCCACTCTTGTGCGTGTTTGTCAAACTGTATTTTGATTGTTGCTGGGCCTTGCCTGCAGTTGGCAGCATACAAGTGTGTGTATATGAGGTCTTTTCTGAGTTTTTCCACATATTGGTCCACAGACACGCGGTCTGCAGTGGGGTATGCAGGTCAAACAACAGGTGTTCAGGTAATCTCATTTGTCTACAGTCATCACCTCAAAGGGTGTAAGCTGGGTGGTGGCTGAGGTGTACCCTAATTGCCATAAGGAGTAATAGCAATAGGGAATCCCAAGTTTTGGGATTATCCTCAATGAATTTGGAAAGCATTTGCTTAATCCGCTCTGTTGGCTCTCTCTACTTGACCTGAGGATTGGGAGTGGTAGGGTATGTGGAACTTCTGCTGAACTCCGAGGAGTTCAAGGATTCTTTCATCAACTCACCTGTAAAACTGGTTCCTTTGTCAGAGTCTACTTTGAGGGTAGACCACCTGGAGAAAATCTGTTCCACCAGGATTTTGGCAGTGGTTTTCACAGTGCATGTCTTAGTGGGAAAGCTTCACCCACTTAGAGAAGAGATCAGTTACCACAAGAGCATACTTGTTGTTTCTGCTGGTGTTGGTCAGAGGACCAATGAAATCAATCTGTATGGCATGCCAAGGGCCAGAGTGTCATTGTGGTAAGAGTTTGGCATTTCGTTTGGTAGGGATGGGGTTGTTTTGTGCACAAACGAGACAATTGTCTATGTATTGTTTAACATCTTTGGTGATACCAGGCCACCAGCTGGTGGTCTTGAGTCTTTGGAGGGTATTCTCCACTCCTGGTGTGTCCACCAGTGGGGTGTCATGCACTTGGTGCAAAATTCAGATCTTAAGTGTCTGGGAACCACCCACAACTTGGTGGTGGAGTCATCTGGTTGGAACCAGATGAGCTTGTCATCTGGTGACAAGTGTAGCTTACCTTCATGCCTCCAATAGGGTTGTGTGTGGGAAGTTTCTCTTTGATACCTTGACAGGAATCTGAACACTTCTTTAAGTTCAGTGTCAAAATGCTGGGCTTCGAGAGGTCCAAGGGGAAAGGGTTCAAGTTTCTTCCTGCGTGCTACAATCTGTACAGCTGCATTGGCCTCTGGATGGTCCATCATCCAGATGTCCCTCTGCTTGGCCCCTTCCTTAGCAAGGGTGTCTGCTGTGTCATTGAAGGCATGATAGGGTCATGGAGAGTGAGCTTTGACTTTGTGTACATAGAGCTTGTGTGCAAATTTCTGTGCCAGTGAATGTATGTATATTACCAATTTCTTGTATTTCACTGGGCTGCCATCAGAGGAGAGGAAGGAGTTCTTCTGCCAGAAAGGAAGAAATTCTGTAAGAGAACAACAAACCCGGTTAGAGTCTGTAAAATGATGGTATCCTCAGTTCCATGCTGGATGAATGCAAGGGCACAGGCCACTGCTGCCATCTCTGCATATTGTGATGATGCTACACTACAGCACTTAGATATTTTGACAGTGTTCCCATAAGGGTAGATCACTAGGATGCCCATCCCTGCAATTTGTTCTCCTGATAGTAGGATGCTGAACCATTAGTAAAAACATGACACAAAGAAGTGTTGTCAAGTATTTGTGGTGTGACAGGGAGGAAAGGACCTGGATCTGGAAGATCAGGTGAGTGTAGTGTACAGTCATGAGGTTCTCCCTGGAAAAGAAGGCCATGAGCTAACATAGATGGAACTTTAGTTGGTTGTACCTGTATGTCTCTGTGCTGGAGAAGAAGTGACCAGTGTGTCAGTCTGGTATTAGAGACTGACCCATCCTTCACTCTATCTGAGATCAGAAAGGTAGTTGGGGTCTGGTTGGTGTTGATGATCAGTGGTGAGTACCCAATGATATACAAGAAGTGCTTGACAGCCCAGTAGGTGGCCAGAAGGTTCCTTTCACAAAGGTCATACTTCTGTTCTACTGGGGTCAAGAGCTGTGGGCATATGCAGTGGGTCTCAAGGTGCCATTCACCTTCTGGGCTAGCACTGCTGACATGGCAATGTCAGAGGTGGCACATTCCAGATGAAATGGTAGTGCTGGATTGGAGTTGACCAGAGCTGGGGCGGAGGCCAAGGCCTGCTTCAGTGACATCACAGCCTGGTGTGTATAGGGCCCCAAGTCCATGGTATGTCCTTTTGAGTAATTCATACAGAGGAGCAGCTTTCTGAGCAAAATCACAAATAAAATCTCTCAAATAATTCACCATACCTAGAAACCTTCGAAGAGTTGCCACACTGGTGGGTAATGGTAAGTCTTGCAATCCCTGTACCTTCCTCCAGGTGGGACTTCAACCTTGGTCAGTTATTTTAGACCCAGAAAGAGTACTTCTTTCTGACACAGTTGTGCTTTTGCTGGGTTACTCAGGCCTGCTCTCTGAATGAGAGTCAGTAGTTTGTCCAAGAGATCCAAATGTTGTCCCTGTGTGGCTGCCAGCAACATCTCATCCACATATTGCAAGACATTGGGGAGTAGAGAAACTCGAGGGCGCCCATCATGTGGAGATGGAACAGGGATGGACTGTTATGGAATCCTTGTGGCAAGCAAGTCCATGTGTACCGCCTTCCTTTCAAAGGTGAAGGCAAACTTATATTGACTCTTAAGGGCCAATGGCAATGACCAAAACCATTGGAGATGTCCAGGGCACTGAACCAATTCAAATCAGGGGTCAGAAGTCGTAGCACATCTGGTGCTGATGCCACAGTTGGAGAACAACTGGGGTGACCTGATTCAGTTTCCTATAGTCAATAGTAAGTCTCCAGGCACCTGTGGGTTTCTTCATGGGCCACACTGGGGAGTTGGCAGTGGAAACACAAGTTCTGATTACTCCTTGCTTGAGGAGTGACTTGATTTTCTCTGAGGGAAGGCAAGGCCTCAGTTGGGGAAGGATATTGCCTTTGCCTCTCATGTGCTGGGCCTGGCACTTCAATGACAGTGTGCATTCTACCACAGTCATGCTTGTTGATTGCAAATGCTTCCAAATGTCATTGCAAAATAGGGAGAGCTTTGGGAAAAGTTCATGATTCTTGAACAAATCTATGACATCATACTCCTTGTCATTGGCAGATATAGTTGCCAAACGTGTGAATCAGGAATCAAAATGGTATGATATTGACCCTGAATTTGTATCAGTAGCATGTTAGCTAGGTCCACCACACAATGCGGTGGTGCGAGTAAGTCAATCCCTATGATACTAGGATGATCATGCAGTACCATTAGTTGGAAAGTGTGTGAGGCCTTTAGATGGTCTAGCTCTACCGGTAGGGTAAAGAACAGTATGTAGGTAGTCTAGTACCATCAACTCTGACATGTTGGTCCTCCATCTTGTAGACCAAGGAGATGTGTCTGGGTGTTCATCATGTAACACAGATACAGCTGCACCTGTATCTAACAGAACTATAGTAGGCCCCGACCTCGGCCTCGGTGCAGGCCTTCCGTTTGTATTCAAGACTAGCTTGTTTACAATCCGGACTGGGGCCTGTAATTGTCAATCTGTACTGCCGGAAGCATGGAGAGGTTGGGCCTGACTTTTGTGAATCACTTGCCATGCTTTACTCATGCTATATAGGGAGAGCTCTGGGTTCACACCTGAATGGGCCTGAGGGCCTGTACCACCAGTGTCCCCATGACCGGTTAGGGCCTGGGTTGCGGTTGTACTGCTGCAAAGGCCTGTCTTGGGGAACAGCATCTGCCATGATCGTAATTGTCCCAGGGCTCTCAGAATTTCTGATTCTCTTCAGCTATCTCCCTATATGAAGGGCCTGTTCATTGCTGTTGTGGTTTATCTCACCCTTATGCTTTTTATACTTATGCCAATTCCAGTTCCCACCCCATTGTTGCTGCTGTTGTGGTTGCTGTTGATGGGCCTGTTGGGGTGTTGATTATCAGCTGGAGAGGCTTGCTGATGTTGGGCCTGTTGGTGTTGGGCCTGCCCTTCCACTGTATAGTGCGTCGTGGCCTCTGGAGTGGGCTACGGGCGGCTACCTTTGGAACCAGAGCCCAGATCATGGATATAGAGTTGGTACACTCTCTCAGTTTTCTGAAGGATGTAAGTAAACCTATCCTTGTTGGGGTAGGTGGTCAGCTCTCCTTTTCTCTTACTGCTGGAATCATGTTCCTAAGGAACAGAGTCTACAGTCAATAAGAGCTACATCCGCAGCTTCTTGTGCCAAGTGCTTTCCTGCTTGGTAGGCCATCCAGAGTCTTTGGTGGTAAGTCGCTGTACTTTCCTTTGCATTCTGCTTCACAGGATATGCAAGCATCACTACTACCACACCTGGGCTGTGAGCAGAAATGAGCTCAGCTGCAACCTTGTCAAAGGTGGCGTTCCCATCCTGGTGAATGGCATCAGGAGTTTGGCCCACAAACCAGGATTGATGGTCTGGTGTAGTATTTGGACCTGATATTCTGCAGTGAGGCTAAGCAACTCGTATTTAGAACACACCTTTTCCAAGTGACAGCTGAGGTTGTCGGATGGGTTCATCCGACCGATGCTGTCAGCTATTTGTAGGGATTACTGGGTCGATCAGGCAGAGGTAGATTATCTCGAGTGCCATCCAGGGTGGCCTGAGCTGCAGCCTCAGCTGCAGTGCAGACAATACTTTCTGAGTGCCAGCCTCTTGCAAAAGCTGCCTAGTCTGGGTTTTAATGGCCTGTTTACCCTCTCAGGAAGGGGCATTGCCTATCATGGTTTCAATCATGGTTTCTATCTTCTGCCTGTCTTCCACATTAATAATGGCTACCAGAGGTGCCATCAGGACCAGGCCTGGGCCTGCTCCCCCATCATGGCGGCCACCATGCTGGCATCTCCATGATGGTGCCGCGACGCCGATGACGCATGACATGATGAGGGTGGAGGGGACCCGCCATGTTGTGGATGGCTGGGTGGGGTCCTGGGCTATAGTAGGGTGACTGGGCATTGTACTGTGAAACATCATCATCGGATAACTCCCTTCGGATGGCGTTATGTGAAGGCAGGGCTTCGCCTCCATTGCCTTAACATGGCCAGCAGAACTCTCACTGATGGGCGCAGTTTCGCCATCTTAGTTCTACATTCATTATGACTCACTTGCAACATCCATATCAACCTCATCTTGCTTTTGCAACACTCTATACATGGCGCTCAATTCACGATTGTCCCTGATAGACACTTCTAAATCATTACGTACCTGATTTATCTCGTCCTGCAGCTCACCCATTTTGTCACTCAACTGAGCATTTGCAGCACTCAACAAATCATTCATTTGCAATGTCTGACTCTTATCCTGTCTCAAACTTTCACACTTCTGCTTCAACATACACAGTTCCTGTTCTCCAGCTTGAGCTGAATGATGCAATAGTGAATCCTTTTCATTCCACAGAGTTTGGAGTTCGGACTTCAAGTTCTGCTGCAGTCTTATACATTCTGTTTCCTGCAAACCCATCTGTTGCTTAAGAGATGAAATCTGCAGATCAAGGGTTCAAACCTGCTTGGAGGCTTCCAGAGCAGCAAGAGAGCAGCGACCATCAACCCTTTAGCCTGATGCTTATTGGTTGATTGTCTCATCTCCGTGTACTGGGTTGAAATCCCCAGTATAGGGTTTCGGATTGACTTGCATCCTGTGCAAAGTCAGCCCATCCTCCATGGAAGGCAAGGAAGTTTGAGACATCGGTCTCAGTTCTGCGCAGATATTCGATACAGGTCACTGTGTGGGAGGGACGAAAATTCAGACTGTGAAAAAGGGCACTGTGCAGTGTATCGATCCACAGCACGAGCTCTTTATACACAACGGGCTACTGTATAAGTTGTAGGCTTGCATCAAAGCTGCTATGGAGGCGTCGAGATGGCATCGACCACATCTGAAAAGACAGCCAGACTTTGCAAGTTACTACAAACTGGTTTTAAAATGGGAGAGGTGAAACAGGAATGTACACCTACTGTCCCTGTGGGAAAGGGAAAAGTTTAAGCAACAATTGAAAACTTACAAACACCAAATATCGCTTGCACATGGTCGCCAATTTGTTAGGAGGTCTAAACCTCACTTTCAGGTTCTTGATGATATTGGGAATGCAAGTAATCACAGACATACATTGCATTAGAGTAATAAACAAATTTGTGCTACCAAAGGGATAACTCACAGTTGCCTAAGCAGTTCTTAATACTGAACCGGAGCCAATGCTAAATATTCCTATACTCAGGGGTTTCTCTGTGTCTCTTGGGGTCTCTCCTGAGTCTCCGAGGTATAAGGCTTGTGCATTACATTATATACCTATGATAATTACTATGGTTACTGTAAGATAGAAACATTTATAGTTACAGAGATGAGCCCTATTGGCTAAATTAGAGATGGCTCCACGGTCCAAGATAACATTATACAATTCTGTAAAGTCATCAGTTTGAGAACAAACGAGTTCTTATACAGAGTCTTACATAACTCAGTGTAGTAGTACAAATCACCAAAGGTGGCAATGCCTTCTTACATATTATAATTACTCCAAGGACACAGGTGTCTTGGCATCTTACAAGTAAGAAATACACAAAAATCCAAAGCAGAATATATGTATTAGCAAGCAAAGTGTATTACAACAATATGCATTCATATCCTGACATCTACTCTTGTACGGTAGATGCCCTTAGCCTATATGTTAGTATCACATATGCTTAAATGCTAGCTGTCTCCGGTGTACCTCTGAGGGTACTAATTAGGGTGCAGGGACCTCATGTAACACATCCTAACATAAAGTAGCAGAATGCCAAGTCCCAGATGTGTTTAATGCAGACTCTTAAATTTCAGAAAGAGCTACTGCTCCCTCTTCTAGATGCATTTAGGGCAGTACAGAATGGGGACTCCATATCATGGTAATACACCACAATTTCAGAAATTTTAAAACCCCAGAAAGATAGCATTAGATTGGAATCATACATAACCATCTCAGTTTTAATATAGATTAAAAATATTTCACAGCTATATTGCCAAAGGGACTGGAAAAAAATATTCCGCTTATTTATAAATGTGGACCAAACAGGATTTGTTACTAAACATCAAACCCAGGATAACATTAAAAGAACACTGCAATTTCTTCAATATGCATCCAAGTCTCAGCAACCTACCCTGATGCTGAGCCACCTACTAGGTCAATATATCTACACTCTACAGCACACAACATGACCACAAGGTAGAAACAGTGCAGTAGGGAAAAACGAGAGGGTGCAAAACCGCAAAAAGGATTCTTGTGCAGCGGTAGTGCACCTCTCACTCTTCCCAATGCAGGATAAGAATCCTGCTGGGACAGGGGTCAACTGAGCAGGTGTCGTGGCTTGACAGGATAAGCCACTGGCAGCAAAGGAGGCAGGCAATGTGTTTGGGACCAGATTTTGATTCCCGGTCTCAGATGCATAAAATTTACTTTTTTTTCACACTTTGTGCAATTTTTACTGTTAACCCCATCCCCGGAGTTAGACATTTTACTTGGAGGTTCAGGGCACAGACCCCCATAATGGGGGTGCAGGGGTGGAGCCCACAAAAACAAGACTTATGCCATTGCGATATATCATGCTGTATTATGGAGGTAACAAGGGAGAGGTCTGAGGAAGTGGGAAGGTTGTGCGAGGAGACTAGAGGAGTCTGTGGCCTTCTCAAAGGTGCTCCCAGTACCTGCACAAGCACAGGAGAAAAGAGAGGATTGAAGAGTTGAATGCATGGTTGGTAGAATGGTGTTGAACTATGGGTATGGTGTTGTGGGCAGCTGGGGCAGTACCTGGGATAATAACAATCTGTTTGCAAGGGATAGGCTGCACCTAAGTGAGGGAGGGAAGGAGGTATTAAAGAAAAGACTGGGGAGGTATATTGTGACAAAGGTGGATTTAAACTAGATGAGGGATTGGCAAGTGGACAGCAGGTAGGCAGGGATCCGATAGAGCAGAGTCACAGCCTACCCCCAGGCTAGCAGGGAAAGATTTGGGGGCTGAAAGGGAGAGGTAGAAGACAGAAGATGGAGGGAGATGAAGGGAAGGAGGCAGGATGGAGGGTGATCTTGTTGAATGCTAGAACCTCATGTAACAAATCAGCTGAGCTACAGGCACTCTTGGCAGTGTGGAGGGTGGATATTGCAGCTGTCATGGAAACATGGGCAACTGAGCACCAGGACTGGGATCTGGCAATCCCAGGGTACAAATTATACAGGAAGGACCGTAAGGAGAGGAGGAAGGTGGGGTGGCAGTCCATGTGAGGAATGGGATCAAATTCACAAGGGATGAGGAGGAGGAAAGAGATCAGAGGCAATCTGGCTGCAGCTCCTAGACTCAAGGGTAGGAAATTAAGGTTTGGGGTGGTGTACAGGCTGCTGTCCTATTCTGAGGAGCTTAACAGAGAATTAGTGGGACAAATCAGAAAGATATGTAGAAAAGGAAGGTGGTCATCGGGGGATTTCAACTTGCGGGAGTTGACTGGAGCATTCTGGTCACTTCCAGTGCTAGGAGCAAGTGCCCTGGATGCGATCCAGGAGGGTCTCCTGACACAGTTGGTCAGTGTACCTACTAGGCTAAAGAACACTTAAATCTGGTATTGTCGAATGGGAGGCAGTAAGGAAATACGGGTGGAGGACCCACTAGCTGACAGCAATCACCAAATGGTTTGGTTTAATAACACGATGTGCAGGGAGCCAGAGAACTCAATAACCCGAGTGGTAAACTTCAGGGGTGGACTTTGGGAAGATGCAGGAAGTACTGAAAGGAAACTGGGCGCATAAGGCAGGAGATGGAAGCAGAGCAGAAATGGGATATTATTAAATGGGGGATTACAGAGGCAATGGCAGCATGCACCAAGACACAGAGTAAGAGGAGCAGAGCAAGGAAACCATGCTGGTAGAACAGTGAGGTAGTGGAGGTGGTGAGGGCAAACGAGAGGTGCACCAGAGGTATAGGAGGATAGGGAAGGAGGGACAGGGAGGAGTATGCAAGATGGTCCAGAGAGGTGACCAGGAAAGTGAGAGAAGCCAAGGCCCAGAGGGAGCTGAGATTAGTGCAAGGAATTGGGAGGGGCTTTTTAGATACATCAGGAGAAAAGGAAGTGAAAGGAGACAATAGTGAGGATAAAAGTGTGGAAAGTGGATGGAAAAGGGAGGAACAGGAGGAAGCACTGGATGAATACTTTGCTCAATGTTCACAGAAGAAAAGGTGGGACCACTACCACCATATGTTAGGAAGGTGGGGACAGGGGAGAAGAGGCAACAGATGGAAGGATTGAGGAAGTAGAGTCCTAGAGGGACTGAGGGAACTGAGGTAGACAAAGCACCAGAGCTGGATGGTATCCACCCCAGGGTGCCGAGGGAGATGGCGGAGGTGTTGGAAGAGTCACTGGTGGATCTGTACATCACCTCACTGGAGTCAGGATGTGTGCTACTGGACTGGAGGATGGCACATATAGTGTCGTTATACAAGAGCAGACCAAGGGGCGAACCAGGTAATTATCGTCCGGTAAGCCTCACCTTCATAGTGTGCAAAACTCATGGAAATGATACTAAAGGAAAGACTGGTGTTGTACCTGGGACAACGGCCTCCAGGATGTGAGGCAGCATGGGTTTGTTTTGGGTAGTCCTGTCAAACCAACCTGATAAATACTATGGCTGGGTGACAGATGAGCTGGATAAAGGTCATGCAGTGGGCGTTCTTTACTTGGACTTCAGCAAGGCCTTCAATTCGGTGCCTCATGGGTGGCTTGGAGGAAGCTGACTGGTGTGAGGTAGGGGCAAAATGACAAACTGGATTACAAGCTGGCTAAGTGTAAGGCTGCAAAGGGTGGTGGTGGAGGGGAGTCTCAACTCCAAAGCCGGTGATGACTGGGGTGTCACAGGGCTTTGTGCTGGGACCCAGTATTATTTGGGCTCTATATATCAGATATTAAACACGGGTGGTGAGCAAGGTAAGTCTATTTGCAGACGACACCAAAATGGGAGCAGTGGTGGATGGAGAGGAATGATGGAAGCAGCTGCAGGGGACCTAAGCAAGCTAGAGGGTGGTCAGAGAGGTGGCAGCTGGGGTTCAATCCAAAGAAGTGTAGGTTATGCACTTCAGGGCAAAGAACCCAAGAAGAGAATACTGGCTGGGGGTGTAAAGCTGGGGATCACTGAGGAGGAGAAAGACCTTGGGGTAATGGTAACAGGGACCATGAACAATATTGCCCAGTGCAGAGAGTGGCTGCAAAAGTAAACAAAATGCTGCAGTGCATAGCAAGTGGGTTTTCATCCAGGTGAAGAGAGGTGATCTTGCCACTCTACAGGTTGCTGGTAAGCGCGCACTTAGTATTGTGTGCAGTTTTGGAGGCCATACCTGAAGCATAACATCAGGAAACTGGAAGGGTGCAGAGGAGGGCAACAAAGATGATATGTGAATGGAGGGAGAGACTATGAGAGCAGGCTGGGAGACCTGAATATGTACACCCTGGAGGATAGAAGGGTCAGGAAGGACATGATAGAAATTCAAGTATCTGAGGGAATTAATAAGGATGGGGCAGATGGGGTCTTTAAGCTAAGGGGAGGGCGCCAGAGGCATGGGCTAAGAATAGAGGAGGGAAGATTTGGGGAAATGAGGAGACACTATTTCATGGAGGTGGTAGCAAAATGGAACACATTACCAGAATGTGTGGTATCATGTAAATCTGTGAACAGCTTTAAAAGGGCATGGGACAGGGAACAGGGGAGAGTGAGGGTGGGGGTAGGTGGGGAAGCGGCAATGGGATGACAAAGGTGGGGGGTGGGGCAGCGGCAAACTAAGGGTGCTAGCTGCACACTCAAGCAGACTTAGATAGACTCGGTGGTCTGTTTCGCTGGCACATTTGTATGTTCGTATGTTTGTACATGTTGGCAGCACGGTACATTGCTTCGGCATAATGTCTTGTGACATTATGACCCGTGCAACTGAGCCAGGATATGGCAAAAGCTTTTAAATGGGTATCTTGGAAATTCTTATATTATGCTTTATATTGCTTCAGACTTCACCCAAGTAATATAGCAGTAATAAAATATCTTTATACCAACCCTCAAGCCATGGTATGGCCAAATGGTAGCCTGACTTGAACTGTAACATGGCACAAGACAGGGCTGCCCTCCCTCCCTCCCTCTCTCTCTCTCTCTTTTTGCCTATGCAGTAGAGCCTGTAGTGCAAACCTTAAGGCAAAATAAGGCTATAAAAGGCATATTGCACCATAGAGACATGCACGAACTGGCACTTTATGCAGATGATCTATTGATACATCTCAGCCACCCAGATCAAACTCTTCTGCATTTATGGCAGATATTAGAAATTTACAGTTCCCTGTCTGGCTTTAAATTAAATGAGTCAAGACTGCAATGCTCCATCATCATTAAGACTCTCCACCATATATAATACATAGAAATAGATTTAAATGGAACCAGCATCATATAAAATACTTAGGAGTGTTTATACTTCAGGATTTGGAACATTACAAGATATAAATTATATTCAATTGTCACGTCAACTGGCAGCCAACCTCTTCCGGTGGCACCTCTTTCCTTTAACCTTTACAGTTTGGAAAGAATCTCAAGCATGCATTTCCTTCTGCACCTTTTCTACTATTTCCAAATTCTCCTGACTTCCCTTCAGGAGCTGACTTTTGTAACTGTGTTCTCCAGATCTCTAGATACCTCTGGGCTAATAGTTACTCTGACTGGCTACCATAGGTTCTAACAACTGAAAACAAAGGGGTCTGGTTTTGCCAGTTTTGACATTATATTTTCTAGCAGCACATCTGAACATGTATGTTCATGGTTAAATCCTATTTACCAAGTGTGAGGTGTGGGTTTTAAGGAGGACGCTGTTCCACAGATGTAGATACTCAGAATCAAAATGTTATTGAAGCTGGATAGCTAATGCGAACTTCAGATGAAAATAATTAACATAAAACTACTTCAAAATAAACATAAGTCTCCAGACAGTACATTTTGGACACTAGAAGGAGCTAGTGAACATCTCACTGGGGTCAGAGTACTTCTGTACCCCACCAGACTATTTACAGAACTGAACAAAGACTGAGCTTATATACCCAAAGGGTAACATGTGACTTGTTTAACTCCTCCTATGTCCTTCAAAGATTGTCTTTAAACAATAGAACAAGTCTATTTTATTTATGAGCACAAAGATAACATTTCTAAGTTGCAATGTTGTCAACAACAATATATAAAAACAACTGCTTAATAAAGTTTTAGTTTCAGAAAATGCAGGAGTAGCTCCACCTCCTAGTGTTGTGCCTTTAAATAAGGGAGGTGACCAGCCGCCAGCTCTATAGTACAGCATAGGAAGTGAGACTCCACACAGAGAAGCAGGTAACTTTTTATGAGGGAGGAATTTGTTTGTTCTATAATTAATTTCAAGGAAATGAATTGAAGGTATTAGGCCACTCATCAGCAGCATTTTAAATAAAATTAAAACACACACAAAAAACACTTTAAGTGAACTTTTAACGGGGGTTAAGGCCAAACAAACCACAGCATTTTACAAGTTGCTTTTACAAGTATTTTCTAAATATGTAGCTTGTTTAAGTCATGAAATAGATGTTTTGCAGACTCTAATGAATTAATTTCTTATTGCACGCTGCAGACAGTTTAAAATGGAAGCTATTATTTATTTGCACAACATGTAGCACTTTGTGCACTACCACTGCTATTCAGGATGAGTTTCAAACTAGAAAATCCCTTACCTACTTCAAATTGAGGGGGACTCTGTGAGGTTTGCACATACACAAAAGGAAGCATTAGCGTTCAGAGAAAGCGGGAGAGTGGAGGCAGCCTGGCCGGGCGTTCATAGTGTGTACAAGGCAAAGAGGGCGGTTTCCACGCATGGGCTGCTCGCATGATCGAGGAGCAGCTCTCTGACCTATACAGGCTAGTTCTACCTCACAGATGCTCCACGTACGTCTAGAGCTTAAACTAAATTATTTACACAGAACAACTAGCATAATATGCTAGTTCTGAATTACTATTTACTCTCTACATTTGCAAGCAGGGTACGAAAGGATAACAACAAAAGGGAGGGTACCTAAGGCTAAACAGAATTAAATCCAAACCAGAACCATACGAGCTGCTTGAATACATAATGGGGTCATTATAGGACCCACATTGTGGATATATATACAAGCGTCACAATTCTATATTCAAAAGAGCTCATTCTACAAAATATTTTATTCCTGTATGTTTCACATTAGAAAGATTCTGAAACGGGTGGTGGGGCAAACAATGAAAGGGCTGTGCAGATCTTCATATACCAGGACAAGAATACTCAAGGGATAGAAAGAACATTATATAGGTGGCCTGCCTATATAACGTGGAAAGAAAGATGAGGAATTACAGCAAGAAAGTAGGAGAGTAGAAAGGGCTGTTGCAACAGACTTAAAAAATATATATTTTGCCTGGTATATGGAGTTATCTGTCATACCAAGCATACTGGAAAGCACTCAAGATCATGGACCTCCACTGCCCCTAATTAAAGCATTGTTCTCCAATCCACCAATGGCAGAAACCCAAATAACGGATAACTCCTCTTTCAAAAAGCTTTATCAATCTTGATAAATCTTTTCAAGTCAAAACAGTTTAAGGAAACTTAAAGCAACTTCATGGTTT
Organism: Neoceratodus forsteri; assembly: GCA_016271365.2. Classification (NCBI taxonomy): domain Eukaryota; kingdom Metazoa; phylum Chordata; order Ceratodontiformes; family Ceratodontidae; genus Neoceratodus; species Neoceratodus forsteri. The sequence goes on from CM057459.1 coordinate 60,882,169, forward strand.
GCCTTACGATACAGCATTTATACAAACCAGATTAGACTCTCATTTTTATTATGAGTACATTGGAGTCTTACTCAAATATTTCAGTTCTATGACCGCAACATTTCCTTTACATTTTGTGCAACTTAAACAGTGCTTTCCTCTCACTAATGTAGATCATTTCAGATATTTACTAGTCGGGCATTACTTATTAAACAATGGGGCAGGCCCAGAGATAGGTACCCATCACCCACTAACACATTTGATCTGTACTTCACAACTCCAAAACACACCTTGTCTTTTTATTTTAGAGGCCTATCAGACCTTAATGCTCCACATTTATTTGCTGTGGATGCCACAAAGCACACAGTACATGGGGAATGGAATTAGGTATTCGACTTTTCATACAAGAATGGGTAGGATCTTACATCAGCAATATAGGGTTTCCTCCTCTAACATGTGGAAGAAATTTGCTTGAAATGAGTTATGTGATTCTTCAGAACCCTGGTGATAACGGCATAATTCACTCCTGGCACTCCAACAAATTGTTAGAGGGTCTGTGGGGATCATGGGTCTCTCATTTAAATATTTTGTGGACCTATTCATCTCTATGCCCTTTTTGCTGCTATTGAAACAGAATTGCAACAGATATGCCCAAAATTTCCTCCACTGACTCTTCAACTTGCCATTTTTCCACAATTCTAAGACTGGCATTTAAATAAGCATCACATATACTGTATCTCATGAGTATCCTATTTAAAGCTGCTTAAAAGAAGCTCTAACTATTTATTTATTTACTTTAATGTTTTGACCGAGAGGCCACTGAGCCGCAGCTCATTTCCAGGTGCTACCTAGGGGAAGGGATATTTGTACAGATTTAAACTGACTTATAAAAAAGATTAAGTTGTTGGTGGTATTTTAGTGAATGGGGTGGGGAATTTGGCCAGTACCAAGGACATTCCCTGCTCTGCCTGTAGGGGTGCTGAAGCACTGCAGGAGGGATGCAGGACCTCACTTTGGATCACAACTTGAAGGAGAAGGTTATGCTGTTGGAGCCCAGGTGAATGTGATGGATATACTGGTGGAAACTGACCCAGTTTCCACAGACTTAGTGCCTAATACAAATCAGAATGTTATGGAGAATTTACCTGATGTGGAGATGGAAAATGACCTGTTAGCTGATGAGGCTTTGTTGCAAATGGAGTTGGATAATAAGAAGCAGCAATTGCTGGTGATGTTGTCAGCTGCAGAACAGGAATTTATTCAAGGTAAAAATCAGTTGGAGGAGGAAAAAAGAAATGCAAAAGGTCCATGGCTAGTCCTCTGCAAGCAGCAAGCAAACGTCTGTGAGGAGGTGTTGGCCTGGACTCCTGTCAAGATGTATCAGCGGAACTGTTACAGAAAATGTTTCCACTGTCCCTTCTGAAGATGAACTGACATTTAGTGGCACTCTGTCAGACTGGACACTGGGAGGTGCTTTACTGAAAGCGGGCTGGTTATTTGTTAATAATCAGTGGATCTCTCGACCCTTCAATACCTATTCCAGGTTCCCGAAACATCTAAGTTTAGATATGCAAGGAACAACAGAGTTACCTGTAGAAGGGTGAAATCTCTACTCAGGTTAAGTCCTCTCTGGTACACTTGCAGCTGCATGAGGTGAAGATGTGGCAGCAGTGATAGTTGCTACCCCAGATGCAGCTCCTAGAGCGTTAGATCCTACGGATATGGATTTACCTAGAAGACATTCAGGATCATCACCTCTTTTAATTCTTCAGGAGAGGCTGCAGGTCTCGAGACAGTGTTAAGTCCGGGACGTACAGGCACAGGAATGGGGACTTAGGTGACACTGAACAGGGATGGGAGTGCCTGACCCACAATCAGGTAACCAACGCCCTAAAACATTTGCATGCTTATTTCATACACCAGCTAAGGCAGCTAAAAGACAGTTTTAGTCCGTCTAAGGTATAAAGGTTTGCCCTATTACGCCTGATAGATTCAGGGTGGGTAAAACACTATTGAAAGGGTTTACCCTGTGGAGGTGTACGTTTATACACTCTCCTGATGATTATGTGTATGATATTAGTTTTGCACCATGGCATTATTAGATACATTTTGGAGGTTATACTATAATGTGAAGAACACAGCGGAATGGATAGATTTTTGGCTATATCTATTACCAAACCAACAATTAAAACTGTAACACTGTTATTCTGCAACAAAGGGTTGATATAAATGATATTGTCTTTTGGATGGAAAACATCGCATTATGTTTGGCCACTCTAGTCCAATTATGGATGGCAAAGGCTTTTGGATGGGAGGATGGACATTTCGGTTCGGTTACATCAAACAGACCAAGGCATACAACATCTGCCTAGCTCCTTTTTGGGGAAGAGATAGAGGATTCTTTTCTATGCAGGGCAGCCAAAGAGCTTGTATTGCTGTGGCTTATTATCCCATTTGAAGACAGACTGTGACAAAATTAAATGCTTCCAGTGTGGATTGATAGGTCACGCAGTGGTACAATGCACAGCTCCTCAGTTTGTAACCTTTGTGGGGACAATGAACATACTTTCATGACCATCCTTGGGCTGCTCACAATTCAGAGGATGCCTCTGATCAAGATTATTTACTTTCCCAGGCTAGACGTCCTTTTCATCAGACATGAGAGTCTGGCACAGAACATACTTCACACACTAGAAGAAGAAGAAGAAGTAGGGATAGAGGAGGGGACCGGGATGCAGACCAGAACTACACCACTTAGGCCCAGAGAACCATCAGAGGAAAGGCCTTTACTACCTAGAGTACAGAAAGAACACATTTCCAAGAACATACGAGCTATGAAGGCTTCCTTGCAACATGGTGTACCACCTATTATGGCTCAAAGTTCTTCAAAGGAGATACCCTAGGAACCCCCAAATGATTTAGTGATTTCTGTTCATACAAATTCTCATCCACCTCCCCTTTGGCAACAAATATTATTTTGGAGAGACTTTGGAAGTACTACATCTGGTCCATGACCTGTGACAACCTCCGGAATTGTTAAATCCTCCCTTTCATCCCCTCCTTCAGGGAGTGCAGAACTTAATGGAACTCCGAGGAAATGACTCTCTACTGCTACCCCTTTGAATCGCTTCACTGCTTTTGCAACCTGGGGTGATAGGGTAGATTTGGAACACCCTATGGAGAAGGAGTCTGTATCCCCCCGCCGGAGATGAGGCAGGAGTTTGGTCTGAGCAACCTACATCACGAGAACCATCAAAATGGATTACCAGATCCAGTATGAAATTGATAATACCCCATCCCTGAGCCTACACAATTGAGGATGGCTAGTCTAAATGTAAATAGTATCAAATCACCCATAAAACTACTTCCTTTTCTATTGTACAACAAATGCAGTTTGAGGTTATTTTTAGAGGACACAAGACTCCATACAGTTGAAGAAATTACAAAGGCCTCACAGGAGTGGATGTGGGGTCTTCATATTGGTCAATGGGAACTGAGGCATGCTGTGGGTGGAATTTGTTTTTACCCCAAATGTACAGGTCTCTAGACTAGTAGATATAGAACCAGGCTGAGCATTATTATTGGATACTGAAGTAAATTCATTTCGGTGTCAGTTGTTAAATATTTATGGACCACATACCAAAGCCCTACATATAGAACTGTTGACCAAAGTACAGCTTTTTTACATACTAGTAGACAGCTTTTTGGGAGGGAATTTAATATCAACTTTCAGCAGCGTAACCCAGAGAGAATACAATATTGTGACAAAACTTTCCTTACTAGAATGGTGGGACAGGCAGGCCTAAAGGATATGCATGTAACTGGAAAACATGGAGCTTGTCCTACCTATTTTAGGAACCCTGTCATCCAGAATACATTTATATTTCTGAAACAGTGTTCTTCCAGTATTTAAAACATTTTAATTTACCGACTGAAACATCTAACCATATGTTTATTGGAATCCAAATTGCACCCCCCAAGAGATACAGGACCTGGATTTTGGAGATTGAATACTTCAATGTTGACAAATTTGAAGATTAAATAAGAATTGATTACAATTATTCAGGCTAAACATACTACACTTTGTTTATATGAGGGACAGATTAGTTAATATTGGGAAAATGTAAAACCTTGTTTAGCTTGTTTTTTTTTCAATACTAGGCAGCTACTCATGCTCGACTTCCCAGGCTAGATGTTTGAAACTCGAGCTACACAAAGACTGTTGTCTAAACAGCATATAGGGGTATTATTATTACACAGGACATAGAGACTCTGAAGCTCGAGATGTCCAAATATCAATATAATAGACTTCTTTCTCTGCAAAAGAACAATTATTCAGTACGCATGGGAAAGCAGAATGTACAAATCCATTTTAGATAGTCAGAAGAGGAGGAATGGAAAAGTTTTACTGGTTTACACCGAAAATGGTTTGCTTATTGAAGATAATGAGGGTGTGATGAGACACCTAGAAGCACATATTAAAAAACATTTGGGACAATAGTGCCAGACTCATCTTTTTCCATCTTTACATCAGGCAGACCATTTTCTACAGGTTAATAAACTGCAAAGGAATTCCTTAATTTCCCTTTTCAGCAGTAGAACTCACAAAGGGTAATTCAGGGACTTAAAATAACATACCTCCGGTTCTGATGGTCTCCCAGGAGGACTCTATAAGGGCATATGGGAGACTATGCCAGTAAATTATTGGCACTTTATAATTTTGTTTTGAGTGATTATTATTTACCTACACAGATGTACGAGGTCTATTATTTTTGTTTATTCAAATCAGGACAAACTTTGGATATTGCAAATTGGCATCCTGTTATGCTGCTGAATGTCGATTTTAAAATCCTTGCCAAACTACTGGGGAATAGGTTGGCTTCGGTTATGGAAGATTTGATTAGTCCAGTACAGTTTTGTGTGCAGTTCCTGGTAGGCATTGCAGATGCGCTATTTTTTTAAGGAAATAACGGCCACAGGTAAGTAGTGGGAGGGAGAAGTAGGAAGGGTTTTTGTAATGAGCCTAGATCAAGCGAAGGCATTTGATGGGGTTTCCCATTCTTTTTGTGGCAATGTTTAGGTGCTTATGGAATTCCAGATGTGTTATTTCAATGGTTAAAATTATGCTATGCTTTAGCCTATATAAGACCTTATAAGAATGGTAGAATGGGACGGAAGTGTAGAATTTGGAAAGGGGTTCATCAGGGATGTCCTTTGAGCCTTCTATTATATGTTTTAATATTGATACTGTGATAGAACTTTTACAGAGGTTGCCATTGATTAGAGGACTGGGAACAAAGGTTTCTCAGAACCTTAAAATCATAGCATATGCAGATGGCATTTGTCTATTAGCACAGAATGAGACATCCCTTCAAGCAGCATATAATCTTTTACTTGCTGTGGGGATACAATTGGGGCAAGATTGAATTCAGCAAAATCAAGGTGTTTGGATTTACAAGGGTTTTAAAACCGTTAGCAATGGTAGCTGGTATTCCAGTAGCTAAAGCCCTTGTGAAATCTTAGGGATATATTTCAGGGTGAGGATGTGGCAGGTTTTAACTGGAACAAAACTTCACAGACAGGACTTGATAAGGTGGCTCAGTGGAATGTGTGGAAAATGTCAAAAAAAAGAGAATTTGTTTAATTAACACATTTTGATTCCAGTTTTCTGCTTCTAAGTGCAGTTTTTCCCTTCCCACTGTGTAGAAATGAAAGTGTTGGCATGTTTTTTCTTGTTTCTGGGGTAGCCAGCTTAACTCCATAAAATGAAAGGTTTTATATAAGGATTTGAAAGAAGGGGAGTTAAAATAGTAAACCCAATCCTATTTTCTTTTCTAATTTTTATATAATAATTTGCTTCCCTTAATGAAGGGACTGCGCATCTGTGGACACAGTGGGGGTTCCCAATTCTACAAGGTGTGTTGTTAGAATGGAAGGCTGATAAATTCCTCCATAAGAATAAACAATGTCCCCGTTTAGATAGTATGTGGATGGGGTCATGTGAGAAAATGGAAAATAAAATATATGACAGTATTGAATATGCCTAGGAAACTATTGTATGCAGAGGTTTTGCTGGATTGTTTTATGGAGTACCCTTTGCTGGTTTCTGAGTTGCCAATCAAAACTCTATTTCAGACTATATTACTGATGGTAGTATTCCAGAAAAATGTGGGATACTGAGTGGTGGGCAATTCATGGGAAAGTTAATGTAAAGTGCAATCAGAAACATAAACAGTTGCATGACCGGTACTGTCCGAGAGAGACTTGTGTGGTGACAATAGAAACTATACCTCATTAATATTTTTCTTGTCCCTACGTTTAACAGTTTTGGGCTGTGGTACAAGATGCATGGAATTGGAATTACATTTTCCCTGATTCGACTCTTTTGTTCCATGGGATCATTGCCCGTTTGGTAGATAATATCAACCACAGTACTTTACGCATGATTATGGTCCATTATTTATATTGGATTTGGATTAGCCAATATCAATTGGTACTCCAACAAATGGAGATTACATTAACTGATCTATATTATATGGTGCTTACAGAGTTGTGGAAATTTAAGCATGATGAATCCACACAATTAAGTCACCAGGTATGGTTACAGTATTGGGTTCATTTTAATTTAATTTGAGAGTCGTTTCAAGGAAATTTTAACTTGAAATTAGAGTGTCTCAGGTACTTATCAGGAATGTTTTAATCCATTAGCGTGGGTTTGTTTTTTCTTTTACCACATTTATAATTTAACTTTACAATATGAAGGAATACTGTTTGGTGTTTTCATTCTTTTTTTCTTTATGCAGCTGTAGGAAATATTACTGATTAGTTTTAAGGTTTTAATGATATGTTTTTTTATAACTAAGTTTTAGACTATGAAGTAATATGCATTTGAATTATTGTTTAGTTTCTTTTATGATTTTAATATTTTGTATAAAAATGATGGTTTTGTTTATATGTTTTTATGACATGGATACAAAATTCCCTACTCTTTTGGTAAGGTGGGGAGGGTGGTATTTTTTACTAAATTTTATTTTCTAACTGGGGTCTATGTATGATTTATTATACCTTTGCATTTATGATGTTTCCTTTTCTGTTTGTATATTACTATTTTTGAAGTATGAAGTAATACTCTGTTGAGTTTCTGTTTTCTTTTTCCATTTCTAACTTTGTATGACGTAGTACTGATTTGTTTATATGTTCTTTGTGATATGAATAAAATCCCTACTCACCTGTAGGGGAATTGCTGGCTGTTCCAGGATGGCCACATTGCCTGGGCAGTTGGAGGAAATGGATGTCTCTGAGACAGGGAGTCGATCTCCTCCTCCCTGTTCTGGCTTCTCAAGAGGTCATGAGCAAAGAAACAGAAAAAGTTTATTGTGAAACAAAACCTGAAGAAGATGGAGATATGTTCATTTCCATGGAGGATTTGAGCACAGTTGTCAACCCTGCAGAATACAGGGATTCGATGGGAGGAAATAAGGATTGATGTGAAAACTTACTAAAAGAAATATTGAAAGAAGAATTGAGACATAAATGTGCTAAAGAATTGCTTCAATCAAAAATGCAGCAGCTAGCTCATAAGTCCGAGTTTGACAATGGTGCGGCTCTTCTGACAGGCCTCTGAGTGGGCCTGATGACACACCAAAACCAAAGGATGCCACCAGGCATGATGCTCCCTCGCTCTGCAGCACCACAGGTAAATATCTCTCCTCATTCTACTATTATGAGTAAAGTCATGGTTGGCAGTTGAAGCGATGGGAGTAAGTGCGCCAAAGCCAACAGAGAAGGTTAGTGGTGTGGAACCAACTGTAGTGGCTCAGGTCTCGCCCCAAACAACAAATGGGGTAATACTTGGAGATTCTTGGAGATTCTCAAAAAATGACTGTGGCAGAGAAAGATATCTCTCAACTTCCAGTACTTCAGATATCAGAAATTTGTCAGAAATCTGTGCCTATAGAAACCAAAACCAGTGATTCTCCTGGGATAAAGAGTGCTAATTTAAACAGTGATATAATTTTTCAAACAAGCTCTAGCCGAACTGATGCAACTGTATTTTCTTTTCTGCAAAGGGCCCCATATAAAACTACTTTTAGAGATGATGCTAAACAAAATGTACTGCCTTGACCTTAGCAAAAGAAATATATCTGCAAGACACATTGAAATGGAAGGATGCCCTCAGGCAGTTCCTCATTCTAAATCCATAAGCAGCTCTACAAGCTGCTTTTTGATTTCTCCTATAAACTTGGACCATTTTTCCCCAATGGCCACCAGAAAAAGCCTTATCAGAAGCAGAATAGACAAAAATGTCAGATTATAGATGGCTTCCTGACCCAGGATGGGACCCTAGTGCAAATTATTCTCAAATGAGTCCTGAATGGAGCCCTATTTTCTAGAAATCAAGCAAACAATCTTAAATGGTGAACACTTCTACCCTATGCCTAAAGAAACAAAAATAGCAAAGGACCTTAGTACATTGGGGAAACTACAGGAACCTCCAGAGCCTGGGGAAGGGAAGCCTACCCCCAGCCTGTTGAAAATGTTAGTTCTACAGGAATGGTGCACCCAACAAAAACAGTAATAATGGTTCTATGAATGCCCAGCAAACTGAACTTTACCTCAAAAACCCCTGTTATCTGATTTTTTTCAAAGTATGCACAGAAGCAGCTCCACAGAGAAACACAGTGAGGATCAGATATAAGGGGCTGGAGACATGGCTGGAAAGACATTTTATTGGAAACCCTATTAAAAGACTCTCCACTTCTCACCAAGGCAGAAGAAGCCAGAAGGGAAGGAAACAGATTAATTTCAGTGCTTTACAGTAATTTTACATTGCTATTTTTGTTTTAAACTTAGATTGTGGGATTTTAGTGACACTGTAATTTCTTTGCTGTCTTTACTTAGAATTGTTTTTGGGCTGTTGAAAATTTAAAACCTAGTTTGTTGTGCTTGTAGTGGTGTTGTATTTCTTTGCTGTCTTTAATTGCTACAATTTTCATCCCTCTCTCCCTACCCTAACTCTTAATTATATGCCCTGTTAAATCTGACTGATAGGAGCTAAGCACAGGATATAGTAGGGGTTGTGGAGTAGGAGGGACATAAGGGAAGAAGCCTGCCCTCAGCACAAGTGTTTTCATTCTTTTTTAAAGAAAAGTATCTGAGGAGCAGTGGCAGGATTTTAAGACAGTAAATTAATAAAAGGGAACTAGGAGAGATTCAGAAACAGACAAGTACTGGAATAGCAGTATAAGTGTAGTATAATGTGGGGAGTGGTGCAATGCAGTATCTGCGGGGCAGCCATATTCAGGCAGACCTTCTGGATGTTGGGGTGCTGCCCTATCTGCATGCATCTCTGGACTGCAGGATGAGGTAGACAGACTCAGAGCAGAAGTAAACTGGGTTAGGAGTACCATCACCCCATCCAGAGACCACCAGCCCAATGCCACTGCCGCAAAGGATGCCAAGAATGTAGCACTTGGATGACAGTGAGCTCAGGGAGGGTTAGGAGTGGTTAGGCAGAGGCGCATCCCAGATCCTATTCCACTTAAGAACTCATATGCAACACTGACAAATGGGGACAACCAAATAGAGGTACTCAGAGAAGTGGAAGGAAAGGATGTGGAGGTTAGCCAAGCAGGTGACCTCAGTAGGGAGAGCAGTGGACCCCAGAGGAGGAGGAAGTGAATCCTGGTGTGGGACTCCATCATAAGAGGGATTTAGCTAGAAACACATGAGGGGAGGACAGGAGGTGAGGTGCCCACCAGGTGCAATGGCATGGAGGGATGGAAGGAAGATCCTGGGGATCACTGGGAAGGCAAGTTGGGAGGGTGAGCTGGATGTCATTATCCACCTAGGTACTAATGACCTGGCAAATGGGGAGCCAAAGGAAGTTTAGGACGAGTTTAGGAAATTGGGAGGTGTCTCAAGCAAGAAGCTACTTCTGTCAACTTCTTGGAAGTACTACCTGCAAGAGGCATGGGAGAGCATAGGGTGTATGCACCAGGAATTTTAACTCATGGTTGAAGAACTGGTGCTGTGAGGAAGAGTTTGGATTCATTGGTGACTGGGGACCCACCTGGAGGGATGGAGGTTTGTTCAAGTCTGATGGCCTGCATCCATCCTGAAGGGAATCAAGCACTCAATGATAAGTTTAAATGATACATTGACAAGCATTTAAACTGTAGCTGGTGAGTAGGCCAGCAAAGAGGGTACCTAATTGCCCACCCCTCACAGCTAGCAGTACAACCAGTGAACCAGAGTAGTGGATATCTCTACAAAGCAGGGTGCAAAAGATGGAGATATGTGCCCAAGAGGTGGATAGGCAGAAAAGGGGCAAAATTCAACAGAAGAGCTGACAGCAAGGAGACCCAGGGATAAAGGACAACCAGGGAAGGGGCTGGAGTAGAACAACTAAGCAGTCTAGGGAGGTCAAATCATGGAAAGCCATGTGCCAATGCCAGGAGCCTTAACAACAAGATGGAGGATCTGGAGGCTGTCATGGTGCAGTCAGACTGGACATTGTGGCCATCACAGAAACCTGGTGTAATGATAACCATGACTGTGAAATGGCCATACCTGGCTAGCTAATATTCAGAAGAGACAGGGCAGGTAGGAAGGGAGAAGGAGTGGCACTGTATGTGAAAATGGCATAAGGGCCACAGAGATCAAGGAGAAACAAAATGGGGGAGAGATACTGGGTTAAGCTAGAAAGAAAAATGGGGCCAGCCATCCACACAAGTGTGTTCTATAGACCACCAGCCCAGGAGGAAGAAACAGATAGGAGCTGATGCTAGCCATCCAAATGATGGCAGACAAGGCTGAGATAGTGCTGGTTGGAGACCCTCAATATTCCAGATGTGTACTGGAGCATCCCAGCAGCAACATCAACTAGGAGCAGATTTATCCTGGACTCCTCCAGGGTGCCTTCCTCAAGCAACTGGTCATGGAACATACTTGGCAGAAAGCAATACTTGATCTTGTGCTCACAAACAGGGACAGTGTTATGGGGTAACAGTGGGGGCACCTGGGGAACAGTGACCACCAGTCAATGTGGTTTGAAATTACAGAAGGAGCAGAACCAAACCACACAAAAACATGTATCCTGGATTTTAGGGGAGAGACTTTGGGAAAATGGGAGATGCTTGAAAGAGGCATTAAGGGAATGGGGCAGGAATCAGGGACGAGGAACAGTGGGCAGTATTTAAAATGGGGATTACAAGAACAATAGAATTATGCATTAAGCAGGTTAGCAAGGGAAAGGAAGAGGAAACCATTATGGTTTTCCAAGGAGGTAGTGGAGAAAGGAACGCCAAAAAAGATTGCATTCAGGCAATACAAAAAGACCCATGCAAAAGAGGATAGGGAGAAGTACCAGGAGAAGCAAAGGGAGGCAGGAGGTCAGTAGGCAGCCAAAGCTCAGACAGAAGACTACATTGCAAAATCAAGGAAGAGGGACAAACCTTTACAGGTACATAAGAAAAAAGAAAGGCAAAGGAAGGGACAGTGAGGCTGAAGGGAAGGATGGGGACCACGTGGAGGATGACGACAGTAAAGATGACATATTTAATCAGGTAGTTCTGCTCAGTCTTTACTGAGGAAGGAGGGTAATGGGTCTGAAGGAGAACAAGGGATGGGAATGGTGCAGAATGGACACAAGTCCCTTTACATAGGAAAGGGCCCTGAAGGAACTAGAAGTAATAAGAGTTGATAAAGCAATAAGGCCAGATGGAGTGCATCCCATGCTCCTTAAAGAACTAAGAGAGGTGGTGGCTGAACCTCTGGCAATCCTGTTTAGCTGATCACTGGAAACAGGGAGGTACCCAAAGACTGGAGGACAGCAGATGTAGTCCCCTTATACAAAAGTGGGAACAAAGAGGAAGCGAGGAACTACAGACCAGTCAGCCTCACCTCGGTAGTGGGGAAGATCATGGAAGCACTACTGAAGGAGAGATTGGTGGAATATCTGGTTGTCAATGGACTACAGGACCAAAGGCAAACTTGGTTTCACCAGGGGAGGTCATGTCAGACCAATCTCATTTAATTTTTGACTGGGTGACTAGGGAGGTGGATCAGGGAAGGGTAGTGGACATGGCCTATTTGGACTTCAGCAAGGCCTTTGACACTGTGCCACATAGAAGACTATTACACAAACTGGGAAATATGGGTGTGGGCAGGACAGTAGTGCAGTGGGTAGGTAACTGGCTGGGTGGCAGGACACAGAGGGTGGTGGTAAATGACTGTCACTCTACAGAGGAAGAGTGACCAGTTGGGTACCACAGGGATCAGTTATGGATTGGTCCTATTCAACATCTTCATTAGTGACATTGGCGAGGACCTAGAAGGCAGAATTTCCCTGTTTGTTGATGACACAAAGCTCTGTAACAGAGTAGACGCACCAGAGAGTATAGACAGAATGAGAAGGGACCCGAGAAACTTGAAGCATGGTCAGGAGTTTGGCAGTTGAAATTCAATGCAAAGAAGTGCAAGATAATGCATATGGGGCACAAAAACACTGGCACAATTGATTAGTTGGGGGTGAGGATATAGCATGCACCAAGCAGGAAAGGGATCTTGGGGTTATCATCTCTGATGACCTCAAGGTAGGGAAACAGTGTGACAAGGCAGCAGGTAAAGCAAATAGGATGCTGGGATGCATAGGCAGGGCATTACCAGCAGTAAAAGGAGGTTATAATTCCACTATACAAGACACTAGTGAGACCCCACCTGAAGTACAGTGTACAGTTCTGGAGACCTTACTTATGTAAGGACATAGACACGGTAAAGAAGGTTCAGAGGAGGGCAACAAAGATGGTACATGGATTGCTTCAAAAGTCCTATGAGGACAGGTTGAAGGAATTGAATATGTACTCCTTGGAGGAGAGGAGGAGAGAGGGATATGATAGAGACATCCAAGTATCTTACAGGGAGGAACAGGGTGCAGGAATACACTATTTTTAAGTGAAAAGATGTTCCAGGACTAGAGGGCATGGGATGAAGTTGGAGGAGGACAATTCAGAGGAAAAGTGAGGAAGTATTTCTTCACAGAACGGGTGGTGAACAAGTGGAACACCCTACCAGAAGAAGTGGTGGGGCTGAAACAGTCACAGGATTTAAGAATGCATGGGATAAACATAAAGGAATTCTGGAGGTCAGGGTTAAGGCAACAGACTACAGGAAAACATAAAGTAAACTTACAAGCTCAAATGGGCAGACTGGGTGGGCCATAGGCCCTATCTTCTGACACTGTTTATGTTTCTATGTATTTGCTTTTTATTAACAGCTCCGGAAGACAATTATGATGTTAGTTTAGGTCTTCATATACATTAGATCTCTTTTGGAAAGATACAAACAGGTAAATTTTCCCACCTGTGGTCCCCTTTTAGTAATCCCTCTCACAAAGCCCCTAATCAAATTCATTACCATTATGTTTAGGAATGAGGAGTCCATGTGGATGATATCACGTATTTGTTGTCCCAGAAATGTCAGGTTCTCAGTGCCTCCAAAGCTATTCTGAATCATTTTGGATGGGAAGGTGGAAGTACAAGGTGAAGCTGAAACAGTCAGAGTCTAGCATAGAATATGTTCCTAACTCATTTATTTATTTTTTTATCACTATTTTATTTCTCCTTTGCTCTGTGTGGCCCCCATCTGACCGACTCCCCAGCTCCATCCCCCAGAATTACCGGGCTTACCTTACACCCCTGATCCGGAGCGGTGCCTCATGAGAGTCGGTCGCCATCCTGTTGCCGGCTGCCTTTTCCGCTTTCCCTTATTTTCCCAAGGACCCCAGGAGAAGAACGCATGCGTGTGGAGGCACGCATGCATCTTACAGCTCCGTAATGGCCCTCCTCCACCCGCCTAATTGGCCTATCACTGGCACCCTCATTTGCACAGCCCCTTGGCCTCCACCAGAGGGTAGCCAAGAGTGAGGATTGCCACCCCACCTCCCGGAGAGGAGAGCCGCCCCATCCTGATCTGCCCACCCCTGTGCCGACCTCCAATGACCCAGGCTCACTCCTGAACCCGGGTCACCAGCGTGCCATGGTGAGACATCCAGCGCCTCAGCCCTCTGTGCCACCGGGCCTGCTCCTAACTCATTTATGCTGGAAAGAGACAGGGAGTTTGTTTTTATGCTGGGCAGCCCCAGACATGCTACAGATGTGGGATAGAGCACATTTGTCTATTGTTTGTGATAGACCTAGATGTAAATTGTGGGGAAATTGGTCACATAAGTCATCAATGCGCCTAATCACACAAAATGTGACCTTTGTGAGGAGATGGATCATATTTTCTTGGAATGTTCCTCGGCAGTGAAAAACAAGGCCTCCTGTAAAACTAAATCAATAAGCACAGGATGCTGCAGAAGCCACTAGACAGGATTCCCTGAATAAGTACCCTCTCCTCCTTCCCCACTCCACCTAGTACGTCCTAAAGGGATACTTTGGATACTCAGGAAGACCCTCCTCTTAGAAAGGGAACAAAAGGAACCAACATATCCCAGGCAGAGCATCTCACCCTGGTCTGTTATCAAGAGCAGCTAGAAGGGTCAATGGAGAACCTAATTTCTCTTCCTTAAAACTGCTAGCCCCTGCCCTCCCAAGAAGAAGAATTACTAAGGATTCTAAACCAACCTACCTCCCATCTAAACCAACCAGTAAAATGAATCTAGAATCAGAGAATGCCTTTGCAATCTTAGCACCAGCCAGGGAGATACTGACTGGATGGATGGGGAGGATGAATCTCAGGATCAGGATGACATCTCCACTAAAAGACACAGTGGGATACAAAGGAAAAAAAGAAAAAGAGAAAAAAATCCTATTAATAAACTCTTATGGTCTCTCTGTCCATTGGTCCCTGAGTAAGAATAATCACAATACATGCATTTTTTGCACTGAAAATTTCTTACTTTTAGACAGCACAAGCCAGAGTATATGAAAATATTGTAAAGAAACACTGGCATGTTTTGGGAGTGGAGCCTGGTTTGAAAGAATTAGCTATAAAGCCAGTTAGAACATGCTACAAGAAGGCTCCTACACTAAGAGATTTACTTACATATAGTTATTTCAAACCTAAAGAATCTGAATGTTGGTTGCCTAAAAGGAAGGGAATGTTCAGTGCAAAAATGCATGTATTGTGATTATGTTACTCGGGAAATATTTTTCCAGTATTAATGGTGATATGTCCTCTGAAGTCAGACAGTGTATCACTTGTAGCACTGAAGGTATATTTATTTAGCAATTGTAATTGTAATGCCTTCTATGTGGGTAAAACCACCAGAAGCTTTAAAATTAGAGTGGTGAACATATTAGGGCCATTAAAAGATAAAGATGTCTCTTACGCTATGGTGGCTCATATCCTTACAGCAAATGATAATCTTCTACATGAATTCAAATTTATGGCCATTGACACAATGGCGGATATTAAACTGTCGCCCAAATGTGCGCAACAGCAGGAGCAAGCACAAATCAATTGCGCATATGCGTAACAGACGCTGATATTCAAACATGGAGCAGAACAAAGTGCGCAAGCAGCCAATGTCTGAATATCGACAAACTGCGCCATAGCGCAACCAGGAAGGGAAGTTGAGCAGAAAGGTTGTGCCATTAAATCCAGGAAGGAGAAGCTGAGCAGAAAGGTTGCGCAACCAGGGCAGCCCAGCTGAGCAGTCCAGAGGTGCCATAGCGCAAGCAGAGCCCTCCCACCGCAGAGCAATGGAACTGCACATCCAGGGAGGCAGGCTGGGGCCCCACAGCCATGCCACACATGGGCACAGGAACACACTGCAGAACCAACAAGACACCTGCACACCCCAAGCACAGCATCACTGGGGTGGGACGGATGATCCCACTGGCCCCTGGGGACAAGCCAACAAAACACAGCAGGGCCGCGGCCTCCCAGCACAACCACTGGCAGGCTGAGACTGCCACACACAGGAATGACAACCACAGTGACATCAGCCCCTCTGCACACACAGCACACCTGCACCGTGACCCCAAGACACCAGCCATGTGCAGTGACTGGCACTGCAGGAACACCGCGGCATCCTGCCTGGCACACGCCAACCCTGTGCAGCAGAGAAGCATACAAGCCAGACCCACCCTGTGCACCCAGAAGTGGGCGGCAGCAGATGGCAAGACCAACAGAAAGACATTGCCACACTGGAGACACCTCCCCATGCACACACACGCACACACACACACACCCAGGACCATACCACCCCAGATGGCATGCACACCACTGCAACTGAGCAACCATAGCCAGCTGCAAATCAGAGACCACCACAGTATTCATAACAAAATATATATATTTGTAGAAATAATAAAATACAACAACAAGAACAAGAACAACTATATACAGTCATGTACAAGACAAGGGGTGGGGTACAAGGTATGGGTGGGTAGGGGTAGGGGTGAACAACTGGGAGAGGAAGGGTGCGAGGATGTGTGAAGTGGGAAGGAAGCACAATCATGGCCTGGCAGGCTGGTCTGCCGCTGTGTGCCGCCGTCGCTGTCCCCTCCGGTCTCCAGATCCCATGGCGGTAAATGTCGGTCAGATCCCATGTGTTGCAATTGACACAACGTGTAATCCACTGAAGGGCACGCCCATCCTTCTTAGGATGCTGAGACCTAGAAAAGGGAACACAGTCAATGGCTGTGACTGTCCAAAACCCTGAACACCACCCATCCTGCAAGGCATAAAGCCTAGTGCCCACACCTGTGATAGTATGCACCCACCCACAGTGACCATGCACATGACACGCCCAACCAGGCAGCACCAGCTATGTGCACCACTGCACACACACACTGGCCATGTACATCACAGCACAAACAAGGCTGTCAATTGATGTGGCAACGTGGTGCAATGCCAGTCCCACAGCCATGTGCCCAGTGCATGCATGGACCACCAGTGACGCATACACAGACGCGCGGTGACACTGGACAGTGATGAATTTCGCCTGTGTCGTGCATGGTTGTAGTTGTGCATGGCTGGTGGTCATGCCCCCCAGCATGCAATAGCATCCATGAAGTAATGATACTCACACTCCTCAAGCAGCTGTGTCTGCCACTGCTGCTGCTGCTGCTGCTTGGCGCACCACCACAGCACCACCGACCGACACCAGGGCCCTGGCATGGCTCTCCTCACCCGTGCCTGCATCCTCTCCGCCTGTCCTGTGGGAGACAAATGTTAAGAAAAACATCAGTGTGACTCCAAAGCAGACTGCCCCTGCCCCAGTGAGAGTGCCTGCCCACACAGCCAGCCCCATGCATCTCACACCTGCACACACTGACACAGCCAACCATGTCAGAGCCATCACCTATGCACATCCACCAAAACACACTCACACCCCTACAGAGAATACAGGTGCATAGGCGGTACACCCACCTGGCCTGGGCACCACGCCCCTCCTGGCATGTGACCGTAGCCACCATGAAGCTCAGGATCCCTCCTGCGGAGGTCACTGTACCAGTGCCGGCACTGCTCAGCTGACCTCGCCGCCCAGTGACCCCACCAGGTCACTGACCACTTGCTGCCAGACCTGGATCCTAGCTATGGTGAGGGGCACCTCACCATACAGTGCCCCATAGTGGGGCTCCACCAGCGCCACCAAGTTGGCCACTTCACGGGGCTCATTGCACTGCCCTCCCTGCGTGCCATGCTACCAACTTTACAGCAGGCACATAGGCGCCCGCTGCACGTAACCCCACGTGGAGATGTTGCGCTAATAGACCACCATAGGTTCCAATCGTGCTGTTTGAAAAGCCCGTCAGTTCACATAGCACTGTCACCAAACAGCACAATAGGGCCATACACATGGCAGCTGAACAGCGCCAGGGCAAAGGTCGGACACCAGGTCATGGGCAATGACGCAAGGCCACGCTGGCGCCATCTGATGTATCGCATCCTGCGCGACCGACCACCCGCGTACCAGTGCCACAGTGGACTATTGTGCAGTAGTGCCCACGCCATATAGTGCCCAGTGCTGTAGCACCACTGGCACAATGGTGGCCATGGCCTGAATTGCCGATCGTGCACAGCACGTCAGCAGCGCGGCAGACACCTCGCGTAAGCTATCTGGGCATGCGCAATGCAGTGTACACACAGTCACAGATCTGCGCCATTGGCTCAGCCGGCTCAACCGTATTGTGCAAAGCGCAACTCGCGATATTCAGCCGACATATGCAAATCATCTGATCAGCCATTCAAAGGCGCGGTGGCGCGATTTGCATCTCATTATAGTTGCTCCACTCTAATTTGCATGCATTGCGCTATAAATGTGCGACATTGGGCTGCGCTTGGCCAGATTCGGTACTGCAGGTGAGAGGTGAGTTGCATGCTGTGTGATGTTCTGGACAATGGTCATGGGAAAATGCTGTAGACTGCACAGTGACAGGTGTCCACTTCCCCATACAGATCACCATGACTGAGCAGAGACAAGGTGAGGGTGAGGATGGTGGGCGAGGGAGGAGGCCAACTTTACCCCAGCAGAGACAGAGGCCCTCTTCCAGGCCTACCTGGAGGAGGAGCCACTACTGAGTGGGCGCAGAGCACCCCTCAGCCCGTGCGGCTGCATGGGAGGGTAGCTCGGGCCGTGAACCTACATGGAACCACCAGCGCTCCGTGCAGGAATGCCCAGAAGATGGGGACAGACCGCGAGGAGGGTGAAGGAGAAGGTGGCAGCCCTCAGGGCGGCACGTGCTGGCACTGGCAGGGGCCAGCCAGCGGTGTTGAGCTGACCCGGCTGAGGACAGACTGGCTGCATCAATGCAGCGGAGCGCTATTGAGGCGTACCAGGAGGTGGATTCCAGACAGGTGGAAGCCCATCACTGCGGTATGACATGGTGGTGGTGTTGGGGGGAAGGTTGTTCATGCACTCACATGTACTCTCTTTCTGTTACAGATCCTGTTCATCTTCAAGAGACAGTGGTGGTGGGTTCAGGCAGTGATGATGACCTGCTGGACATGGAGGAGGTCCATCCACCTCTGTCACCAGCCAGCATGCACTGCAGCAGCATGCACGCTGGGCCGCCAACTCTGGTGTCGGTGATTCGGGTGTGGGGATGCAGCCTGTGTCTCAGCAGTCTGGCATGCAAGCATGCCAGCACGCTGTGACTGTGGCTGTAGCACATACCTGCACCATTGATGATGCAAGGACTGCAATGGGCAGTGATATGTGTGTCCCATGACGGACACACAGCAGGCCAGCACGTGCCCTGGGCCTTCTGGTTCCAACTTATGTACCAGCATGTTGGCACAGTCCCAGGCTGTGCCTGTCAGCACCGGTGGGGCAGCACGGTGGCTGTGCAGGTGTCTGGCACTGTTGCGGCCACAGCGGTGGAGCGAGTGGACCCTGGGCACAGCGGTTGGAGAGCGGCAGCAGCAGTCACCCACCAGGTCTGGGGGTACAGTGTCAAGCGGTGGCACATGTCCGCCGCCTCTGATCCACCCATTCCTGGTCCTGGTGAACAGCGCCCACCTCAAGGGTGTTGTCATCAGGACCTTCCACCTGGGGACAGGATGCGTTGGGTCGGTACCAATTGGGCGAGCACACCCGCCTGCTGCAGGAATCAGTACAGCAGCAGAGGCGGTTGCAATGTCCATGGAGGCACTATCTGTGGCTGTGGAGTGGCACAGCAGGGAGTGTTGCTCTGGACCGTGCAGAGCTGGTTACGTATGCGGACGGATGTGACCGCCACCATTGACAGGCTGACCCAGGCAGTGGTCTCTGTCGTGGATGCATTGGGCACACAGTCAGATGCCCTGTACCACACACACCCACACAGTTCACTCTCCTCCCGTTCCCGGGCGTGGTGCAACACCAGGCCTGTCGATGCGGGTTCTGCTGGGCATCCCGAGCACCCCTGGTGCAGGTTTGTTTGGCATGCTGCAGACCCCTGTGCGAGCAAGGTCGTGTTCGCACAGTGGGACCCCTGGTGGTCCACAGTGCCACCCCATGTGGCCCCTGCTCCAGCCTGCCAGGGCTGTTGGGTCATAGCAGGGCCGCCCACACATCGCGGTGGCCGTGGGAGCAGTGCTACATGACTGACCTGTCTCCCAGTGCGGCCCTGTCTGGTGCTGCCCTGTGTGCAATGTGTGTCATGGTGGGCAGTGCACTGCTGGGTGCTCTGCTCAACACACCGACACGGGACCACCTGCACACCCTCCCAACTGCTGTCCACAGGTGCGTGTGCATGATGATGCCTGCATTGTACTGTACACCAAGGTGCAAGGGTGCCCAGCATCTGACACATGTACTTGGACAGTACAGGTGGTGGGGGTGGTCGGTGGTTCTGTGTGTTAGCAATGTCGGTTCTGCTGCTGTGCTGTGCATCTGCCCATGTACGTCTGTGCCTGGTGTGTGTGTGTCCATATGAGTGTTCACCCTCCCTGATGGTATGTTTGTATGCCTGGACCCTTCCACTCCCTGGCCATCATGCGCCACTGGTGTGTTACCCTGTGTGCCTGTGGTTTTGCATGGACAGTGTTGGTTGCACATGTCCCTTGACTTACCTGTGTTGTGCATAGTGCTCCTCTGTGATGGTGTCCCGGTGCAGCTGGGCCTGCGGATCAATCGGGCGTCCCGCCATCCTGGGGGCTGCTCATCACCATCAACACCGGCGCCACTGGCGTCCCCACCGCTGTCCCCCTCTTCAACCTGTAGGGCAATCCCACAGTCTTTGGCCATGTTGTGCAGGATGCAACAGGCCAGGAATATCCACAGGCCTTTTGGGGGCTGTGCTGCAAGACACTGCGGAGGTGTCTAGGCATCGGAAGCATGCCTTGAGTATCAAACACCCGCTCTATGATGTTGCGTGTGGAAGCATGTGCCTCATTATAGCATTGCTCGATGGGATCATGGGCACCGGTGCAGTGTGAGCAGCCAGGGACGAGTGGGTATCTGCTGTCACCTGTGTGGAGATAGTGGAGATCAGTATCATGTTCAGGTCCATATTGCCCATATCCCTGTGTGCCACTACCATGGCACCTGTGTGCATTCCACCCTTGCGAGTTTGCATTCCATACATGCGTACTCACCCACTAGATGGCCTGTGGGGATGTCCCCACTCTCGAATCGATGGCACAGTGTGGACTGATACCATATGAAGGCATCATGTGCTCCACCAGGGTGTGTGGCACAGACATTGATTATGCGCCCAGTGGCATCACACACCACCTGGCAGTTGACACTGAAGAAGCCCTTTCTGTTCCTATATGCAGCCCCATCTGGGCCAGGTGATGTGCGAATGGCCACATGGGTGCAGTCTATAGCCCCTAACGCCAGGCATACGTGCTACCCTGTGGAACTCCTGCATGTTTGCTGTCACGCTCTGCCACGGTGCTGGGAAATGGATGTGCTCCGCAGCATGTAGCAGCAGTGCGCTGAGGAATTGGGTGAGGAATGCATGACGTGGCCGACTGTGTGATGCCTGTGGTGTCCCCTGTCAGCCTCTGGAAGGTGTCCGTGCGAGCAGGCACATGCAGGCTGTTACCTTGGTCTCCACTGACAGAGCATGACTCCGTGAGGGTGCCTGCATCACATCACTGCACAGCTCACAGAGCTGCCTCAGTATTGCCCTGTTCAGGTGGTAGCGGCCCGATCTCTACATCTGTGTACAGCTCATAGCTGATCGCGGCACAGTACTGCCTGTGGGGGCGTACCGCCGACGGGGCCCTTCCATGGCCTCGTCCCCCTGCAGCTTGCATTCTCACCCCCTCATTACAGCTTCCATGTGGAATCTGGCACTGTCCATCTCCTGGCTTCTGACCCCTGGCTGGTGTTGCTGTGTTACCCCTGCTGTCCTGACTGCTACTTCCACTGCACGGGCACCCCCACTGGCCTCTGCAGCCTATGGCCCACTTGCCTTGCCTGCCCTAGCCTGTCACTGTCTGTCTGTCTGTCTCTCTCTCTCTCTCTACCCCACTTGGCATCCTTGTAGCGTTCTTGCGCCTCTTCCTTGAGCCTTTTATTTTGGCTCATTTCCGCTAGTGTGCAATTCCGACAGTTCGCTATTGCACAATGCATAAATCTTTCAATCTCGCATTGCGCTCTTTATGCATGGCTCCACCCATATCGGTTGCGCATGCCTTCCTTTACATTGTGCTGTTGCTCAGCATGTTTTCGGTGGCTAGCTGCCTCCTGCTGAATATCACAAAATGGCGCACTTTTGGACTTGCGCATGTGCAACCCTATTGTGCATGGCACAACCCTTTGAATATCCGGCCAATATGTCATAACCTAAGGGAGGAGATTATAATAACTTTGTGTTACTTAAGGGAGAATTATTGATCCTAAAGTTACGGGCTAATACTAGCCCAGGTTTGAATGCCCAAATAGACATCTATCCGTATTTAAAAAATGATACTATGTTTTTGATAGTCTCTCAGGACCCATTTTTATATTTTGATATGAGCAGTTTGTTTCCTGTTTTTAAACTCTCTGAATTATAAGAATGCCGTAATTCCTAATGTTATTAATACTGATCTCTAACTACATTGTATTTGTTAAGTATTATATAGCTTATTTAGTCTGTATTACTGTCATTGTGTTTCTGGTTTGCATTTTCTACGTAGTTACATATATATTTTTATGAGCCCTGTTAGTAAAAACTGATTATCTGGTCTGTGGCATTTAAAATTCTATTAGGTGATATTATGAATGATTAGAAAATAGTTTAATGAATTGTTTTCTGCACCATTGATTCTGGTATTCTCTGCTTTTTAAAGTGGTAGCCACTTTGTTATAGTATAGATTATTTAAGTGGATTTTAACAATAACTGTTAAATTGATTGATTTTTACATGTTAATTGTATCACCTGTTGTTGTGTTTATTTAATAGGAGTGTCTTGAGTACTTTTTCAGTCTTTGAGAAAGGATTGGCAGTCAATCCGAAACATGCCAGGCAAGATGTTCTGTCTCTTTTGGTGCAATACATTTTAATTTTATATTACTTCATGTGTTCCTTTATGAGTTGGTGTATACACAGGTACTTCATCATAATATGGTGAGAAGACATGGAGAGAGAGAGATAGGAGTGGGTGGCAAAGACACAGTGGAGAACAGTGGGAAGAGAGGATGACAAGACACATAGGGAGAGGGAAGCACTGCTAAGGAAGAGGCTTCGGGGATGCCACAGGAAGGGCGAGCTAGAAGGGGGATAGATACACTATTGAAAGGCCTGTTGACAGGGGAATAGGAGGCCAGGGGGTCAAGAGCTAGGGAATATTGAGTCCATAAGTCAAGGATTTACCTGAAGCAGTCGCATGCAGTCTTTAGGCATCAATAGAGAATCTGTCTGAATATGAATGTTCTGGGAAGGAGAGAGAGTTTAAGTGCTCTTTGCTTGTTATTTCAGAGTAATGGAAGAAAAGAGCTGATGGCAGTTGAGCCAAGACATGTCCTTGTCCGTGGTAGCCTGAGGAGGACAAAGGAGTTCTGTTGCCCATATGTACCTTTTGACCTTTCAAACAGGTTATAGATATATAGTGGGAGTTTGTTAGAGATAGCCCAGAGGAGCCACATGAGGGCATTTATTTGCCTCCTCATGAGGAGGGATGCCAGTCAATTGCCTGTTACAGCAGGCAGTGATGAGTCCACAGAGGCATGTCAAGTATGAATCTCAAAGCACTATGGTAGATTGTATCAAGTTTCTGGAGTGCATGTTGGGGTAGTGACTGTATAGGAAGTCAGCATAATCAAGCAATGGTAGGAAGGTTATTTGAACCCATCGCTTCCTTGCTTCAAAGGGTAAGTAAATGTCTTATACAGTAAAATATGCCAAGGTGCTGTCTTAGCTTTTTAGTTAACTCACTCAGGTGTACATTGAAACTGAGTTTATTATCCAGCCAGACTCCCAGATATTTGAATTTGTCCACTATTTCCAGAGGTTCACCAAGTAGGGTGAAAATCTGGGGTTACCAGGGTTCCCTATTGCGGGAGGAGAGTGGGGAGATAATCATGGCTTTGTTTTTTTGGCATTGAGAAAGAGCTTAAGGCTCAGCAGGTTATGTTGGAGGAGGACAAAGTCCTGCTGTAACTCCTCTAAGCAAGATCTAGGCATTGGTTGGTTGTATAGAGGACTGTGTCATCTGTGAAAGGGTGAACATTTCCTGCAGTTAAGCCAGAGTCTATGTGGTTAATATAGAGTACCGAAGAGGATAGGCCCCAAAGTAAAACCTTGTGGCATGCCTCAGGGCAGGGCTTTTAGTGGGCACAGTTCCCTTGTGAAAAATACTCCCTCCTGTACCTTATTTATTCCCATGAAGTATGTAACGTCTCTATAATATCCCCCCTCCCTCCTGTATTTCAAGGTGTACATATTAAGGTTAGGCACTGTAGATCTGGATAAGTGTATTTTAAGTAAGATATTGAGCACTGGTAATATTAAGGTATTTAGTGCAATACTGTATGGTGGTAAAGACAATTTTTTATATTTGCTCCCCAGAAATAAAGGTAGTGACCAAAATATAGAATGGTTCCCCTACAATACAAAGTGGAATTTGTGTCCTGCCACTTGAAAATTATGAATTGAATACTACAGCTGGGTGTTTTGTCCCTCCATTCATGAAACACGTTTAGAGCTTTTAATATACACACACACACACACACACACACACACACACACACACACACAGATGGTGTGCTTGTTTAGGCCTAACACCTGACTCTTTACCTCAGCTGGGCCTGAGCTGCAGGCATCTGTCTCTCTGACTACAGTATATCTAACTCCTACTTTGGCTGTTAGATGGCCAATCGAACACTATCACACTCTCCTTTCTCTCACTGTTGACCATGATACACAGCATTTTTGATTGCTCCACTCCCAGGTCTCCAGTGTTGCTGTGCTCCCTCCACATTCCAAACACTGACAGTTATGCTACGAGCACTAACACTCCAGTATCACCTGAGTTTGCCATCACCTGAAGACAGTAGCATAAGCTGGTCTGCTGACACCCCCACATAAAGCATAACCAATCTTCATCAAGGGTATCCTTGCAGCAGGCCACACCTATGGAACTATAGCTGCCAGGCACCAGGACTACATGGAAACTTTTCTAGGTAGCAGTCTTTCAGGGGCTGCCCACTCGAATGTCACACACTGATATTGCCCTATCCTATAAGAGTGAGCAGCCCCATTGCCCTCCTCAGTTCTTTTCCGCCATTCACCATCACCGTCAGGCCTCTCAGAGATCCAGCTAGCTTCAGTTGACCACCACTTCTTTGAATTTATTTTCATTTCTCTTTTTAGTTTAGCATCACTTTTCTTTAAAGTGTTTATTTTACTTTGTTTATGCTCCTCCATCTCTGATCGCTCTTCAGGAGGTGTGCATTTGGTGAGAAGATTCCAGAGAAAGATAATCACATCTCCTGTGTCTGCTGCCTAGGCCCAGACCCCGACACCCAAACTGCTAGATCTGCTGCAGCTTCAACCAGGCTTTTATGTGGAGCCATGAAGACTCTAGAAACCTTCCTACTCAAGCTGCAGGTCACCTACATGGAAAAGGAGTACAAGCCAGGAGTTCCCCAGCTTTCCTGACTTTAACCTCAGGTTCAACCTTCTCTAAGGCCCAGGACAAATTCAGTGGTAAGCACAAACACAGGGACAAGGACCGTGCCAAGATCTGCTCCTCCCTGACCTGCTTGTGGTCTCCATGTCATGTTTTGGCCATGGTGGGACTGTCCATTTTTTTGGGAGTGGCCCCATCTGCCTTAGATGTCCTCTCCCCACAGGGCTTCTGCCAATCTCAGTTTTGCAGGTAGTGGTTCCTTGGGCGTGAGTGCCCCACCAACATCTCAGCCCCTGCTGTTTCAGCCCATTCTGCTAGCCATCAATCAGGTGGCTCTGTCAGTTTGATGTCAACTGGTGCTGGTTCCGCACTTCCCGGGCTCTCCCTGCTCCCTCAGTTCTGACCTTAGCCATATCCTCAGCCAAGCCCTCACCTTCAGGACTCCAGCACTCCCTCGGCATTGCCCATGGTGGTTTCTTGATCATCCTCTCCGACAATGGCCCAGGCAGAGGAAATGTCCTGCAGGACTAAGCTGCCCTCCATGGCCCCATTTCTGGCACTGGCCCCAGTGCCTCCTCAGCCAGTGCCAATTAGTGCCCTGATGCTGGTCATAGTAGTTTTCAAGCCATGCTTTCCTCTTTGTGGGATTTTATACACTCTTGAGCATGCCCCAACAAGGAACAAAGCCAAAAGGGCCTATGGTGCCTGTCCCCATGCCACCTCCTCCCACTGGGCCACAGCACACACCTCAGAATCCAGTATCTTCTCACCCCTCAGGAGCAGGGATATATCTCCATCCTATGATGCTCACGTAATGGGGTATGTGATTCTGTATTTCTTGAAAACCTGATTTTTTCACCAATGTCTATCTTTGGTAATCCTTGACTCCGTGTTTTTGTGCTGAGGTTCACTGCCTTGCTTTCTTGTTCTGCATCCACCATGACCTAAACCCATAAGACCACATTAGGGCTGGCTCATTTCCCTTAGGGTAAGACACAGACAAGGTGCACTGATGAATCCTGTGTAGGATATGTAGAATGAAACATAGGTTTGTATCTTCAGTTCTCACCCTTTGCAAACTGAATGAGAGATCATTTGGTATATATAGATATAGGCGTACAGTATTTATAACTATATGTATTTTAATTGAAAATACTTTTGAGATGGCATAATTGGGCCCGACAACAACAACCAAGTAGTCAGCATAGTCTTCCTATCTCCCCACCTCATGTACACATTACTGAACCTTTCAAAATCCCCAGAAAAATGTGACCCTACTCCACTACAACATCACTGCACACCACAGGTGTGAAAAGACAACTTGGCAGGATTTGAAGAATGACAGTTGTCACTTTCATGAGGTGGTGTAATAAAAGACTATGTTGAAAGTTTAGGGTCAAAATATTTAAAACTTCAAAGTTATAAGCATACACAGAAAAATTTCAATGTATGCACTTAACTTTAGCATTTTACATATCTGAAGTCCAAATTTTAACATACGCTTTTTGATACCCCACCTCGTGAACAAGATGAGTGAACATTTTCAAATTTGACTGAAAGGTGATTTCAACAAGCAACCACAAAATCACCTTTTGGGCCAGATTTGTGTAATTCCACTGACATTATTCATGAGGTGGGGTCTCAAAGGCCATGTTGAAAATGTTGGGTCAAAATATGCAAAAATGATAAAGTTATGCATCAAAGTTGAAAACCCTTACAATACACTGAACAGCACTTACCATTGTTTCTCACATAGCAGTCAATGGTTCCAGCAGCAAGACATGTCTTCAGTGGAAAAGTGGATATTCACAATGGGACCTGTTCAGGTGAGTGAGAGTGTGTGGGGTGGTGGTGGTGGTGGTGGGTGCTCAATGGAAGGTCAGAGTAGGGCAGATTGGTGAGGGATCTTTTTCTTTACAGGTTCAACAAAAAAGACATTGAGGGACTGTTTTCTTTATTACAGGTATTCAACAACAGGAGATGGAATTGGAGGGTGGAATGTGCCACTGGACACCAGGGACAAAACAAAATATTACAGGGACTTTAATTGGAGTGTGGGAGTGCCACTGGACACCAGGGACCAAAACAAACATATTATAGGGTCAAAATGGAAGGGTGGGGGTGACCAATAGACACCAGGGAAATAAATAATTATGGGGGTTCCAATTGGAGGGTGGGCAGTGCTACTAGACACCAGGAAAATAACAAATAATTAAGGGTGGCAATTGAGGTTGGGGTGCACTAGACACCAAGGAAATATAATTTTATAAGGGGATGCCAATCAGAGGGTGGAGACTGCCACTAGACACCAGAGAAAAGATTCCAGCAAAGCAAAAAGGATTTTCTCCTCATGAAAACGATCTTTTCATGACTTGTGATACAAAAATTATTTTCTGTATCATGAGTCATGAAAAAGATTTATAATCTTAAAATAAACAGCATTTCAAGGGCATTTATGTAACAGTTAAGGGTAGAATCCTCCTAAAGGGTTCCCAAAAGCCAGCTACATGTGTTGGTCACTCTCCAGAATGTCATTTTGTGGTTTTCAAAATTAGAATTTTTAGGGAAAACAAGATTGTGGCATGTGAAAAACCTCATGTAAAAAACTCACAGAAATGGGTTCCCATTTGAAATCTTCATACAGCTATTTTGAAATACTAACTGAGCATGCTCAGAACCCACATTTCAAGATTTAATAACGTTGGAACAGATTAGTATTTTTTCACTAAATCTATGAAAGGTGCTTCTGTCGTCACAAGCCCTTTCTACCCTGAAAATTTCAGACCAACATTTCAAACTGTCTATGCTCTACGTGATGGCAAAAACCAGCAAAAACTGCAATTGTCTGTGTCTTTCACTATCCACATCTCAGACTCTGCACTTGCAACCAGAATGAAACTTGGCAAATCAAGAGATCTACCCCAAGAGATGATGCGTGCAAAATGTCATGTGAATCTGTTGAACAGTTACAAAGTTATTGAAGTGCACAAATTTGAGTTTAACATTAAAGTGCCTACTCAACCCTAACTATAGTGGCACAATATTTATTTATTTATTTATCCAACACTTGTGAGGATATTTTGTGGCACTTATCAGTGATATTTTTGACCTTTGGACCTACAGTGAGTAGGCCACATGAAAAACAAAATGTCCTCACAGTAGCTCCTGATTGGTCCCTCCCACTAGTACAAGTTCCACAGTTCCTAAATTAGAACTTTTAGTTTCTTTCTCTCCTGCACCTCCACCAGCACTTTCACTTTCCCAGCCTTCTTAGAAAAGCATGTAAAATGAGTATAAACCATTTTTCAACCCAGTTTTCCAATTTTAAAACACCCGTACATCAGCCATTACAAACCATTTCACAAGAATCACTTACAGTACTGCATAGCTCCCTCATTTCCTACTCACTCACCTCTCATTCACCATTGGCATTCTCCATGATTTCTGGCTGCCAAACACTCTCCAGTGGTCCGAATAGTAGCAGCCCACTCCTGCTCATGCTCACAATGACCAATCAGATCCCTCACTTGAAACTGAGCATCCACAACTAGAACCATGAACACAGGTATGCACGCAACATTGTCAGTGCAACAGACATTAAAAATGACTGCTCAATCATCCTGAATCACCACTTGCCATCAAGGACTTCTAAAACAGCAGATAAATACACAAAACAATAAAAAAAACACCTCACAAATAGGAACAAGAGTTGGATAAATCAACTATGTCATACCCCATAAAAATATCATAGTGATATTTCTCCCTTGTATACTTTGACCTATGACATTACTCATGGCTTCACCACTCTTGCTGCCATAAGGTCAAAGTACACTGGGAGAAATATCATCAATATTTTTGTATGGGGCATAGCATATACCGTATATATATATATATATATATATATATATATATGTGTGTGTGTGTGTGTGTGTGTGTATATATATATATACATATATATATATATATATATATATATATATATATACACATATATATATATATTAGAGGCAAAAACTCCATTTAATGCATTAGTTAGGGTTGTTCCACACCGACAAAGCGAGAAATTTGGTGTTGGGTTGAAAGCCCCCTTGGACCCACGCCCACACCCCAACCAGCATTGGGTGCGCATTAGGGTTGTCAGCCATAACTCTCACCCCATCACAAGTGTAAAGAAGTAGAGGTGTAGGAGAATGGGGTGAGAGTTAGGACCGATAACCCTAATGTGCACCCCAATGGGGTTGTGGGTGGGGCGGGGGTCCAAGGGGCTTTCTAACCCTAACACTGAATTTCCTCACTTTTGTCAGTGTAGAACAACCCTAACTAATGCATTAAATGGAGTTTTTGCCTCTTATTTTCCTTCTTTTGAGAATGATAACGAGAAATAGTGAATGTAATGCGTGACGGGATGTCTTGTCACATAGTAACATTGTGCCCTAGCGCAAATGGTAATGCGCATGGTGACGCAAAGCAAAACAGAAAGAGAAACAGTAGTGTAGACAGAAATGTTAAAAACAACGCAAAAGCAAGCGCAAATGAAAATGCAAAGGTAACATACATGGTGGCGTAGCGTGAATATTAAGTGAAACGGAACGGAACCGCAACGTGGAAATGGTAATGGTAACAGTAATGTAAGCACACAGGCTGGTTTTCCTAAAAGCTGCTATAGAGAAAGACAGTGAGTACAAAGAATGTATGGATAATAATGGGTCTCGGAACAGAAAATGAGGAGTTGGAATACTAAATCGCTTATATCTCAGGAACCGATTGACATGAAAAAAAATGTAAAAGTCATATGATTTATGACTTCCTGGCTAATTTTGCACTTAGCCTCAAGTAGCATTTATCTGACAAAAGTCTGTATCTTGCACGCTTCTGAGATACAGGCCCTGAAAAGAGCGTGCGAATGCGAAATGTTATTCTATGGGAAAAAAGAAGTTCAGAGTGCCATAACTTTGGCTCCCTGTAATATTTTTCACCAAACTACAAAAGGCACATGTGTGGGATGTTGGCTGTGTTCCTCCAAATTTCAGCCCAAAAGACCAAACTGTTATTTTGCAGCAGGGCACCAAAGGATTCCTGTAATGCGTTGGACGCCGTAATGTTATCCTATGGGAAAAAGAGTCAACTTTGGAGTGCCTTACTTTGTCGCCATGTAATATTTTTTCAACAAAATACTGAAAGGCACATCTGTGAGATGTCAGCTGCATTCCCTCAAATTTCAGGCAAAACACAAACTATTCTTTTGCAGCAGGGTGCCAAAAATTGCTGTCACTTTCACAGCCTAGAAAGTACAACTGTCAAGTTTGAAAGCTTTCGCAAATTCATTCTACAGTGTTGCAAGTGTGACAGTACTTTGCAAAGTACTTTTTCCAGAAATTGGAAAAACATATTTCTGGGTGTTTTACCTCAAAATAAAGACATGGCTAGCATCCTCAGGGTCCAACTAGATGAAAACAAAAAGAATTAGGTTGCTAGAGGGTCCCAATTTTAAATGCCAAGTATTTTTCTGATCACTAACTGAAAACAAAATGGTGGATTTGCGACAGTAAAGAGCCATTTGCGAAAGTAAAACTGCATTTGCAACACTGTCGAACTTTTGTTAACTTTTCCCATTGACTTATAATGGGAACTTGTTGTTTGAATAACTTTTGAACCGTTTAATATTTTTCATGAAATCTTCAAAAGGCAACACTGGTACCCGGCACATTTCCTGAAGATTTTGGACCAGTTGCTCAAATCGTGCAACCTGTAGAGATGACAGTAAAATTCCAGAAAAGTGTATACAGCTGCATGAATCACGCTTAATAACTCTGCAACCATACATGCGACTGGTATGAAACATGGCAGATCCCAAGGTGTATGGGTCTTGATAGTGTATTCAAATTTCAGGCAAATCTGTCAAAAGGTTGCAAAGTTATTAAGGTGCAAAATTTTGGGTTTAACATGTAAATGGCTCCTCAACCTAACTAGAGTGGCACTACAGTGCCACTATAATATAAATATATATATATATCATGATGCTCTGCATTATGGAGGTATGTTTGATTTTGTATTTTTAGAAGGTTCACTTTGGATGTCAGATAGTGTTAGTTTGGGACTCTGCGTTTCTCCTGCAGTAACAGTCATGCGAGGTCAGTAGCTCAGCAGCATCAGTCATTGTATGAGTATCATGACACTATGACAGATGCTCTGGATATGTACAACCCTGCACTTCAGACACAGTATCAAGCTGTTTTACTGTTTCAGAATGCAGGACCACAGCACAGAACACTGTGTTGTGGGTATTACTCACAGGCTGTATGGTACTTGCAGACAGTCCTCAAAGACGCCCTTTCTCATCATATAGCTTTTTCATTTGTATGCAGCCTTTTGTCTAGTTATGACTACAGGCTACCATGACTCCCACCAGTGACAACCACATCCAATGAGGGCCTACATGCCCTAAGGCTTCTATGGCCCCACCAGGGGCAATGCCAGGAATATCATAGCCATTTCAGACCACGCCCAAACAATTTTGAAGCACATTCTGGAGTCCCTAGGTGGTAGCTCTATATTGAACATGACAGTCAGTGTCATCTGGGATGCCAACAGCTTTTTCCTGTTCATTGGTCAAACCTGTGAAGTGTGATGCCAGCCATGGATGTTGACACAGACTCAGTGTCCTACCACCAAGGCTTCATGTGGTGGCAGCAGGAGCACTGTGGCTTGTCAACATTTAATAAGGAGAGAGCAGTGACACTATTGCTCAATACTCTCCTTCCATGATGGCCCATGTTGATCTGAGTGAGTGTGTGAGTGTGTGTGTGTGTGTATGTTTGAGTACTCCTATTGAAAAGACATCACTGGGATAATTGAGCTTCTCCATCACTGTGAGTGTTTTACACATACATTAGTAAACACTTTTATGATGTATTTGTAATTAACATGACTAGCATGAAATTATCAAGTTGTTTAAAATACTGCTGCAGTACTACTTCGCTATTTATGGACAATGTTTCAATTACTGTACAGATTCTGAGTGACATCAATACAGTCTCCTTTTGACTTTTATTTGCTTTGTGTTTCATACAGAAATATCATGGAAAAGTGGACCATACAGACGGTATCTGCAGGAGGAGTGCCAAGTTCCACAAAGAACCAAGTATTGACAGAATCAAGTAAGTACTGACTTCTTTTCATTGTCAAAGTAGTCATGTAATTTTTTCCACCTGTGAAGCTCAGTAGGAATACACAGATGAAAATATTGGATTATCATTGTCATTTTGCTATTTACAGAGAGACAGAAACCAGATGTCACAGTGGTGCATCAACTGTGTTACCACCTTGATAAACTATACTTGTATGAAGATACTTTAATCACCACATACTGTACAAAGAGGGTCGCTGCTGAAAACAAGGTGATGATGTTTTAGCTTAGTCACAGTAAAGCTCCACAGAATAGTGTACTTGACTCACACTGGTAAACATGCATGATCAAGTGCACGTCAGAGAGGGTAAACAATGTTACCAATGTGCAGTGTACATTGTGAAAGTACTACTCTAAGAGGGGCAGTCCTCAGTGACGATCCAGAGCTGTCTGTTGCTGGTCACAATTTTCAGGTTATTTTCCAAACAATTTATTGATTTTTATATAAATTTTTAGTTTACTGCAGTATAGTAGTTTGTAACAGACTGATTCTGGTGACTTACGTTGCTATTTTCTGTAACAATAAATTCCTGAATCCCCAGCAGTTGACATTAGAGGAGGGCTGAAGCACTGGGAGATTCAATGGCCTCCACTGCATATCAGATGCTGTCCTCATGTGGCTATTGACAGTCACAGAGGACCTTCAGCTGGAAGGACAGCAGGAACTACAAAAACATGATCAAAGCTTATGAGCGCTCAAACTGCAAATTGGAACCTTCAGACACTTGGCTCTGAGGCTATGAGTGATGACTGTTTAACTTTAATACATGGAAACCATACACCACTGCTAGCTGAATGAAAAGGCTGCACATAGACTCTTGCATGAAAGTCATGTTTACACTAACACAAGCAAATGATTCTTGACACACCAGGAGCATGAGCTGTTCATACTACAGTATACTGGTGTCGTGCATAGGATATTGTAATACGTGTATGGGTACTGAGGAGGAACATGACCTTGTGCTCATTACAACTTTCTATAAACCACCCAAAACCTGAAATGTAGAGAGCAATAAGTGTGTATAAATACCATTTGTAATTGAATGTGTATTACAGTATACTACATAGCATACATTGTATACTGATCGTTTACTAATTACAGCAATTCTATTTTCACAGAATGAAGATGCTACAGTACATGCATTCATGTCTCTCAGAGACCACCTGGGCTGCAAGACTGCCACTGCTCAACCTGCACCAGTGGACTTGGGTCACTGCTTTTCCTTCAGAGACCTTACCCAGGATGAGAACTGGTGGTCAAGCCTGATTCCAGGTTGGACCACGCTCTGCCCAGGAAAACCACAAGCTCGGGCCCTGCTTACCTACCTGCCCAGAACCACACTAGTGGATCAGGACAAGACTCTCTGGAGTGCTGCCAGATCAAGCCTGCTTTCCTGGACACAGCCTTGAGCCACGCCGCTGGTTTGGCTACTAGACAGTAGCACACAGACCCTCTGCTCTCAGAGCCCGCCTGGGCTGCTGGACTGCCACCGCTAACCTGTGCTGGCACACTTGGGACACTGCTTTTCCTCCAGAGATCTCCCCAGGATGAGAGCTGTGGGTCATGCCTGATTCCAGGTGGGACCATGCTCTTAGGTAAACCACAAGTTCGCACCCCTGCCTACCTGCCTGTACAGAACCATGCCGGTGGATCAGGACAAGACTCGCTGGAGTGCTGCCAGACCAAGCCTGCTTTCCTGGACACAGCCTTGAGCCACACCACTGGTTCAGCTACTAGACCATTGATCCTGCTGATGCTTTGCACCATCTCCCCACCCTCCCCCACCTCACCCACCCTGAGTGGACCTGTTCTTATATAGACACTGAGATGGTCAGAAGACTAAGTGCCTGATTTTACATTGTTCCTTTATAATCTACAGCCATTGGGGCTCCTAATGCTTTTCCAACCAGCATAGATCGTTCTCATCTACATTTTGCTCCACTCTCTGATTTGTTGCTTTGGCTTACGCTCCTGAGCTACCACTTCAAAAGTTCTCCTGAGCTACCACGTCAGCTATTACCCCAAACTGTCTCACTCTCCCAGAGCTCACAGACTCTGAACTGGAGGAAACTAGACATCATGGCTAGTCAAATGCACCCTGTCCTCCTGTACTTAGTGTCCTGCTGCTCTATCTAGCTGCAAAAGACCCAACAATGAAAACTTGCCTCCATGCCATCTACAGGGATTTCCAGTTCTCCAATCTCCTTAGACTCAAGGATACACTTATGGACCTAACTCCACTTTTAATAAATAATGACTTAATCTACATAACTGCCTATGGTACTAGAAATCCCTCAGAAACTGCTTTTATCTCCCCTTTTATACATTGGAAGCTCTAGTATCTGCTCTCCTGGCCATCCTCCTTCCTGGTTATACAGAATTAAACCCTGACCCTGTCTATAATATCTCTCACTTGGATCCACTACTAGCAGCACCAAAGGTCTCCTCATTGCTCATCACAATATAAAGCCTTAAGCACAATCTGGCTGAACTTGAGGCATAGTCATCACTGTATAAATCGGACATTTGTGCCTATCCAAAACATGGCTAAAATCCACCGTGTCCAACTCACAATGCTCTATCCCTCCTATAATCTTCTTAGGAAGGACAGACCATACTCAAAAGAGGCGGTGGTGTGGCTATCTATTTTAAGGGTCATCTACACCTCATGGCACTGGATGCTGATCACACGACACACTGTGAATCTCTGCATGCCTTTCTTACTCTTGGGGCCAAAAATTGCACAACATCTGTGCCTACAATCCTCCAAACAGTGGCGTCCCTGGTCTGGACGAGCTACTGAATCAGACGTCACTACCTCGGGCAAAATGAAGTGATCATATTAGGTGATATAAACATAAACTGGTTAGGAAACAGCCAGGCCACTTCACTATCAAAATACAGGGTGATAACCTGCATCAGCTAGTCACCCAGCCAACCAGGACTGCCTCTCACACTAATTCTTGAACACTTATTGATTGGGTATTAACAAACAGGACCAAGCATATCCACTCAGCTGGCACTCTTGCGGATGCGATTGCTGATCACTCCCTATGTACTGCATAAGGGGTCCCCTGCCCCCGGTAAATCAATACATTTCATCACTTTCCAAAACTATGCCAGCCTGGCTCCTTTAAAATTCCTGGAAGATGTGGTTAACATTAAATGGTCTGCTCACTACAATACTCATGATGTGCAGATTGCCCTTAACATAATCATTACTGAATTCCTTATCCTACAGTACCACCACTCGCTTACCACTTACAGGTCAGGGGAAGGCTATACAAGATAGCTAGAAAAGGGCCAACTGACCAAAATAAAAGAGAATCGGAGCTGGAGCCATTTCAAGTCCTCTGGTCAACAAGATGACTACAGCACCTACAGGAGACAAAAGTGTCTGCAAAATGGAAATAAGGGCAGCTAAGAGCTCCTACTGTAAACCTTACTGACTAATGCCTCTGGTGACCCCAAAAGTTCTGGTCCCAAATTAAAACATTCCTGGGATCTCTCACTTCTCCACTCCAAATGACATGCTATTGAATGGTACCCATTGCACAACCCCCAGACTATTGCAAACTTCTTCAATAAACAATTCACAGACCTAACCAGGTACTCTTCTTCCTTCCCTACCCACATATGGTAGGTCTCTCAGCTTGTTCCTGCAAGGACGCTGTGACCCCACCTTTCACTTCAAAGCTGTTACTCAGAGGAGGGTAACAAAACTTCTTAGATCGATCTTGGATAGCACTGCCTCAGGCTCTGCTGGCCTCGAACCCAGACTACTAAAACTAGCGGCTCCACTCATTGCTGCTCCACTGGCCAGAATTTTCACCTCTCCCTATGTGAAAGCATCATCCTGACATCTGGAAGATAGTGAGAGTCACATCGTGTTTCAGAAAGGTGACCACAATGACCCATCCAACTATAGACCTATAGCAATCATGTCGGTGCTAAACAAAATTCTAGAAAACTAGTAGCCACATGAACTATCAAATTCCTTCTTAGACATGACCTTTTATCAGATACCCAGTATGGCTTTCTAAAGGGCATAGTACAACCACTGCCTTACTCAAATTCACAACTGACACCATTTCCGCTATGGACACAGGCCTACTAACTAGGCTGTTTTCATAGACATGACAAAGGATTTTGACCTGGTGGACCACTCCTTCTCCACCACACCTTAAAAATCATGGGATTTGCATCAAATGTAGTCAGCTGGTTCTGTAGTTGCCTATCCAACAGAATCCAAGTCGTGAAGTTTAACGCTACTCGGATCAAGCTACAGTGAATATGGTACCCCAGGGCTCCATTCTGGGGCCACTACTATTCTCATTATTTTAATAATATCTCTTCCAACCTCTCTTCCACT
Organism: Neoceratodus forsteri; assembly: GCA_016271365.2. NCBI lineage: Eukaryota > Metazoa > Chordata > Ceratodontiformes > Ceratodontidae > Neoceratodus > Neoceratodus forsteri. The sequence continues at coordinate 60,919,207 of CM057459.1, forward strand.
TTGGTCCTGCTCTATGCTGACGATATCGTCTTATATACCAGTGCTAAAGATGTTAGTGACATCAATCAATGACTATCCATGATTTCCAGCATACTCTAACCTGGTTATCAGACAACAAACTCTAAATGAGGCAAAGACTCAATCAATGCTATTTGGAACCCTGCTAGGCTAAAAACTAGCCAACATGATTTTAGAGTCTCCTGCCTTGATAAACACCCACTGGCACTGTGACCCCATTTAAGTACCACAAGGGTAACCTTATACCAATCCTTAAACTTTGACCAGCACATACTGATTACTTGCAAATCTGTAATTTCAAACTTAGTACGTGCCGGACCAGTTATGCCCTAACACCATCGGCTAGAGTGGTTGTTGTCCGGGGTATCCTCATGCCTACTCTGACTTATGGGTTTGCTACATATGCTGCCTCCTCTAAACTGAACCTCCATAGGTGGGATGTAACCTACAACAATATATGTAGGTACATGTCATCTTCTCATAGGCTAAAACACCATTGCCACCTATACTCAGAACTGAATTGGTTATCTCCAGTGCCACCAGACTTCACTCACTCTGCACCACAGTTGACAGCATTGTGAGGACTCAAACCCCCAAAACTGGCAGAGCTGCTCAACCGTCAGTCCTCCAACTATGGACTGCGCTCGACTGACAAATCTCTCCTTAGTGTTCCAAAATGCAAATCAACCAAGGGTGCCAGTGCTTTTGTCCTCCATGCCCCTGCAGTGGAACTCCTCCGGCTTGATGTCTGTCTAGCATTCTTGCACTATGCCTTTAAAAAGTGCTCTGCCACTACCTCATCTTATCCAGTCAGTGCTCCTGTTTCAAGCCCCCATATTATATTGCTCACCTCCTTTTACTGGCTTCTCTTACCCTGCCAGTTCTCACTGCCTTCCCTTTGCAACTTATCTATTACATGTCTCTGTTTCCTTGACTCATTTTTGGCTGTCCCTCTTTGGGTTGTACTTGTTACTTGTCTCTGTCTCCTTGACCTAGTATTAGCCATCCTCCTATGGGTCTTACTTGCTGACTGTTCTATCTCCCACTGCCTTCTGCTAAATATCTATGATCTTCTTTCAATATATGAGTTTGCTATTTTGTCCTACCTGTATTCAAGCCCTGTACCTATACTGGTGACTAATACTACAGCATTGTACTATACCATGCACTAAACCTCTGCACTTTATGCATATTGTTTGCACATGATGTATAATACCCTATTTTGTATATTGCTTTGTTTCATGTTGTTTAACATCATGTATAATACCCTGTTTGTATATTACTGCATTTCACTTTCTGTATATCTTCCTCTGTAATTGCTCTGTAACCTCCCAGGTCGTGCCTGAAAACAGTCATTTCTATGGCTAGCACACCCGCCGGTTAACAAAACCTAAATAAATAAAATATATTGATAGCAACAGCTATTTAACTGCTCATTCCAACCAGGAAGAGGAGTCCACACTGCACCACCCATGTTCCTCTACTTAGAGAGCAAGATTTACAGATCATTCTGATGAGATAGAGAGTTCAGTCTGCACCACCCATGTTTTGCTACTAATAGTGACCAAGACATTACAGCATTTTCCGATGAGGCAGAGGTCAAGACTGCACCACCCATGTTCTGCTAGTAATAGGGATCAAGATGTTACAGCTCATTCCAGTGAGGAAGAGAAGTTCAGACTACACCACCCATGTTCTGCTATTAATGGTGACCAAGATGTTATAGCATATTCCAATGAGATAGAGGAGTTCAAACTACACCACCCATCTTCCATTAGTAAAAGGGAGCAAGATGTTACAGCTCAATCTAAGGAGGAAGAGGAGTTCAGACTGCACTATCCATTTTCTGCTGCTAATAGTGACCAAGATGTTACAGCTCATTCTGATGAGGAAGAGGAGATCAGACTGCACCACCCATGTTCCAGTAATAATAGGGAGCAAGATGCTACAGCTCATTCTGCTGAGGGAGAGAAGTCCACACCGCACTACCCATCTTCCACTTTTAATAGGAGCAAGATGTTATGCATCATCCCAGTGCAGAAAATGTAGGTTGACTGAATGCCTCAAGTTGTACATATGATACCTACCAAGAAAATACACACAGTTCCGTGGACGAGGAAGGAGAATTGATAAATGAAAAATATGTTCATATGGACAGAAATGAAGAAGGTGTGGCAAGTGGAGAAGATGGAAACACATAAGGTGGAAGATGGAAGTGCAGAAGATGGAAACAAAGATGGCAATACAGGAGACAGGAGCAATGAGCATGAAAGCAGGGATTTTTTGCATTTTGCTGTTCTCACAGTTTACTGTTTTATACATATGAACCACATGCTATGTACATATGAGTTGACAAATTCAAATTGTGACCATTGCCTTCTCTTAATGTGATATCTTCCTATGTTCTTTATAGTGTTTTCTTCATACCAAAAGTTCATTGTATGTATTGTAAGTAGAGATGCAGCAAAGTTTTAATTGCAAAGCAAGTGAACTAAGTGGTCCACTTCAAATTCTTGTAGCACTACTTGAACTGTCCATTAAAACTTGAAATTCATCTTACTTCATGTTGTACACTCTGAGTTCACTTCGAGTTACAGTTTGATAAGGTGAAGTCATTACAAAACAGGCCACTGATCACATGCCTGACTGTCTCTGCAGGTCTCCAGGTCACATGATTCAGGAGGCAGTTAAATAGGCAGGAAGTCAGTGTTCATAGTGCAAAGTGGTCACAGACACAGCATGCAACAATCAGCATTTGGCTTATTTCAGGGTACTGCAGAAACTCCTGAACCACCAGATTTAAACAGTGGGCCATACAGGGAACCCACACAAAGCCACCATTGCTGATACATTTCACAATGTATGATTCATTATCACTAGCTATGAAGCCAGCTTTTAGGGACAGGAGGTGCAGCCACTCATCAATTTCTGTCAGTAGCAAGTCTAGCATGTGTTCGCTTGTATACAACTGCCACACTATGCATTGCAAGTGTGGCATGTTGTCTAATGCAATGAAGATTGCTACCACAACCACAGTCTGACTTATTACACTGCTTTCCCATCCCACCATCATAGACAACCCTAGGTAGCTGCACCCAGTGTGCAGTAATACACAGATAGGAACTACCTGCCGTTTTGCCACTTGTCCACATATCCATGCTTAAGCATTGTAAGGTGATGAGGAATGTTGAAGGCATGTCTTACAGACTCTGTCACAGTCCGATATAACCAGGGTCAGCACAGGTGGAAATGTATGTCTGGGACAGGACCTTCCATTTAGGACATGCACATGCTGCAAAGCGCCTGAAGCCTGAATTCTCCACAAAGGAAAATGGCAAAAGATCAATTGCCAGCATTTCCACTATGGCAGCATTGAGTTGACATGCATCTGCATGATTGGGTGGGTATTTAGTGTTGCACACAAAAGGTTGTGCAGTGTGGGCTGCATTGTTCATTGCTTTACACATGGCGTACAAATGGCTGTACACTACTACTTGATGTGGATGAGATACTTTGGATGTGTGATGGTGGGTGCACAGGTGACAAGGCAATACATGTGGTTATTTTCCTTGTTTTAAGCACAGCAGTTGATGTAGTGGAATTACTACATGGACCGCCACTGCTACTCTGACCAGTGCTTGAACATTCCAAATCATCATCCTCCTCATGCCTGTAGTAATCCTCTGATAGTATTTCACCACTTTCAGAACATGACTACTTACACTGAATGAAGGGTATACCATGCTCACTAAGGTGGCTGAGGGTGAGTGCCCAACTACAGCATTATCTCCCTCTGTTGCCACATCCGCAGTGCATTGTGTCTGCTCTTCAGATGTGTATGCTGGCCCCCAATGCCCAAATGGCTACCCTTTTTACCATGTTTTATATGCACTTAGCAAAGCTGACAGATTGCCACAGTTTCATTGTTGCAGTTTGTACAAAATATCCCAAACTAGGAATGTGGATGACCTACTCTTCACATGTTGCTGCAGGTGTTGCTGCTGCATATGTAACTGCACTTTTGGTCATGATGAATGTATGATTCTGATGTTGAGCACAATTGGACTTTGACTAAACATCACAATCTATGACTATTAATTCAGGGTCATCATCAACAGACACAGCTACAGCAGAACTTTGAAGAGGGGTGATTGACTAACAGGCTGTTTACAAACAGCCACCTACACTTTCTTTTTCCGGTTCCCAAATGAGGTCGTTAGTATCCTCATCATAATCATCATCCATGAATTCACTTTGGAGGCTTTCTTTCTGTGGAGATATTCCAAGTTTAACAGCAGCCTGAATATTATCAGCCACACTGTTTTCATCAATGTCTGAATGTTTGGATGGCTATCCTCAACATCAGTGGAAACATGAGACTGTGAATCATCATCATGCTCAGAATCATGTTCAAGTACTGTGGTAGTGGGACATCAACTGCACTCAAGTCTCGGATTCAACAACATTTTTCCCATATAAGTTTAACAGGGTTGAACTTGTAGCAATACTCATGTTCTTATCAACCATGGCCTCACTAACTTTACTAACAGCAGGGACAACACCATCTCCAACCAGCATTGAAGTGACTGATTTCATTGTGAAAAACTTGGTCGGGACAAATCCTTTACTTGCCAACTACTACCTTCCTTCTGCTGCGTACTACCATGGCCACGACCACCTTAACACTGCTACCACTGGCAGCCTCTGATGAATCTGACTCATCTTCACAACAACTTCCACTGCTAACATCTTTCCTGGCAGCAGCACCACAGCCAGAAACTGCTTTGTTGACTGTCTCTTTGCTGTCATTTTTTCAGATGACACAGGCAATTTACAACTTGATATTTTGGCACTTTTGGAGGCTGGGAAGCAAAATACTAAATGCAGCCAGACAGGCACAACACAATACCTGTCCTTGAATCCTTAACAAATCTTCAAAAAGCCGACAGTCAAAAACAATTCCTTGTTTTGATGAGTGGGAGAGAGATGCAGTACCTACCTATTGTACACAGAAGCAGGAAATAAATTGCAGACAGACTTAGAAATTCAGAGTACTGCTATTGCAGTGCCACAGTGAAATGCATATCAATTGACAGCACGCTCACAGCTTAAAGGTCAGGCACAGAAACTTTAACTGTTCATTACAGTACAACACAGACAGTCCTGTAAAAGACTGAAAACTGCCAAGCAAACAGAACATTTTATAAACAATTCAGTGAAGTTACACTATGTCTACCTGAACACAAAATAATAAAAACAATAGCCAACAATGGTTGGAAAAAATGCCTTCCTCACTACTTTCCTTCTACACCACAGATCAGCCCTCCCTCTAAGTACACTTTTACAGTGTCTCTCGGTATAGAGACTGAATCAACTAAATTAATATTCAATATTCACAAAACCTCAAGAGATGCTCGATGATATAACCACATCAGGGTTTCCTACAATCAATCTATTATATACTGTAGTTGTCACAAAATTCTGTGGCAAAAGGCATTTTAAAAGTTTTTAGAGGGCTTGAATCTCAAAGCTCTGATAGCAAACTGTCTCCAGCTTTCCACTACACACACTATGATGAGCCGAGGCTGTGCGATACAATATAGAGCTCATGTAACCCTACAGCCCCTGATTCACTGCACAATTTGCCTCAAAGAGCAAAAAACAAGGTGAAGTAACATGAAGTCAATAGAAAACAAAGCATAGAGCTTGTGTTTTTGGGGTAATCCATTTAGAAGATCAAATTAAACAGCTAAATGAAGGCCATAATGTCACTGTGTCACCCAAAAGTATGCTGCTGATTTTATAGAGGATATACAAAGCAGGAATGTGTATAGGCACCTTGTAAATGATATTCTTTTAGCATATGATAATTTCACTTTGCTTTGGAACTGTAATGGGGTTCCAGTGTTCAAAAGTTCAAAATCTCAGATTTGGACAGTACTATGTCAGATTATTGATTTACATGCAGAGAAGTATAAAGAGGGTATTTCTGTTCCTGCATTATGGTCTAGGCCTAAGAAACCTAATATGATGACTTTTTTAAAACCATGACTCATTGTTTTTGGAACGGCAAGGCAAACTTGAACAGATGAAAGTGGAACTGATCAGAATTCCAATGCATATGCTCTCATCTGTAGTTTTCATTCAGTGGCAATGCCATTACTTCGTACACAAAATAATTTAATGGCAGCTACGGATGTGATTTCAGTTACCATGTTGGTGAGGTAGCTTATCCATACATCAGACTTGAGCCAACTTTCAGGACAAAAGTGGACTTTATAAGCATGCTGTGTCTGCAACAGTAGATGAACCTGTGTTTGGGGTTAAAAACATCTTCATTAATGCAAATAACTCATTTTAACATAATTACTAGATTTATTTCAGAATACCAGCAGTGTTTGCCTTGGAATAACCTGTCACTTGTGTAGTCTGTGGTTTGATTCTACAAATAATGAAGGACAGTGGCACATAGGCACAAAAATTGCTGATGTTGATAGACAATTTATTCAAATTAAACCACCAAGTGAAATAACTAGGAACCTAGATCACTGAACAAGAGGAACTTTTGGAAGACTTTAGAATAGAGGGCCTTTTAAATATTTTATGGTCTGCCACTGTTAGATGGCATTCTACCAAGATGTTTTTGGAAAAACTTCTTCCTTTTAATATTTGATATTTACATTCTACTGAAGAAAGGTTAAACCACAAGAGGATAACTTAGCAGAGATAACACTGTGGATTGCCACATATGACTTTTAATTAGCACTTAACTCACATTCCATAAAATGTTAGAGACTGGGACCCTTTGTGGGCAACATCAACATTTTCTTTGATTCAAATAACAGTACACTGCTTAGTTACTTTAATGGAACAAAATATGTTTCACAGCAAATCTTGAAGACTTTCAGATTATGGAAGAGGCTTGCACAAAAGGCGACATAATGCATAAATAGTGCAAATGAGCACTTGGAAAGGTTGTTCATGGAACTTTATTATAACAAATCAGAGTCAGAAAAGTCTGAAACCATTAGTCAGAATGTTAGAGTTTGGCAATCCACCATTATTTCAAACAATACCAGTTGTTTACAGATTAGCAATTGAGAATAGTGTACATGATTCTGTAAATAAGTGTTTGGTGCAATAGATACTGCTTATACCGGATATTTTTGCTTTTCAGCAAAATGACCTGAATATCTAGTGTCCTGGATAATGAAAAAGACATCATGTCATGGTCATGCTGTGCTTGGGGTTCCGGTTGTTAACATCACCGCAAAATAAAGCCGGGCAAAACATCACAGGGAGCACATCACGTCAATAACACCATAGGTAATCAACATCGTGGGCATCAATACCACAGAACATAACACAGTGGGGATATACTGTCATAGGACATAACAGTGCAGACAGGGAGCAGGACAACTGGCCAGTTGCACATGAGGTAGGTGTTCTCCTCGAGGCAAAGGCACCATGGGCATGGGTAGCATTGTCCGTGGCCTGAGTAGGCAGGCTGTCTGTTGGACAGGTTCGGGGCTGTGGGTGGGTCTGCAGTCCTGGGGCTCACAGGGCTGTGCAGAGTAGTGCTCTGAGGCACATCCTCCATGGGATGCAGGCACTGGGATCTGTGGCTACAGTGTACCCTGTGAGTCCCGTCAGTGCCCACCCCTGTTTGACTTCCAGGTGTTGGCCTTCGACATCTGTTGGTGTGGTGGCAGGGTGGCATTGCAGCTGTTCTCCACCAGTCGGTGTGGCACTGTACTCCCACTTCCTATATCCTGGTGCCATGCTGACTGGGTGCCACATCATGTCTGCTGCGTTGCCCTACCTCCATCTCCGGTCCCGGGCTTCATGAGGGTTGGCAGCACACTGCGAGCCAGTAATGCGGTATTGATGCGCCGCAATGTTAATTATCTCGTGTGTTATTGACCGTGATGTGCTGTCAGATGCTTTCCTGGCTTTATTTTGCCGGTGATGTTGACACCGAACCTGGTGCTTGGCATGGGGTCATAATGTCACAACTACATTATGCCACATGGCAAAACTACACTGCCAATACAGAGTGATATTGCCATGCTGCAAAAGTCTTTTTCTATGGGGGTCCCCGAAATTGAAAATCTTTAGTGGGGGTTTGGGGTGCAGCCCCTCATAATGGGGCTCCACCTTCCCACACCCCTGGTTATGGGTGCTGTACTTCCAGACCCCCACTAAAGATTCTCAACTCTGGGGGTCCAACTCAGGAGCACACAATCTGTGGAAAAATTAAATGTCTGGGACTGAAATCAACCCCTGTCCCAGACACAGCACCAGGTTCCTGCTGCTGTGGCTCAGTCCAGTGAGCCACGGCGGCTGCTAGTGGAACCCACTCCCAGCAGAGATCTTATCCTCTGCCTGGGGTGTGTGAATGGTTAAACGGTATCACAGTATTGCACCATTACGCTGTCATGCTGAGCGCTGTTTTGGGGTAGCTATGATGCATGACATTATGACCTGGTAGGCTGTGCTTTACAGTGCTCTGAAGTACTGTTTCCTTATACTTCCTGACTACCAATAGTAAACCACTGTATTATATAGTTCTGTCAGTATGGTTCTAAGAATATTTTGGAACTTTTGTAAAATTCAGAAGTTAACCCATCAGGCCCAGGAACTTTATGTAGAAGGAGGGCTTGTATAGCCTTGTCTACTTCAAGTACTGTTATAGTCTTAATTAACAGATTGGCCTCTGAGTCAGCTAAAGTTTTAGGCTGCATATATTTAAAAAATGCTCATAGGATCCCAAAGATTATGTTTGTGAGAACAATTTCTCATAAGAGGACTCCACATGTTCCAAGATTTGCTCACTATGGCTTAATATAATACCTTGATCATTTTGTATGCCTCTAATGGATTTTGTTTTATTCTTTTACTGGTTGTACTTAAAAATGGCTAGAGATCCCTTGTTTAGGCTGTTTCCAAAATGTTGTTCTGTTTCTAATGATCTAGCCCTATCATAAAGATATTTTTAATTTCTGACCGAACACAGTCAATTTGGGGTTTGTAAGACTGTTTAGTAGTGGACTGTACAGTAATGAGTTTAAAAAGTTGTGCCCTAAACTGTGAATATTTTAGACAGTCAGACTCACTGTTTCTTTTCCTTTTAGTTGAAAAAGTGTTTTAAATCTTGCTTTGTGTCCTGCCACCAGTCTAATAACGTATCATAAAAACGGCTACTGAAATTTTAGCTTTTAGTAATTCAATGCAGTCAGTACATATAATATCTTGTATCAGTAAGGAGGCATTACATTTCCAATAACCTTTACCCAGTTTCCTAGTGTTTTGCAGGTTTAGGGAAATATACAATTCCATATGATCTGAGTTTGCATTTGCTTGTGTCGGGCCTCATAAACCTGACCTCGATCCGATAAAAGATAAAATCAATTCTGGTTGAAATAGAATTTCTATGATAAGTATGTCCACCTTTTGAATGTATTTGTCTGTAGGAATCTATCATTCCTGCAGTCTGTATAATAGATTTCAAAGTGTTTGTATCACAAAATAATTTGATTGTGTTGCCAGTTTTATCCTTTAAGTCCAAGAGCAGTTAAAATCCCCACCTAAAATAACACATTTTGCTGTGTGTAGGTATGGTTGTACCAATTTACATAAAGCTATTCTACTATTTTTTGTCTGTGGGGCATACATATTCCCTATTCTCATATGCACATCTCCCACCAGTATATCTAGCAGTAGTAACCTTCCAGGCTCTACGTCTAGTACTTTTATAACTTTTAAATCAAGAGATTTAATAACATGCCAACCCTGAACAGTGCTTTGTTCCTAGGGACCAAAAAGGACCCAGGGCCACAATTTCTGGACATTTGCAATACCATGTGTTGTTGTAACCTGATATCTTGCAAGAGAAAACATTTGCATTAGTTTATTGCAGAGAGGAAAATTAAGTTTGTCTTCTTTTACATTCCTAATACTATTTACATTCAATGAAATTAAGCTCAGTTTAGTTAATGCCAAAGCACAAGTTTAAGGTCAAGTATTTTTCTTTCTCGTTCTTTTTAAGTCTTCCTTTTTTTTTCTTCTTCCCCTTCTGATGCCTCTTTGTGGAGGAGGCTACAGAAGATAGATCAGATTCTTCACTCTCTTCATCTGCACCTTTGCAGTGCTGCATAGCTGTTTCTTGTCTTAATGGGTTCTCTCCTTGAAATTTTGGGTTTGGGTTGCTGTCTCTCTTGTTTCCTTTTTCCGCCAATGACCACAAAATCTTCTGTTTGAGCTGCTGGGTGGGGGGCATAATCTGGACGTCCACAGGTACAATAGTTCCTTCTTGATTTTGTAATTCAGGAATATTGGCATCAGTTTTTCGTGGAAGGGACACAGTTGAATCTGAAATGTTATCCCTAGTGGCTGTTTGGGGATATTCTCTTGTGCTGAAATAGAAAGTGAGGAATGCATTTGTTGTTTTCCTCTTGTGCCTTGAGAACCATTTCGTCCTGATCATAAAAGGAACCTTTATTGTGAGCGCCCATGGACACATTTTGTATGAGTGGCCTTTCTCATCACATAAATTACAACGCACTTGATTTGGGCAGTAATGGTTAGAGTGACCTATTTCAGACAGAGGTCACATACTCTAGCTTCACAGGCATTACTAAGATGGGTTAGAGAGCCACATATGTGACAGGATTTGGGTTGACCAGATAGAAACAAAACCTCTGTCTCTGACAATAAAAAACTGCTAGATAAATGTTGAATACCAGCATCTGTGCTTTTCAATTTTACTTGGATGCGCCACCCCAGTCCATACATTTTCTGAGTCCAAAATTGGCTGTGGTCTTTCAAATACTTCTACAAGTTGTTTAACCCAATGTAAAATATTAGACACATCAACCCTTCATTTTAAACAGGATATTGACTGTTTTCCATATTAGCTTTGTTAAGGGTATGACTATGAAGGGAATCCAGGAAGGAAAATTTTTAATAGAATTGTATTTAAGCCAAAATCTGTAAAGCAGTACGAAGATCTAAAGCTTACGTCAAACTGTGTGCCCCAGAGGTGTGGATAAGAGCAAACACCTCTGTTGCCATAGAAATGCATAGTTTTCCCTACAATTTTTTCAAGCTACATAGGTTCTATCTGGTGGAATTTCTAAACCCCGCATATTTTAAGCGGACAGCATGTTTACATTTTGCAGGCTCCCCAAATTAGTAAACAAGTCTGAAAGCTTGAAAGTTTTAGGTGGACCACCCAGTCCCTGTGCTGTATCAGCTGTATTTTTACTACTTGTCTGTTGAGGAGTGGAAGCAGGTTAGTATTTATCTGTTCTATGGGAAGTATTTTCATCCATTATATCTGCCCATGATGTAGAGGGAATTTTACAGCAGGAGGATTAAATGGAAATGTAACATTTGTATTAAATGTGTTGTCACTTACTTGTGAGCCAGGCGGAGTTTGCAAGGGTTTATTTTCTGGTTGCTTGCTTGTCATTTGTTCCTTTGCCTCTTGAGAGGTCTGAACACTGGGTGCAGCCTCTGTTCTATTACCAGTGTGGGCTGCTACAGTTACCGGAGCTTCCTTGTCTGAGTAGCATACTGGCTGCAGCAGGAGACTGAAACATGACAGGTGCTGAATCAACTGTCAGTTGCTGAATCTCTGCAGCAGAAAACCATGCTCTACTATCCGCTGTTTTTTTCCATCCTGCTTCACTCAAAGCGCGTTCTGGGATCCATGCTTGACTGTTTTGCTCTACACTTTGTACACATACTGGATGTGAACATTCACTTTTCTGTGCTTGGGGCTTCCTTCATTGAAGATGGAAAATTACCCTTTGTGTTTTCCAGGTGCTGTAGAGCTTCATCCTCTGCTTTTAGTAATGACAAAAGCTTCTCTCCTTTTGTTTGATTTCCAGTATCTTGTGTTCTGAGACAATGTTCTGTTGTCTATTTGTGGCTCTTAAAGTTTCTTCAGAAAGGCATTTCTGTTTCATAGTCGCAGCAGTTTGTTCTTGAAAAGCAATACATTCTGGGTTGACTTGCTCAGTACCTTGTGTGAGGATGTCAGATTGCAAAAATCCGTATCTTCCAAAATAATGTTCTCACTGCTTTTCTGTACAAGAAATCCAGTTGTCTGATGCTATTGCCCCTTGAAATCCTGAGAGCAAAATTTCTGTGCTCCTTCACCTGCTCCTGAACTCCCAACTCCTTGGTCAACCATCTTGCCATCCTCCATCTTGGCTAGGAACCGGGATGTCAGGTTCCCTACAGGTGATTAGGGGCAATTTTATTGAAATAAACACATGAAAAAGGAAACACAAGAAAAATGAGAATACATAACAAATAACACTCAATACCAGATAACAATCAATAAAGGACAAGCCGTAACATTATACTCCAATTGTTACAGTAGGAAAAAAATGCCCAAGAAAACCATAACAAAATCATTCACCCCCTACCCACTCATTCTAGCCCCTAGATGAAATTTGTGCAACCCTATAATATAATATCTAATCTTTAGTTCGGTATCCACAGCTAAATGTTAATTTCATATTTAATTTCATATTTAATTATTAACGGGTAAAGGACTATGACACAAACAAATCTATTTGTATTTAATGATACGAAAAACCTTTCCACCAAACTCTAACTTTCTTCACATTATACAACTGTGGATCTGAAATAAATACCTTATTCAAAACATTAGTAACATATTCTCTAAACCCTGAGCTGAGGGCTTCTTTTGATGTAGAACCCATTGGCATTTTGTTTGCCATAAGCAATATCTTAGGCTAGCAAAGAAGACCCATAAAGTCCCTTTTTAGACTTTTGAAAAATAAAGGAAAAGATCCAATTACCAAGATATCATATATAAGCCTGCCAACCATGGAAAATTCCATACTTTAGCCAAATATTCCCAAAATTTAGATGACACTGAGCACTGTAGAAAGAAGTGTTCTATTGTTTCCTCTTGGTTTATACATTCTATATAAACCTCTCTGGCTTTATAGTTTGCTGTTCCCTAACATTTAATTTTCCATATAGTGTAAGCCATTGAGTTTCCACATATAGTCTGGTAATCTGGGGTTGTTTAGCTGATTCAAAATGTCCTCATTCCGATTAATAGGACAGTTTCTAAAACAAGGTACTGCCGAGTAGTTCTGAGACATTAACTCTTTATATAGTGTCCTTGAAGAACACCTTATAATTTGATGTTTTGTTACCTTCCACTTAAATAATTTCTGTGCTGCGGCAAGTAATCCGCAAAGATAAATGGACGGACAGTTTTGGAGCACACTGTAACCAGACTGTAAAGTAGCGCCTCATTAAACTATTAAAAGGGACCTCCTGACTGCTTGACCCACCTAAAACATTTTTAATGAGCAGGAAAAAAAAATCGAGAAACAGAAAAAACTGGATCCACCATTCCCACCCCTCTTTTCTTCTCTAAGTATGTAAAGCACCTTTTAACGGGTTTAATCTAGTCCCCAAAGTAGCTGAAAACAAATACTATAAAGCCTAGTATCATATTTAACTGGTAAGGGAAGACTGCCGCAATATACTGTAGACTGGGCAGGATAAATTGTTTTAAAACCTGAATTCTTTTCATTTTGGAAAATCTAAACCTTTTCCATCTACTGACTTTGCTCTCAATTTTATCCAACACCATTTTCCAATTATCCTCTGGACAATTCTGTGGACCAAACTTTACTCCCAGGATTGTTAAAGGCTCTGATTATATTAATAGAGTTCCAGACAATCGGGTTTTGATAAGTCATCCCTAATATTAAACCCTTAGTTTTATTCAAGTTAATCTTTGCATTGGCTACAAAGGCGTATTCCTCAAATTTTGCAAAAACTTTTGAGTTGTGAAATTTCTGTAAAGAAAAGGCATACATCATCTGCATACGCTTGGATAGTAATTGACAATTTAGTCTCTGGAATACGTACCTCTTGCCACAGAGGGACTGAACTCACAGCTCTTAATAAAGGTTCTAATGAAAGTTATACAACAGGGGCTTAAAGGGCAACCCTGTCTTACCCCACAATTTACCTTGAAACCCTCCCCAATTCTCCTTTAATGTATGGAAATACAATACCTGAACTATATAAACTTTTAATTAAATTTAATAAACTCAACGGAACTTTAAAGAATTCCAAGGTGGAAAACAAAAATACATGACTGACTCTGTCGAAGGCCTTTTCTAAGTCCAACGTTAATAAAAACCTTTTCCCTAATTCATTAGTTTTCTCAATTAAATCTCTAATTAAACACAAGACTGATTGAATACTTAGTCAGAATGCAGAATGTTGCACTTTACAGAAACTATTTTTGCTAATTCTAAGTCTGTTATTAATCAAAGACATCAGAATTTTATAATCAGAGTTAAGTAATGTAATAGGTCTCCAATTTTGAAATACACTCTATCCCCTGACTTAAAAATATAAATTTGTAGCCCGTCTGAAAAGGAATTTATGCTTACTCTATTTCAAAAATAATTGAACACTAGTGCTAAACAATGAATAATTTCTAGCTGAAACGTTTTATAAAATAGATTGAAAGGCCATCTGGCCCTGAGCCACATTAGGTTTTAGTGAATTAAGGACTTTTTAATTTCCTCATGAGAAAAGGGTTGTTTTAGCTTTTTGAAGAATCTGCTCTAGGCCATTCTCTATGGGAGGGCCTAGCAATTTTTAATCTGGATTGAGGAAGGAATCTCTCGTGCCTCTAAATCCCTAAAATGTTCATGAATTTTTTCCCCTATCTCTTGTACTGAAAAACTTTCTCAGTTCCCTGATTTAACGAATTCAATGACACATGCTCTTTAACCTCTTTACATAACTCAAAGGGTCACCAAACACCGATTTCCTCATGTGATTAGACATAATAGCTTGTAAAGTTTTTGCTCTGTCATATTGAAGCTTTCATTTTGTTTTAATTTCTTCTATTTGAGGTGAATAATTGTCCCTTGAGGTGCTAGCTCTTGTAAGCAAAAATTGCAACTGGTTTCTTAATTTTAGATAATAAAAACCTATTTTTGACATACCTTACCATGTTTTTTCAACCACTGAATGCAGTCCTCTTTGGTTTCCTGCCACCATTTCCTACATCCCGATATAGAAATCTTACTGACAACCTTGCTTGTAATATTAGTTTATAGACTTCTGAACCAAATTATCCTGTAGAATAGTAGTATTAAGTTTCCACCTAGGCTTCTGTCTCCACTGCCCCTTATAAAACCTATATTGACCATTAATAAAGCGTGATCTGAAAATTCAACCGAATTATCTCGGAACTGTTGAAATAAATATTTTGAAATAAAAAGATAATCTATAGTATACCCTTTCCCTTTTTATAAAATTACCTTTCGCCCAGTCGCCTGTTATCCATACAAGACATTAAGTCTGCAGTTTTAATAATATCTTTTAAGCATGAGGTATCACAGTAAATTTTTTGTCTTTCTTGAACCCTTTCCTGTTTTCTTCTATACCACAATTAAAGTCCCCACCCAAAGGATGGGGATAGTTGTCACTAAGAAAGGTTGTATTTCTTTCATGCATAATACTCTTCCTGCCTTAGTTTGGGGGTTATAAATGTTAATTAGATGAAGGGTTCGTAGAACCATTTTCCCTCTACAATTAACGTTCTCCTGGGACACAAATCTATTAATTTATGCAGAACAAAATTATATGAATTAAAAGAATGCCACTCCTTCTGCCCTCTCCTCCCGAAAGACCAAAGGAAGGCCTCAAGGCCAGTCTTTAGAAAAGGTAATACACTGGTTTTAGTAAACATCCAAGTTTCTTGTAGAAAACCACTGAGATTTTTAGATCATGAATTAAATGAAAAACTGCCTGCCTCTTCTGAGCCTTTAATAGACTATGAGTGTTTAAGGTAGCCCAAGTAAAATTTAAATCCATACTTATGCTTTTTAGTACAGAAATCCATTATTTCTTCCTTCTTTCTTCTTTTTCCTTTATAATCCTCTCTAGAAGGCACTAGGCCCTCTTGAACTGAGACCTGAGAATCCGTATCTGCCATATCTACTTCTGAATCACCCCAAAATAAGGCCTCATAAAATTTTGGATTCAATACCTTCTGGTTCTGGGGCAACTGTGGTTTTATGGTTCTACTTGATCTTCTGGGAGCCGTGGGGTTTTAAAGGTGAGTCCTGGCCTGCCTGTTAATTCCACCTTTGACTCTGCATAACAAACAGGCTGCAACAGCTCAGGGATATTATTTCCAGTTCCTTTCCTTTAAATCAGCTAGACCTGTTTCCATATCCTTAGTATCTACCACACTCAAGGAATCTGCAGTGCTCTGTAGTACTAAAGGGATTTTGCCAAAGTCTTCCCTGTCTCCTGATTGTCCCTAGCGTCCTGTGCTTTTTGGATAATTAACTCTGAATTACCACAAACGTTCTTGTTTTGTGCAGCCCATGGGCAATCCCTAAAGGCGTGATTTTGTTCCTCACATAAGTCACATTTAATAGCATTAGTACAGAACATGGTCACATGCCCCACTTCTCCACAATTGTCACATTTCGCTGATCACATGAGCTTGATAAATGCGTTTTTGCACCACACCTGTAACATGCCCTCGGCTGTCCACTATAGAACACCACCCCTGTCCCTACCTAACAAAAAGAGTTAGGAATGTGCTCAATATCCACTGCTGTTTGGCGTAATTTTACTTTAAATTTCCACCTCCCGTCCAGAACTGTTCTGAATCTAGAATTGGTTCTGGGTCACTCTCTCGTCGCATTTCTGGGACAACCAAAAACAATGTCCTCAACATGTACCCTTCATTCCTGAACATTACTGTTATATATTTAATTAAGTGTTTCGATAAAGGGATGACTAAAAAGGGTGTCCATAATGGGAGAATTTAACTTGGTCATATCTTTCCCAAAAAGTTCTAATAAGGCAGGGGATCGAAACTTACATCAAAGTTATCCTCCCTGAGATGTTAATGAAAGCAAATACATCACGAGGTGAAAACTTTAAAGATTCTTTTAATAACGATTTACCTACGAAATACCTGTCAGGCCTTTCCTTTAAACCCCTTGTATCTAATGCGAACAGCATTCCTCCTGGGAGCTGCTTCTCTTTTACACTGGGAAAAAGACTGGACATAAGGGGTTTCTCAGACCTTCCCCCTACATTGCCTTCATTACTTGCTTTTTGAGATTCAGGGCTAACATTCTGCATATTTTTATTCTCCCTGTTTCCCTCCTGAAAACTCATTTATAACAGAAGATTTTACAGATGTTACATTTGACTCTTTACCCCAGGTTGCCACTCTGGCCCAGATTTATTTAAAGCAAAAAATTATCCCATTCAGAGTCCGTGTCCAGATCCTTGGCCTAATTTTTTCCACCCTGCAGCTGTTAAAAAGCTGCCTGTGAGGACCAGTTTCCATCATGTTCCAAACATTGAGGAGTTGAAGAAACCATAGTTATGTCACTGCACTCCGACCCCAGTGTCTTTTAAGATTTTTGTTCCTTGTTGTTGTTTGCAAAAAAGTTTGTCACCCGTTCTTGAGAGCCAGTCCTAGTTTGGTAAATTACAGGGGCTTTAGGATCTACTCCACATATTCTATTTTGGGAGGCTTAAAGACAAAACCAGACTCTTTTTTAATTGAAATGTGGGGAAGGTTGATAAATTGTGCTCAGTACTTACAGCCCTTTGTTTGACTCACAGCTCTTTCTAGAGGAGCATGTTAAGCTATGTGTCCCTTCCGTTGCACTGAAGCCCACGTTTTCCAGCGGCTTCTTGTCTGATTCAGCACAGTATTTTCCCACTCAAACAATTCTTTTCTCCTCCGTTGGATTCCTGCCTCCACCCGATGCCAAAGCCAATGCGATAAACGCTCCACTGTCTTCCGGGTTCCACGCTCTTCTGCCATGTCGACGCTATCTCACATTCGTCAGCCCGAATTAAAGGTGCAGATGCTAAATTTTCACTGACCATGGATTCTCCGCCAATGTAGCAATTTGAGAACTCCCAACCTCGTCCACTGAAATGCAATTACTTCTCGCTTGATTTGCTGAATCAGTCGCACCATCCATAGTCTCCAAATCTGAACCTAAAGCGGTCTGAGACTCTAAATCCTGCAGACGCCATTCTCAGAGATGCCAGCCAACACCACCTTCTCCTCCTCCGTTGTTGCAGTGGCCATATCTGACCCATACACCCTACTGGCCGCCAAGCGCCAGCAGAGTAGGAATTTCCTGGTGTCCTGGCCAAATTTCTCCTCATTCACTAAAAATACCACCAACAGCTTAATCTGGTTCAAGGTCATTTGGCATTTATCTGTATCCCTCTCACCTGGGTCTTACCCATAAATAGGCAGAATTTATCTAGTGCACTTACCTGGTCAACAAAACTAAATAAAATAAATACTGTACATGTATGGGGCTGTAAACAGAAACATGCCATCCACTCACCTTCAAACCCAAACCCATTCCTTCAAAGTCTTTTGGCCTTCCAACAAACAACAATATTGTGTTAATTGCTGATCTCACGGGATGTCCAGTGGTCTCTAACCCTTTGCAGACATCATAATAGTCCCTGGTAGTCTTGCAGGTCACCCTCCCTAGCCTCAGTCACCTTCTCGCATTTGTCAGCAGTATGGTCCTCACTGAATTGTTGACTCAGATATCTGTGTGCAACTATTGTAGCAGTCTGATGTCTCCTACCAACAGAAAAAATATTTTACTTAGGGCATCACAAAATAACTGCACCAGTTGAGACAGCAGTAGTTGCATATGTGAATAGCCACTTCTAGCTCACAGCACATTTTAATATATGCTGTCCCAGAAGGGCACCCACCCCCTCTGAGGGTAGATCTACAGGATCATAGACAATAGCTGGGTACAAAATTGGTTTGCAATAATTTAGCTTCAGTCCTCTATGACTGAGAATTGGACCCAGAATGTTTACAATTGAATATTAAAACTAAAATTCCTTCAAAAGGCTCTTCATTCAATAGAATTGACAGTGGAGATGGTTCTACTGTCAATATATCCGGACGGTCCCCTCCTGGGAAAAAACGCTAATGCCCATTTTTTGCTTGCAGCAAAAAGGTGCTAACTAGAAAATGGATGAAAAAGTAATACCAACAATACAAGAATGGAGAGAAGTTATAATTGATATATATAAAATGGAAGGTTTATCACACAGCTAAATGACAGAAGACCAAGTTTCCAGAACAAATGGAAGGATGGTCTCCATACCAAGCTCGTATAGACAAAGAATTTACTCCTTAAAAAAGGAGGGGGGGGACCCGCCTCATCTTCCACCTTTTCTCATTTTTCTCCTGCTTGTCTATACTGAAGTAGGGAGAGGAGTGTCTTAACTTTTAAAATAATGTAAAAGCATTTAATCTGAACAAAGAGTGGCTATCACTGTCAGAAATGGATATATGTGCATTGTGTGTGAAATGAAAACCCTTTTTTTTTAATAAAAATCTAATTTAAAAAAAAGGCTCTTCATTATTACAAGTGAATCCAGCAAGGCTCCTGATCAGGACTCATAAAATGCATCTTGTAATAAAGTGTACCTGCCTTTTACTCCTGCAAAAGTGACTCAAATTAGCTATAAAATAATTTAGCACTAACCAACATAATTCATTTTGTCTGTTTTTCTTTAAAGGTAACACTGACGCTGTGTTAGAAAAGAATCTTTGGATGCCACTAGCAATTTTTGTTTAATTTTTAATATTTGCCTGGTGGTTGTTTTTCAGGTAGCATGTGAGGAATGTGACCGAATATGGGTGACAATCATAATGACGACCCATATAATGGCGCTTTCCTTGTGGGCGACCATAGGGGATAGTGACTGCCTACATGGCAACTGTAGGATAGGCGACAGGAAGGGATGGTGGGTGACAGGCTGTGGAGGATGGGGGACAAGGATGTGACCTGCAGGGAACCTGCTTCTGCCGAAGCCAGCCATATGGTGTGGTGGGTGGTGCATGGCTCCGCGGAGCAGTTCCAGGTTCGGGACTGGGGCAGTGTGTAATTTATGCATTCCTGCAGTTGCAGGATTTAGAATATTTTGCAGCTGGGATTTGCCTTCCTCCTGACATGCACCCCTGTAGTTGAGAATCTTTATTTAGGGGTGCGGGTGCACCCCTCACAGCGTCACACAATTCCTGGTAGCCTTATTATGCATATCACCGAAATTGTTTTCGGTGATATTGCAAATCGGGATAATAGCGATCTCCTTTGAGTGGCCTCTATTATCACATAGAACTGTTTTCATTATAGAATACAAATACCTCTGTTTTTTATTTCATTTTTGTTGACGAAAAGGAGAGCAGGTTAATTCTTCCTATTTTCAGACTCATCCTTTGGGGGAGGGGGATACAGATACAAACTGTCTAACTGACATACTGAATCAGGTTAAGGTGTTGATGATATTTTTAGCGAATGGGAAATTTAGCCAGGACTCTAGGAAATTCCACTACCCTTTTTGAGAAGTGCCATGGGATCTTTAACATCACCTAAACAACCACCACAACAGGCAGACCGGACCTCAGTTTGCATCTCATCTATGCAACCAGAACCTCAGAGTACAGCACCCCCTTGTGCTGCACTACTATGTCGATACTACCTTTAACCCAAAGTTCCTGGCGTGGGGCTAGTACCCACAATCATCTGATCTTCCAGTCCCAAAAGTGAGTGTGCAACTGGAACCTGCTGAACCACTGACAATTGTTGATTTATTACTTTATTTCTGCCCAACAGTATCTCTCTTTGCGCTTACTAAATGGTATGCAAGGTCTTTTAACTGGAGTGACAACTTGATTAGCTTGATTACCTTGTTATTAAAATGAAGCACTGTAAATTGTAGCTTGCATATTACATCACCTTACAGCATCCCCATCCATCACCATCTGGTTAAGTCCATCTCATAGGCTAATGATGCACATGTGACCAGATTAGAAATCTGATCTGCCTAGGTCCTGCTGTGTTCCCCTGCTCTCCAGTTCCTTATTGTGCATTGCAGAAGCTACATGCACCTCGCCTAGCTCCTCATTACAACTAACAGAGGTAAGACAATCTACCTGATTTACTGTCATTACAATCATACGACTCTAAGCAGGCAGTTGCTCAGTGAGGTAGTGCTCCAGATGCAAGTTAAAATAAATAAATAAATAAAACCAGTAGCATAGTGAGGGCATTTGGATCTGCTAGCCTAGGAAGTTACTTTCTACCATAGAGATTGCTTGTCTTCAGAACAGAATGGCGGCTAACCTTGCCCATCTAGCTTAAATAATCTTCTTAACTCTGTAGTCAGTAGGCTTGTTCAGAGTCAGGCTATTGAACATTAGCAATTACAAACCTCTATGCCAGTATGCCATTACAGATATACATGACCTTCAGCTAGGGAAGCATAGCAACTAGACTTTACAGTTCTATCATGGTACAGCCTAGCGCATTGTTATCTAGCTCCCAAGTCATTCATTTGAACAGCCAGTGTGCTTATGTAGCTCCAAATTGTTTATTTCAAACAGCACTCTGTGTTTCTCCATTGTTTATTTCAAATAGCCAGTGTGTTTCGTTCATTTGCACAGCCAGCGTGCTCATGTAGCCTCAAACTGTTTATTTTCAAACAGCAATCTGTGTCTCTTCTGGGTTTATTTCAAACAGCCAGTGTGTTCTTTTCTCCGGTGATAATCGCTGTGACCTCACTGGTGCAGCAGCAGGGCGCTCAGGATTTTAAAAATGGCACAGCACTCCAACAGTGCCCTCCCAGGCCAAAACTGACCTTGGGACCCCTTGCAAAAGGTCCCAGGATTCCCTAACATGGGTAGGGTTCCCTATGCAGCGGATCCTACTGATGCACTGGGCTACCCCAAAAGGAGAGGATCCTAACATTGAAATAAAATAAAATGTGCCCCAAATGCTTAGAGTACCTGGCCGGTGATGCTGTACTCCCAGGTGGCTCCACGTCTCCAGGCCTCTTCCTTCTGGCACCCAACCATATCGGATGACCACTTGGAGGCTTCCGGCACTACCAACTTCAATGCCCCTCCTTTCAATGCTCCTCTGCTGTGAATGCCTTCCAATCGGCTCTTCAGCCACATTGAGAACCTAAGCACCTACACACACCAAAACAAAGTCCCGGTCCTCACAGATTCTACGACGATCATACTGGCAGCGCGATGCATGCGCACTAGTGCTACTTCCACCATTACCATGGCTTGAACTTCCTTAAAGCAGCAACGCCACTATATGGCCAGAGTGCCTTAAAGCAGCAACGCCACTAAATGAGCACAGCATTAAAGGGCACGAGTCAAAAGACATACCCAGTGATCACTATAGCCTGTGATTACCAGGCATATGCAGAACTCCAGTGACACACTCTGTTACCATGCAGCCCTATGAAGCCCACATTATCACTTAAGCCATTTTTCCAAGAACAACTCTATGAGGGAACAGCCTGACATTCAGATACAGGCAAACTATTCTCTGAGCCCTGTAAGCCTCTCAAGACATTAGCCAGGCTGGGACTATGTGGGCAGTGTGTGTTAGGACAGACACAGTCTTGGGATGCAGCGGTGCTGGAATCCTCTACTCAGCTAAACGGATTCTGTCCATTGTGTTCACACACTCTATTATATATTTTATACAGAAGTGTTCAGCATTACATGCTGATCCCTTAGGTATCCTCTCTGTCTCCCTCTCCTTTCAGATCCTACCATGGCCAAGACTAAGAAGTGTAAGTTTTGCCAAATGACCCTCCTCCCCAGCCAGCCAGGCCCCATTGCCCCACATGCTCCACCTAACATGAAGGTTAGAACCTAAGATGATCAGGATCCAGAGGCTTACCAGGCTGTGCAGGGTACAGACTCAGGACAGGAAGAACTCCTATCCACGGCCAAAGACTTCTTTAAAACTCAGCAGACCATTATGCTAAAAATTCTGGAGAGAGTAGAAGCACTCTCAAAGTCACCAGCAACTACTCACACTCCTCCAAAGCACGGGGCAAGACAGGGCAGTCCACCTCATCATCCAATGATGATGACACCCAAAGCCAGCCCGATACCACCCCATATGGAGTGGACCCTCCCGACTCAGATGGGGAGGAGGCCACAATGGAAGAGGAGGAACTCACTCTCACCAAGAAACTCACGGCAACGAATCTCTGCGGAACTCCTGAGCCATGAAAGAGACCCTGGGTTTCGACCTGCAGGAACCACAACAACAGTCGAAGCTAAACCCCTCATTAGAGGAAAACAGAAGCGGATGAACACTTCCCAATCCTGCGAGTCCCTGTCGGAGGTCATCACCAAAGAGTGGGAGTCACCAGACCCTCTAGAATTTTGGAGAGAAAGACATTTGACAGGTTCTATCCCATACAGGAGGACACCAACAAGACCTGATGAACTCCACCCATGGTTGACCATCAAGTCACTGGACTCTGTAAGAAAATTGTCCTACCATCTGAGGCAAGCACACCCTAAGGTATCCGACAGATAAGAAACTCGAGAAATGAATGAAGAGGCTTGAGATGACGGCCTCGCCAGCCGAGCCAACACAGCAGTGACCTACACATCCCGAGCCCTAGTGACCTGGTTGGAGGAACTGGCACCAACCCTGGACCCAACATCCAAACAAGCTGACATGATCAAATATGCCATACAAGCAGCCAGATATGTGGCTGATGCATCGATTGACGCACTCAAGATGACCGCTCGGCTGGCGACACTATCAAACAGAGCTAGAAGACTGATCTGGCTGAAGATTTGGAACATGGACACAGAGTCAAAAGCAATGCTAAACAAACTGCTGTTCAAAGGCGGCCTTGTCTTCGGAAAAGGCTTGAGAAATACGTGAAGCAAAATGGGATGGAAAAGAGCTGGACAAGGATAAACTCTTCAAACACACATACCTTCCAGCCTTCCAGGGATGCTTTCAACCTTTCAGGGAAAACAAGACAGGTGCCAGACAAACCAATACTCACAAAAAATCATACTCCTTCAAGCCTCCTACTGCAAGCTCCAACAGAGGGAGGCCTAGAGGAAGAAACCAAAGGGAGAGATTCAACTGGCAACTTCCAAGGCAAGTCTCACTCCAACTGACTTGGACAAACTCCTAACCACCCTCCCAACAACCCCATCCAGACATCCTCCAATTGGAGCCAGGCTCCTCCAGTTTGCACACATCTGAAGCACAACCACAACCAACAGATGGGTCAGGAAGCTATTTCGCAGGGCTGTAATAGAATTCAAGCAGAAACCACTCCGAAACAGAACAGTGGTATCCCGGTGTCTCGGCAACCACAAAAGAGACAAGCCATGACATTGACTCTCCAAAGCCTCTTAGCAGACAGAGCAATATCCCCGTACTCCAAGGAGAAAGGGACCAAGGTATTTATTCAATCTTCTTTTGGTATCCAAAAGTCTGGGTCATGCTTCCAGTCCTTGACCTCAAGTTCCTAAATCAATTTGTAAGATACAGAAAATTCAAAATGGAGACCCTAAAGTCCACCCTCTGATCCATAAGACAGGAAGACTACCTGACCTCAATAGACATGAGGGATGCCTATCTGCACATACCAATCAGACCAGCTCACTTCAAGTACCTCACGATTCCAAATAATGGGTCAGCACTATCAATACCAGACTCTCCCTTCGGCCTGGCATCAGCCCCAGAGTATTCACCAAGCTTTCAGTCATGGTAGTGGCGTCACTGAGACAGAAGGGCATCCACATAATTCCCTACTTAGACAACTGGCTAATCAGGGCCAGAATTTCAAAGCTGGTGCACCAACACACATGTCTAATGCTGACTACCCTACAAGACCACGGTTGGGTGGTCAATTGGGAGAAAGAGTTCATTAGCACCGCACCAATCCATAGAACACCTGTGAGCCATTATAGACACCAAAGCCAATATCACCAAACCATCCCACAAGAGAGCAGACAAGGTCATCTCCCAGGCCCAGGCCTCACTCTCAACCAGAGCACAATGCTGGCCTCCCTCCTCCAGACCCTTGATTCCATGGCCTCCTGCATCACTCTAGTGCCCTGGGCACTATGGAACATGCACACCCAAATACTAGCCATTTGGGAGGGTCATCAACTAAACCAGAATCTATCTGGGACAGTCACACTGACAACAGCAGCCGAGAAATCCCTACTGTGGTGGACACACCGCACAACATCAACAAAGAGGAAGCACTATCCACTGACCACAACATTGTCATCAATACAGATGCAAGTCTCATGGGTGAGGGCCACCATGAACCACACCCCTGCACAAGGCACATGGTCACGGTTGGAATCGAAAGATCGATAAACATCCTGAGATGAGAGCAGCATTCCATGCTCTACATCACTTCAAGAAACAAATACAAGGCGGAAGGGTATTCATACAGTCGGACAACAGGGTGACAGTAGCATACATCAAAACCAGGGCGGGACAAGGCGTGATTCAACTCTACAGGAAGCAAAAAAGTCTTAAACTGGGCACAGACCGACCTACAGTCCATCACTGTCATACACTTAGCAGGAAAACTAAATGTACAAGCCGACTGGCTGGGTAGGCAACACATAGCCCCAGGGAATGGTCCCTACACCCCAAAACTTTCAAAAAACTCAACAACAGCTGAGGACCACTACAAATCAACCAAATGGCAACAGCAAGAAACACTCAGCTCCCAAGCTTCTTCTCAAGGTTTAACGAGCCCCAGGCCTCGGGACAGACAACCTCTTTCAGGTATGGTCCTTCGAAGAGCATATGTTTTCCAGCCAATCCCACTCCTCCAACAAACCTTGAACAAAATCCACCTTCCCAAGCCACAGTTGTACTAATAGCACCTTACTGGCCAAGGCAACACTGGTTCACAACCTTGATATCCATGGCAATAGACTTTCTCCAGACACTACCCCTCCACTCAGAACTACTGACCCAAGGGCCAATCAAGCACTCGAACATACACTCCCTGCACCTCATGGCCTGGCTCCTGAGAGGCACAGACTGCTGAGTAGAGGTTATGATGAGAAAGTAGCCACCACCATGCTCCAGTCCAGACGTGCATCAACAACCAATACCTACACTCGCCAATGGAGATCTTCCAGAGGTGGCTCTCGGACCACCACATATCAGAACAACTGAGTACGCTAGCAGCACATCTATCATTCCTACAACAAGGACTAGACAAAGGACTATCTGTATCCTCACTGTGGGTACAAGCAGCAGCGATCAGCGTGGCACTGGGTCCCATAGAAAACTTCACACCTGGGTCCACACCCAGACATGCTCAGATTCTTGAAGGCTGCTGCCAATCTTAGCGCCCGTGCTTAAGCAACTGGTGGCTCCCTGGGATCTCAACACAGTACTGGATGCACTAGCGCGACCACCATTCGAGCCATTAGACTCTACAGATCTGAAGTGACTGTCATTCAAGACAGCATTCTTGGTGGCAGTCTGCTCAGCAAGAAGACTAAGCAGATTAGGGCCCTATCTTGCAAGCCCCTTTCTCATATTCCATAATGATGGAGTCACCTTGAGACCAACTCCATCCTTCATACCAAAGGTAGCAAGCCCTTTCCACATGGCACAAACAATCGAGCTCCTGGTGTGGGACAGCCAAGACATCGACAATCGGACCAATCCCACCCACAGTGGGACATGAACAGAATCATTTCCATATACTTGGATAGAACAAAGGACTTCAGAACAACCGACACACTCTTGGTGGTAACCTCAGGCCACAGAAAAGGCCAGGCAGCTGCACAATCCACAATTGCACAATGGATTAAACAGACCATCATGGAGGCATACAGACTCCAGGGCCTACAACAGACTACACACTTTACCGCCCATTCAACCCAAGTGGTATCAACCTCATGGGCAGAGCAAAACAGAGCCTCTGTCCAGGACATTTGTGCAGCCGCTACATAGCCTCTGTTCACACCTTCACCAGACATTACAGACTAGATATATCGAATATCAAAAGACCAAATTTTGCAAGGAAAGTACTGTTAGTGCATTCGAGCTCCTGCCGGGCTGCCCCACCCCTTCACACTATCACTGCTTATTAGCACCCAGATGGTAAGGATGGGGATGCCAAGGTGATGCAATATGCAATATGCAATGGTAGTTTACTCACCTGGTAAAGGTGATTGCATGAGCATCACCTTACAGCATCCCTGGCCCAACCCGGGTATTCTGGCAAGGCACCCTGGACAGGATCACGAACTAGTGCACAACCTCACTCAGAGATAGCACAGCAAAATCTGCTTGTGACCCAGCATGCCATATGGGCTGGTATATTATAGCATGTAAATAATAGGAATTAAATGCACCTAATGCAACCAGTCTCAGAGAATGCATTTTTCAGAGTCTAGAATGCAGCCTATGGGCCATGTTTCACATATGTCTTTCCCAGTGTTCTTTCCTAGAATTTTTACAGCGTTGGAAGTCATGAACTGGAGAGCAGGGAACACAGCAGGACCTAGGCAGATCGGATTTCTACATCTGGTCATGTGCATCATTAGCCTATGAGATGGACTCAAGCCAGATGGTAATGGATGGGGATGCTGTAAGGTGATGCTCATGCAATCACCTTTACCTGGTGAGTAAACTACCAATAGTTGCTTCTTTACTGGAATGGTTTTAAAGGTTAAAGAACAGAATGATTTAGTTTTTTCATCATAGTTGAGTTATACTGTCATGTGAACTCTCCTAAGTAACAGAAGCACTTAATTAGAAATACTTATATTTTTAATTATATGCTCCAATTAATGTTTTTTATTCTAATAAGTGTGAAGCCCAACTATTAAGTAAACAATACAATATGACAGGGTGCTGGTTGTCAGGATTTAATGCACACCTCGGTGCCTGATGAGGCATGAGGAACTTGTATTGTGCGTTAAACACCTTGGAAGAGCATTGGCCACTGACAGCTATTGACACAAGAGTGTTTGTGCCTATAAAAGCAGTAAGCTAAGAAACATTTTAAAAACTAAAACAATTCCAACTATATTTTAATTAAAATATATTTTTGTTTCTAATAGTAACTAATAATAAGTAGTCCCTCCCATCTGTCAATTATCTGTCTCTCCACGCATTCAGTAGATGGAGTGTTTATTATGGAACAGATTAATTAATATTTCTGCAGAATTTCTCTGGCAGAATGTTCACTGCTTCCTTACACACAACAGAAGGCTGTATATGCAGTCAAGGTCTAGTTTTGTCTGTGACATGGT
Organism: Neoceratodus forsteri; assembly: GCA_016271365.2. Taxonomy (NCBI): domain Eukaryota; kingdom Metazoa; phylum Chordata; order Ceratodontiformes; family Ceratodontidae; genus Neoceratodus; species Neoceratodus forsteri. Next base: position 60,947,432 of record CM057459.1, read on the forward strand.
ATGCAGCAGCGATTGTCCTAGCAAACTGGTAAGGATAGGAGGGTGATTTTCATAGTCAACAATGAAGCAGCAGGAATAAAACATGAATAGTTCTTTATTTCTTCATTTGCTTATGGTTGTAAGGAGGAGGACATTAGTGAAAATAAAGTTTAACTGTTTATTAAGTTATTATCTGACATTTAAAACAGTTTTATTTTTTAGGGCCTTGTTACACGTCTTTTGTAAAGATGCCAGCCATTTTATAATGGCATCAAGGATAAGAACAGTAAGTCATTAATTTTGTATGTGATTTGCCCAAATTCTTTTTTTTTGTTATTTATTTTATCCCTTCTACTTCTCCCATTTGGGCCAATTACTCCATTCCAGCACCCGCCTCTCGTCTCCGCTCCGACCGCATACTGCAGCCATTCCCTGAGTACCCCGGCATTACCCTTCCCTGGGTGGGTCCTCCTCTTCTGAGGAGAAGAGGCCTGATGGCCTAGGCATTGGGTCAGGGTGCTGCTGTGGTCGGAGACAGCTGAGCTCAGGCGTGCTCGGGTCCAGAGTGGCCATCATCCTAGCAGGTGGAAACACCATTTTCTGTGTTTTTCCTCCTGTACATTTCCCACTTCTGTTGCCTCTGTGTTTCTCCTGGTCTCCACCAGGGGTCACCAGAGAGTGACATATGTCCTTAGCCCACCCCAGGAGAGGAGCGCCATCCTCCAGATGCTCTATCCAACTCCTGCCCTTGCCAACCCACCAGTACCCAAATCCGTCCTGAACCTGGGTCGCTGGTGTGGTGAGAGGTAGGCGCCAGTGCCTCAACCCTCTGCACTGCCCAAATTCTAAATCCCACTGCCTGAAACTGCTCCAGCCTGTGCATTCCTGGGACATTAACATATGGGTCTAAGAACCTATGTAGCCAATCAGAAAATAGGAAATGTCCAACCCATGTTACAAAATCCAATGCAGTATAACAGGCACTTTACAGTTTGGCACAGTTCCATGGGCAGAATATCCCCCAACACACACAATACAGAAGGCATCATATGGAGCCTAAGCCTCAGTTGTACCTATGGCTAGATAAGTTGCAGTGATTTCTTTGGTAAACCTGGGATTTATCATCAACAACAAACAATTTGTGTATGTATATAAAAGGGAAGTGGAGGGAAACCACAAGCAGTTAATTTTTGTTGTTGTTTTCGTTTTATTTGAAATAATTTTGTTTCTGGGGCCTAATTGAAGATGTTTAGGAATAAAAGTGGCAACCGTGTTTGAGTTGACAATTGAGAATAAAGTAGGATTGTAGTTTTATCATGGAAAAGTCTAGAAAATTTGGTATCGCCATGGTCAAAATGGCAGAAATCATACTTAAAGCCATGCAAAGTTGGCTGGCCCAGTGGTGCTGGAGGTTGAGGTGCTGGTCACTACACCTCATGCCACACCAGTGACCCGGGTTCAGGAACGCGCCTGGATCATGCGGGGTCGGCAGGGGAGAGAGGACTGAGCATCCAGAGGACTGTTCTTCTCTCTCAGGGGAGTGTCCCACATTGTCCTGCTCATTGATTGCCCTCTGGTGGTGACTGGAGGGCAATACAAGTCAGAGATGAACATCAGTAGGGGGTCGAGAGAAAACAGGAGGAAATGAGACTGGCAGGGCTCCATGACAGTCCGCTGCACTGTGAACCGACTCTGGGTTCTGGATTGGGTCTCTGGGGAGGGTGCCACCTTCCTGGCCCTGCCACCAGGGGGCAAGCAATGGAAATACCAGGTCAGCTAAAATGCGGTGCAGCAAGACCCAAGAGGAGTCCTCCTTCGGAGGACCACAGCCTACCAAGACTCAGGAGGAGAAAAAATCTGTATAAGAAAAAAAGCCATGCAAAGTCATGGATCCATTGTGTCTTAAGCAAGTTTTCTCTATTGTGACATACTTTTATGCAAGCATTATCAGCAAAGATTTAAATATTTTATTGATTGTTAAGCTGGTCCAATAGTGAAAGGCCAGAATCCCACACTGAGGCCAACTGAGAACCAAGCACACTGTGATGGTGAGGAAACAATCATGGCTCTGTCATTTACAAACACCCAAAACTAAAGTGATTTTGTGAAAATTTAAAAAAATCATGGTGTTGCCATGGAAAATGCAAAAAATCATGGAGTTTTCATAACTTGGGAAAATTTATGAAATCCATCTCCTCCGTGACTTCTGGGATAAAGGTCCAGTACTAGAAATAAGTGAAGTGGACATTCAATCTCACTATGACAAATCTGGCCAGTTTGAAAGCAACTTCTAACCCTTCCCAGCTCATTCTGTTGCAGTTTAATGCCAGCATGGGTCTGAGCAACCATTTACCACATGAAACATTTTCTTCTTTCTTCTTGTTTTATTTCAACATTAACTGTGAAACTTGAATTTGATAACCAGCATTCTGAGTCATGATTACAGTACATGCAAATACAATATGTAATACCCTTTCTAATTTAATGTTTGATGAAAATTACAGTTGTGATATCTAAAATTAGCAATAATATAATCTCAGTATCCAAGTCAAGGAATGTATGATTCACAATGTCTTTTAGAGTGTTGTTCCTCCTAATTTTTGACCAGATGGACTTATTCTGTCTGTACTATATGGGTGTAACTTTTTCTTAGGAAATCAGTGACAGCAAAACTCATAACATATCCCTAACATCAGAAAATCATAGTATTATTATTCTGAAATTGGCTCAATGGTATTATGAGATGGAATGTTTGGAGTGTTCTATATATTACAAAAATGGCAGTTAAGAAATCAGCAGTACCTAGGTGTGTCATTCCAGCTTGGGATTCGGGTGACATCATAAACCACTTGAGCTTTGCTCACATGGTTTATGATTTTACCAGAATCCCTGAATGAATTACAGTCTTGTTACTGATGATTTACTATTATTATTTTATTTATTCCTCATTTGTCGAGGAGTTCCAATTGAGATCACACTCTTTTTTTTTTCCAAATGATACCTCACCAAGAGGCAACAAAAGGCAACAAGTAAATTAGTAATGCAGATAGTTCCAAGTATATATATTGGAACTTTATCTGCAACTTATTAAATATTCCACTGCATAACGTAAAACAGCGTTCAGGCCTCAGTGATGTTTTCATCTAAAATGCAGTCTGACTCATTTAGAGAAACTTGTATACTGATTTTAATGTTTTTCAAAGATGGTTCAAGACAAAGTAAAGGTGTTCAAATATTTCACTGTAACCTTTGAAAAAAAATCCTTGTTATGAATAGGAATCATGGATCCCAACATAAAATTATGTTATGAATAGGAATCATGGGTCCCAACATACAGACAACATGTTCAGGAACGATTATAACTCTGTGGCATTTTTTCAACATTATGAATGGTCTGACATTATAATTGTAATTAATATTATTATTAATTGAGATTTCAAGCAGTTCTGCATAGGATTATAATAGAAAATATCTATATTAAAGAGGCAGTGGCTTAAAGAGCCCTGATATGATTGGAAAACTTTGAAAACTGAAAAATTTAGGTATGGTACTATGTAGTTAATATTCCATATATTTTCAATAATTCTTTCTCCATTTTCTTTATTACTGATGATAGTTGCATGAAAATTGGATCACTTCCCTAGACTTTACCTGCTTTGGGTGCATGTGTACATTATGGCATTATAATTATGCAGCAGCAAACTGTGATGTCAAAAACATAATTGTGATGTCAGGTATAGAAAGACAGAGCAGATACTCTATGTCTTCATACAGATCGCCTTAGTGATAAAAACAAGGGTGAGAATCACAGAAAAAAATATTAACAGTAAGCTGAACTTTTGTCTAAATATCACACTTTTCAAAGATTTCCTAGTCAGTCAGAGGCTCATTAAAGCTTGAGTCATAGCATTTTTCCACAGAAGGAAGTTTAGATATGGTGATTAGTCACAGCCTACATGACTGGATGCTGTACTTTGGATTCCTTGTTGGATTACATCTTTTCAAACGTTCCATTTAAGGCAATAATTGCAAATTAAAAAATACAATTATTTCACTTGAATACTAACACCATCACATCTCTGTGATCACAGTGTAGATGAAACTAGATTTCAAGCATCTCAGTGTGCTAACTAAACAAGATCCAATGCTAGAAAGACCCCTGTTTTGCTTTCTCAGGGTGCTAGTAGCATGCTTGGTATAGGTTGTTAATACTACAACAGGCAGCATGGCTCAGAACTGGACAATACTTTTATGAGGATAATAATTTTGCCACCATGTTTAGTTGATTTTTTAAGAAGTGTTTTACCTCCCATTAAAAATAAACTAATTTATTTGGTTGAGGAGTCACAGTCTAAAGAAACCTCTACATGGAAAGGATGCAGTATATGAAGAGCTGAAAGTAAATATTCTGCATTCTCTCTGTATCTAAAATTTGGGTAGGAAAAAGTGTGTATAGCAGAAGTGGAGGACTGTCACAAAGCTGTGGCAGTCCAGTTCCAGAACAAAAGGGCAGTGGCAGAAAAGCTTTGCACATGTTTGTGTATAGTTTGCAACTGGTGTTGACTCTGTCCAGTGACACAGTGATTACTGCTGAAGAAATGTATTTCTGGCAAGTTAAAAATGAGTTGGAGCAGCAATCTGCTGAGTGAGAGGAGAAGGGCAGCAGCAGCAGCTGGGAGCAGGATGGCAGAAGAGGTGAGCAGAGAGCCCAGGACCTGTGGATGGAGCCTTTGCCTTTTGGATTGGGAGTGGTGTCACTGCTGTGGAATGAGGCAGAACTGGCACCATCCTCCTTCTGAGCCATCCCAGGTGAGTCTATCACTGAGTCCATCCATTTCCCACCCCTGCAGATGGGGCTTGAGAGTGGCGGATCCACACTACCAGCTGCAGCACTCACGGCCAATCACTGCAGATGAGCCAGCTGGCCATTCGAGCTGTCTCTTTCTTTCTAGCCACAAACTGTAATCAGTTCAGTGCGTTTCATTTTAAATCTGTGCAGCCAGAGGAGCAAGGTGTTACCAGTGGGCACTGGTCTGGGTCAGCAGGTGAGGAGTTCTTTGGGGTGTCTGCAGAACAGTAGATCAGGGTTGGGGAATTCAAAGCCTCTGCTGGCCACATTTGACAGCAGTGTGGTGGGGTACACAAAGTGGGTTTTATGTACCGACATCAGGACTTGCCCCTATGGGCATTTAAGGTTCACTGTCATCCCTGATCAGAACCCAGGCTCTAGTTGGTTTGACAGAGCAGCACAGTGAGGTGTTTTATTTTAATATTATAGGCAAAATAAGAACAATTAAACAATTTCTTTTCACAGAGTCATCTTTTTAACACAATCTATGTCGGTTTCTGTGTAGGGATTTTGGTGGTTTCATCTGCTACCATGGAAGGAGGCTGTGTGTGAAATCTTTGGCTTAGTATTTGAAAACGTGCTTAAGGTTGCCCCGCTACACACAAACGAATTTGTTGAAAGGAGGGTGGAGGGAAGAAAAGACACAAAGCAGTTCTGGACTCCATCAGCCTGCATTTTGTTTATTTCTGATACTGGGATATGCATGATTTTGTTGCATGGATTTAATGGGTGTTTGAAGCTGTTGTCAGAATACTTGTGACCAGGATGACAGGTCATGGTGAGTCAGTTCTGTAACAGTAAATGCAAGCTGTCACCAGAACCAAATGCCATATGCAAGATGGCAGCACCGAGGAACTGGACATGCACAACACATATGCATATGCAGTTCTGTTAAGGAATGCAAAAGTGGCAACTGAGCCAACAAATAGTGCAACCATAGGTGTATAGCCAGTGGCCATGGTGGACTGTTTCAAGCTGTTTTGCAGTTTTGGAAGGATCACTCTGAAACTCCAAAATGGAAGTGTTCCATGGTTGCTTGTTTTTGAGCTACTGCAAATGACTTCAGGCTCTGCCCATGTAGCCATAAAAAGCAAAGTGGCAACCTGCTGCAGATGCTTTCTGGTTAGCAAATTACAGGCTGAGGAATAAAATATGTATTATTCTGCATACGTTACATATACCATGAGTGTACCGTACCAAACAGCAGTGTAATAAAATCATCATTTAACAAAAATCCTGTTTAAGGAAGTCTATATTCACAGAAATACACAAAACAGACACTTGGTTACTTTAAAATGGAATACACCTTAGGTGCAAGTCACAAGACTAAAATAAGTATACTATAATTGAGACTAGAATAAAAATATAGTATAAAATGTACCAGTATACTTTGAAAAAGTATACTGGAAAGTAAAGTCAAGCAACCTACTATATTACAAATATATTTGATATGTAATCTAGTATTAATGGGTTTAAATATAAGGCATGATAGTATACTTTAAGTAATAATCAAGCATGTCTGTATACCTAAAGTGCATTTGTTTTATACTTCAGTATACTAATTTTTATAAGGATTACAAAATACACTATAACACTAATGCTTCCCCAGTGTGTTACTGAATGTTTAGCACCTGTTTGCTTGCTCTACTATTCCTTGATCCCGCCAATTATATGGTTGATATTCTGTTGCTTCTCCAGTAATGGGGCATTCAGAAAGTAGCCAATGGTCTTGTGGGGTAGTTCGGTGGGTGGGGAACATGCAGCTGTGCCCCTGAAGACCAGTTTTACATTTGTTTAAATAGAGATGTAGGGTTGCAGAGGCCATATGTTGGAATACTAACAATACTAAAATGCCAGCAGAATAAGCCCTAACGGTCTTTCGTGTCTGCTCGTTTGGTCAGCCCCACACTAGGTGCTGACCTTGCTTCCCCGCCTTCTCTGGCTTCTCCTTCCCTGTTCCGGATATTCTTGCTGTATTGGATTTTGCTTCCAGAACCCTTCCCTGTACCTGTCCCACCCTCTCTTGAACCCTCCACTGTCTCTTGCCTCCACCAGCCCCTAGGCAGTGCATTCCATGGCTCCACCCACCCTCTCAGTGAAGTAGCACCTCCTCCTTTCTCCCCTGAATCTTCCCTCCAGCTTCCACCCATGCCTCTAGTGGCCCCTTCCTCCTTTCTTCAAAGCACCCTGACTGTTCCTCCCTATTTACCCTCTTCATGTACCCAAGACCTGTATCATGTCCCCCGGTCCTTCTCTCTCTTCCAATGTGTACATATTTAGCTCTTTGAGCCTCTCCTCATAGGTTCTGTCAACCAAGCCCCAAATCATTTTGGCTGCCCTCCTCTGACTCTCTCCAGGAGGCTAATGTCCCTCTTTAAGTGTGGCCTCCAAAACTGCATGCAGTACTCAAGATGCGGTCTCACCAAGCAGTTATACAGAGGGAGTATCTCTTCCTCCTTCTGAGGTGATCCCCCAGCGATGCATCCCAGCATCCTGTTGGCCTTGGCTGCTGCCCTCCTACAAGTCTCAGAGTTGTTCATCTTGACATCCACCACCACCCCAGGTCCCTCTCAGCCATCGAGACTTGTAGCATTTCCCCAGGGTGTACACTTGGCCTGGGTTTCTGCCCCAGGTGGAGTACCTTGCATTTCCCTGCATTGAACCTCAGCTTCCACTTTCTAGACCATCTTTCCAGAGCCTCCAGGTCCCCTGTAGGGCCACCCTCCCTCCTCCCCATCCACTTCCCCCAGTTTCGAGTCATCTAAAGAGACTCATCTCACTCTTGATTCCTGTCCTTATGTCAGATACGTAGGTGTTGAACAGAAGGGCCCAGGACTGATCCTGTGGGACCCCACTAATGACCCTCCTTGGGATGAGACTATCCACCATCTACGACCCTCTGGGTCCGTCCTGGAGCCAATTGCCTATCCATCTGATCATCTGGTTCCACCCCATTTCTCCCAGCTTATCCAACAGGCCCACATGAGGAACAGAGTCAAATGCCTTGCTGAAGTCTAGAAAGAGGACATCCACTGGTCTACCCAGGTCCAAGGCACTTGTCACCCAGTCATAGAACTCCACCAGGTTTGTCTGACATGATTTCCCCGGATGAATCCATGCTGTCTATCGTCCAGGCACCCTGACTTATCCAGGTCCCCCCTAGCCTCTCCTTGACAATGCCCTCCATCACCTTGCCCACCACCGATGTCAGGCTGACAGGCCTGTAGTTCCCTGCCACCTCCCTTGATCTCCCCCTTGTGGACAGGCACTATATGTGCCACCTTCCAGTCTTGGGGCACCCACCCTGTCCTCAGAGAGATGGTGAAAAGCTCTGCCAGGGGTTTTGCCAGGACATCTGCAAATTCCTTCAGCACTCTGGGATGTAATTTATCCGCCCGTGCTTTCTCCATCTTAAGGAAGCTGAGGCTTCCTCACTCTCTCTGCTGTGATTTCCACTTCTGGCACATCTTCTCGCTGCTTAGACCTCCTCCCACCTGCCAGTGATGCCTCCCCTCCCCCAGACCTGCCCATTCGGTGAGGTCCCCCCTCAGTATCTCTGTCTCCTCCTATGTATGATGCAGCACACCCATTTCCCTGGTGAAAACTGGGTGAAGTACTCATTTAGTACCTCAGCCTGCTCCCCAGGTCTTGTGCCCATCTCTCCTGATTTAATCCTGCTAATCTGCCCCTTCACCCTTCGCTTTTCCCCAATGTATCTAAAGAACCCTTGTTCCCTCTCCTAATTTCCCTGGCCAGGTTCTGCTCCTTCCTTGCCTTAGCCGCTCTCACCACTCTAGTGGCCCTTCTAGCCATCAGCTCCATACCCCTCAATCCCTTTCACTCCTTGAGCACTTGAATTGCTTATAGGCTGCTTTCTTTCCCGCACCACCTCCTGGACCTCCCTGGTCCACCAACAGGGTTTTGGGCCCACCGCATTTCGTCTTACTCTTGCACAGTGCTGGTAGCATCCTGCACCCTCTCTGATGATTTCCACCTACTATCAGCGTCCATGTCTGACCCAATCCCATCCAAATGCTCCTTGAGGATCCTTCCATTTCCTTAAAATCCACCCCCCCTGAAGTCGGTTACTCTGTCTTTGTGCAGCCTTCTACCCTCCTAGGTCCAGGCAGAACCAGACCGTAGCATGGTCACTACCCGCCAATGGGTCCCTTACCTCCAGGCCCCCAATCTGGTCACCGTCTGCCAGGACCACATCCAGTACCCGTGCCTCCTGGTCGGTTCCTCACCTGCTGAGTTAGGAATGCATCTTGAAAGACATCCAACAACCTCTGTTCCTGGTCACAGAGGATGTCATAGTCTCCCAGTCTGTTCCTGGCATGTTTAAGTCCTCCAACACCACCACCGCTCCTCTGCCCAGTCTGCAGTGTCTCCTAACATCTGCCACCAGACTGTCCTCCAGCTCCTCCGCCAGGGCAGGGAAATGCATCACAGCTTTTATTCTGTTACTCAACAGCCACACCTCACACACACACACACTATAAGAGAGCATTGGGGAAGTAGCCATTGTCTAATGTACCTGGGTGGCAGATTTAGAATGGAGGATCATGCAGCTGTGTCCCCTAAAGTTAGAAAGCCTGTCTATGTAAACCACTGCAAGGATTCTGTTGGTGTAGTTCCCCTCACCATCTCAGGCACAGAAGGAAAGAATGTAGATGGCAGCACACATACCATGTCCCTGAAGATGTCAAAAGGTAAGGAACAGGGAACATATGGATGTGGTGCAATGATGGATGGCTTTAGAAAGAGAAAGGAGGGTGATAATTATAAAACAATAAGCACAACAGGCAAAGAAGTAAGAAAATGTATGCACTTATTTAGCAAGATAAGCTTCTGAACTGTATGCCAAGTATTCCAGTGCTTCATGCCTCATTGGAACTTTATCATCCCTTCCCATTGTGTGCCAGTGAGGTACAAAGCAATGAGGGCTCATTAGATGCTATTGGGGTCCTGCTTTACTACTGTAGATGAATGTTTAAATTGTCCTTGCTTCTTTGCTGTTGCACTCTTTGTGTTTGTATCAAGGTGATTCGGCATGACTAGAAGTAAATGGAAGTGGTGGACTAGTGTTTTCTTAATTTAGATGATAAGAGAGGTGGGGAGGAGGTTATTGGATTATTCAAATGCAATATCTATGGGGTGATGTCAGATCTCCCTACTAGCTGACATCAAATAGGTTGGGTGGGATCATGGTAGCACAGAAGGGGTAGAAAATGAAGCCACTGGTTCATACTGACCTCTAGGTGAAGCAGACCCAAAACTGCTCTAGAACTGTACTCTATTTTTTTCATATTGTACCATTTCTTTTTGCCATGTATTACATTATTGTTTCTGTTCCTGGTTCTTATGTGCCCAACTAGAGCCCAGCCTGTCAGAACTCTAAACAGCCTCACGCACCCCAATCAAAGACTGTCCCATTGGTGCCCTTAAAGTAAAATTCTAACAGATTAATCAAAACATAGTGCTCAGCAGTTCCCATGTTGTCACTTTGTGCATCATTTCTGAAGTTGTTTACTTGTTCACAAAAATTACAGCAGTAGCATTTCCTCTTCTAAGTAGGAGTTTATCTAGAGGCTGAAGAAATCAGTTTGTGGTAGGACCTGGCTCAGACCAACAGTATCCACACTTACAACAAGGATAACCTTCTCAAAAACTTAGGCACACAGGAAAAGGAGAACACCATGGGTTAGGCAGGGTGAACACTGAGTGAGACTGGAGATATACTGGCTGTTGTTACTCATCATGGATATGGGGGCAGGTGGTCAGATTATTTAACCAATTTGGCCTATATAAGCTGGGGACAGTTGGGCTAGGGAGCTGATTGCTCTAGAAGATATTGTGCCAGCTGGACTTGTAAATAATTAAAAAGTTGTTTTTATTATTTGAGAGGACAGAGGGTAGTGTAGTTTTGGAGACCACTGAGAGGGCATGGATGGCCATGGGACTATCACTTGCCTTCGAGAGAGGAAAGGCTTTTTGAAAGTTCCTTTTTAAATATGAATAGTACATGCTGAATGCTCAGATATTCACCCTCATTAAATATGAATACTTGGCAAAATATTCTAATTAAGGTATTTGCACATCCCTTGTAATGGGTTGACACAGCTCAACTAGCATTGGGCACAGGTATGCCCAAATGGTGTTGGCATCCACATAACTAATTAAAATAACTATTTAAATTATGTGAGAGATGCAACACCAGGATTTTTATCTTACTAGTTTTGTTGCCTATAAAATTGCTGCTCAAATTTGTGATTCATGTATTTACTTCTTTTAGACCATCAGAAACTGACATCATACTACATTTCAGTTATATAAATGTATAGCTCAGAATATTTAAAACAGATTGACTATATACAATTTCTTGTCATACTCAAACAAATACTGCAGCTCTTGAAGCTCCTAAAGCATATGTTTTTATAGCGAACTGCTCTATGAGACTATGAAAAATAATGTCATGCTTCATATCAAATACAGTCACAGCCAAAGATACAGACAAATATAGTTTTGTGATATTTCTAATGAGATTCTTCCTAGTGGCCCACATTGGTACTGCAGGCATGTAGAGAATCTCCTAGAGATATCAGAGAAATTTCAGGACATAAAGTATCTAGCCATGTTTTTGCCTGTATCTGTAAACTGTAGAGGAGTTTGCATAGTATACTGGGAAGAAAGTAAAAGTACTTCAAATTGATTATTCTCATGACATAACTATATTTGCAGGGAACATACAGACTTCTTCAAGTCATTCACAGTGGTAGATCAGCACTTTTCCCTGGACAGTCAATGGATTTCATGTATGACAGAATCTGTGTATATTTTGCCTCTTTCTACAAACAAAATGGCTGTCTATCTTAATGTTTGGTAACTACTTTTGCCTGCCTTTATATTGTACCACTGTGTATACTTTTATTCTCCAGTAACTTTGATTACAGAATGCACTTTACATTGTACCTTTATGTTTGAATTTGCTTTGTATTTTATCTCTTTCTCCCCTCCTCGGGTTGCACTTCAGATTGAGCCTTGACTCAGTGTGCCTTTCCCAGTCTGTTTTGAAGTATTCCTGGGTTCCCACAGAGATTGGGTGGGGCCTTTTTGGACAATCCTTTTCATGTCCTATAAAGGCATTTGTTTCAATTTAAACTTCAAAGGGCTGAATCAGCTTTCTTAACAAAAGACATGTTTTAAGTTTAAATAGGGCCAAGGCAGAGAAAGGGGTTTGCCCACTACTTTAGGGAGCCAGGATAATAAAAGTACCCAGGCATCAATAAAAAACAGTTTGGATCCATCTGAAAAAGAAGTCTCCTGACATCAAATAAATGATATGGGATGTGATGTCAGAGAGGCACATATGATGATGCAGGTGTAGTTGGCTGGCCAGTCAAATATATCTCTCTGTGTTTGTACTTGTACTTTAATTGTTATGGGTTGCTGAACTACCAGCAACACAAGCTGGAGTGTGCCATAACTCACTATGTTCCCATTTGGGGCAAGCTTTCCTACTCTACTTAGAATTTAGGTAGCTTTCAGTTAGGTTTTTTCTGTGTGAGCTTTATCTTTTCAAATGTTTATATTTCATATCTATAGAAAACTGTATTCCATGTAATGCTTAGCATGTATTATCCTGTAACATATGTAAATATCATGGAGTAATAAATGTTATTTTATGTACTTTATGCTTTCTGTGACTTTATCATTTCAGGCATAAATAACCAGGTGTAGACTAGCAAATCTGTGATCTTTTCTGAAGAGACAGGGTATGGTTACCACAACTAAGGCAAAGTGTGCTCAGCTGTAACAAAAGGGGTAACTGGATTTGGTGGCCATAACAGAATCATACTGCACTGACAGCAATGACTGAGAAAGGCCATACCGAAGCTACTCTCTTTAAAGAAGAGACAGAGAAGGGAGGAGGGAGGAGGGGTTGTGCTAAGTGTGAGGGAGGGAATCAAGGCCATGGAAGTACAGGGCACCTGAAGGAAAAAGAAGGCCTGATGGTACTGTGGGTTATCCTGGAGAGGTACTGTGGCTGCTATCCATACAGGAGTGGTATACAGACCTCCAGCACAGGAAAAGGAGTTGGATAAGGCACTGGGAAGCCATCTTCAGGATTGCAAGTAACTGGGAGGTGCTGTTAGTTGGGGACTTTGTCCTGCCAGATGTGGGCAGTGGAGATGGGCAAAGCTGGGAAAATTCACTCCACAAATTAATCCATGAATTTAGTGAAATTCAGAGAGTTTGGAGTGATCTGTGAAGTGGAAAGTTCTGCTTGCGAAGTGCAGAATTTTGCCTCTGACAGTGTAATTTTGTCTATTAATTGCAGAATTTCACCTCTGAATGGCAGAATGTTTGCTATTCATGGGTGAAATTCCATCACTCTTAGGAGCAAATTGTGCATTTCACGGTTAGGCACATTTTAAGCCAATAGGAAAACTTCATGGATTGCTCCACAGAGGAGAATTTGGTGACTTAGCCAGAACTTCAATGGCAAATAAAAATGTTTTACATCTCTAGTGGGCAGGAGCCTTCCAACTGCAGCTTCAGAAAGAGCAGGGCCATCCTTGACTCCTTACAAGAGGGTTTCTCAGAAAGCTAGTCAAGGAGCCCACTGGGATGGAACATGCTGGACCTGGTACTTATAAACAAGCACAGCATTGCAGACATCACGGAGGAGAGTTCCCTAGGTATCAGTGATCACTGTTCAGTGTGATTTAACATTATGATGAGAACAGAGGTAAACCACATGAAGGGCAAGGTTCCTGGATTTTAGGATGGTGGATTTTAAATAAATGGGAGACTGCCTCAGAAATTGCCTCTTAGAGGATTGCCATGAGGGAATAGGCACAGTGGGAAAAAGCAAAGGAGGGCATAATAAAGACAACCAACCTCTGTGTGAAGAAAATGAAAAAGGATGGAAAAAGTGACCACTATGGTTCTCTAGGTAGTGGCCAAGGTGGTGAAGAACAAAAGTGTGGCATTGAGGAGGTATAAGAAAATGCAAAGGGAGGAAGATAGGGAGGTATACCAAGTAAAACAAAGGGAAGCAGGAAAGGCAGTGAGTGAAGAAAGATTCAGGTAGAAAAAAAAAGCAGAAGGGTAGCTAAAGTGGATAAGAAATTCTTCAGGTATATAAGTGAGAAGAGGAAAGTGAGGGAATGGATAATGATGATAAGGAGGGTGGCAGGGAAGACTGCACAGAAAAGGATCAAGAAAAACAGACATATTGAACAGGTACTTCTGCTTAGTCTTTACAGTGTAGGGGCATTGGAAAACAAAGGGTGGCAGGAATGAAGGGAGAGGTGGACCAGAGTCCATTTTCAGAAAAAAAGTTCTAAGTGCCTTGCAGCTCTGAAAGTAGACAGAACTGCTTCCTACTACAACACTGCATGCCCCTAAAATGCCTTATGGTAATTATGTAGTGTCTACTGACTGTATACACTGCATTATTCCTTGTAACCTGATGCTGTTGTATCTTCTTTTAAAGTTATGTTGTGTGCTACTGTTCTATTGTACTGCACTGTCCTATGTTATCTGATGTGCTGTATTTCTCCCAGGTTGTGCCTGAAAGTAGGCAGTGTCTGTCTAGTGCACTTACCTGGTAAACAAAAACAAAATAAATAAAAGGCTATAGGGCCAGACAGGATACACCCAAGGGTACTAAATGAACTCAGGGAGGTGCTTGCTGCCCCACTGACAACCTTATTTAACAGCTCAGTGGAAACAGGTATGGTTCTGGAGCAGTGGAGGTGAGCAGACATGGTCCCTTTCCATAAGAGCAGCAGCAGCAGGGAGTTTAGCGAGGCATTTAATGTTTTGTTGAACAGAAGACTGATAAAGAACGAGCAGTCTAGAGGTTGGACCCAAAGTGGTGAATGGGTAAGTAACTGATTAGTGGAGATTCAACAGAGGGTAGTAGTTAATCACACTAACTCTAATGAGGAAAGAGTGACCTGTGGAGTACCACAGGGCTTGAGTACTAGGACCAGTCCTCTTCAATGTCTTCATAAGTGACATTGCAAAATAGTTGGAATGGAAGGTATACTTTTTGCAGATGACACAAAAATCTGTAGTAGGGATGGACAGTGAAGAGGGACAGAGCGAAAGTGTAGGGATTTGGGGAAACTTGAGGAGTGGTCAAGAGAATGCAGTTCAGGTTCAGTGCCAAAAAATGCTAAATTATGCACCTACAGCAGAGGAACCTATAAGCTAACTATTAGATTGTATGGAGAAACTGGCTGCCACTAAGCTTTATGTATTAGGTGACTCTCTAACTAAATATTTAGAGGGACAATATGTAACCCTGACAAAGCAAACAGAACCAGCTCCAGCTTTAGTGGTATTAAGGTATTTGATCGCACTAAAATGCTGTCTGAGATTATGAAGGTTTGTGGTAATAACCCTATTGCAATTATACATGTGGGTGCTAACAATATTCTTCAGGACTCTGTTCAAAAAGTAAAAGAAGATTTTATCAGCAATGACAAACTGGTTGATATTGGTTGCAATATTTGTCTCTCTGAGATATCACCTATTCCTCATTTCTCACCTTCCTTAATAAAAAAATTAAAGTCATAAATGAATGGGTTAGGAAATGGTGTCTGCAACAGAACATTACTTGCATTACCCATTGGGAAGAATTTGAAAATCATTCTGAGTTATACTGCATTGATGGTCTACACCTAAGCAGAAGTGGTAATGCTTTCCTTGGAAAACAGTTTCTTTATTTATTAATAATCTTTTAAACTGAGTTCTGGGGTGAGATGGTGGATATATCACCATCTCTAAAACCAGTTACACCGAGCACAATGAAAAGTCAACAATTGCTCTGTTTAAGTTTCAGTGGTAGGTGTTTAAATCAAAACTGGATGAATTAAAAAAGCCATGCAAAGTCATGGATCCACTGTGTCTTCAGCAGGTTTTCTATCGTGACATACTTTTATACTAGCATTTTCAGCAAAGATGTAAATATTTTATTGATTGTTAAACTGGTCCAATAGTGAAAGGCCAGAATCCACACTGAGGCCAACTGAGAACCAAGCACGCTGTGATGGTGAGGGAAACAATCGTGGCTGTCATTTACAAACACCCAAAACTAAGTGATTTTGTGAAAATTTTAAAAAATCATGGTGTTGCCATGGAAAATGCAAAATATCATGGAGTTTTATAACATGGGAAAATTTATGAAATCCATCTCCTCCTTGACTTCTGGGATAAAGGTCCAGTACTAGGAATAAGTTAAGTGGACATTCAGTCTCTCTATGACAAATCTGGCCAGTTTGGAAAGCAACTTCTAACCCTTCCCAGCTCATTCTTTTGCAGTTTAATTCCAGCGTGGGTCTGAGCAACCATTTACCACATGAAACATTTTCTTCTTTCTTCTTTTTTATTTTAACATTAACTGTGGAACTTCAATTTGATAACCAGCATTTTGAGTCATGATTACAGTATATGCAAATACAGCATGTAATACCCTTTCTAATTTAATGTTTGATGAAAATTACAGTTGTGATATCTAAAATTAGCAATAGTATAAACTCAGTATCCAAGTCAAGGAATGTATGATTCACAATGTCTTCTACGAGTGTTGTTCCTCCTAATTTTCGACCAGATGGACTTATTCTGTCTGTACTACATGGGTGTATTTTTTTTCTTAGGAAATGAGTGACAGCAAAATCTCATAACATATCCCTAACATCAGAAAATCATAGTATTATCATTCTGAAATTGGCTCAATGGTATTATGAGATGGAATGTTTGGAGTCTTCTATATAGTACAAAAATAGCAGTTAAGAAATCAGCAGTACCTAGGTGTGTCATTCCTGCTTGGGATTCTGGTGACATCATAAACCATGAGCTTTGCTCACATGGTTTATGATTTTACCAGAATCCCTGAATGGAATTACAGTCTTGTTACTGATGATTTACTATATATTATTTTATTTATTCCTCATTTGTTCAGGAGTTCCAGTTGAGATCACAGTTTTTTTTTTTTTGCAAATGATACCTCACCAAGAGGCAACAAGTAAATTAGTAATGCAGATAGATCAAAGTATATATATTTAATAATAAAATACTGTTATGGAACTTTATCTACAACTTATTGAAATATTGCACTGTATAACGTAATAACAGTTTTCAGGCCTCACCCATGTATTCATCTAAAATGCAGTCCGACTCATTTACAGAAACTTGTATACTGATTTTAATGTACTTTCAAAGATGGTTCAAGACAAAATATAGGTGTTCAAATATTTCACTGTAACCTTTGAAAAACAAATCCTTGTTATGAATAGGAATCATGGATCCCAACATAAAATTATGTTATGAATAGGAATCATGGGTCCCAACATAAAGACAACATGTTCAGGAATGATTATAACTCTGTGGCATTTTTTCAACATTATGAATAGTCTGACGTTATAATTCTAATTAATATTATTATTAATTGATTTCAAGCCGTTCAATATATGATTATAATAGAAAACATCTATATTAAAGAGGCAGTGGCTTAAAGAGCCCTGATATGATTGGAGAACTTTGAAAACTGAAAAATTTAGGTATGGTACTATGTAGTTAATATTCCATATATTTTCAATAATTCTTTTCTCCATTTTCTTTATTACTGATGATAGTTGCATGAAAATTGGATCACTTCCCTAGACTTTATCTGCTTTGGGTGCATGTGTACATTATGGCATTATAATTATCTACACAGCAGCAAACTGTGATGTCAAAATCATAATTGTGATGACAGGTATAGAAAGACAGAGCAGATACTCTATGTCTTCACACAGATCTCCTTAGTGATAAAAACAAGGCGAAAATCACAGAAAAAATATTAACAGTAAGCTGAACTTTTGTCTAAATATCGCACTTTTCAAAGATTTCCTAGTCGAGTCAGAGGCTCATTAAAGCTTGAGTCATAGCATTTTTCCACAGAAGGAAGTTTAGATATGGTGATTAGTCACAGCCTACATGACTGGATGCTGTACTTTGGATTCCTTGTTTGATTACATCTTTTTCAAACGTTCCATTTAAGGCAATAATTGCAAATTAAAAAATACAATTATTTCACTTGAATACTGACACCATCACATCTCTGTGATCACAGTGTAGATGAAACTAGATTTCAAGCATCTCAGTGTGCTAACTAAACAAGATCCAATGCTAGAAAGACCCTGTTTTGCTTTCTCATGGTGCTAGTAACATGCTTGGATATAGCTGTTAATACTACAACAGGCAGCATGGCTCAGAACTGGACAATACTTTTATAAGGATAATAATTTTGCCATCATGTTTAGTTAATTTTTAAGAAGTGTTTACCTCCCATTAAAAATAAACTAATTTATTTGGTTGAGGATTCACAGTCTAAAGAAACCTCTACATGGAAAGGATGCAGTGTCTGAAGAGCTGAAAGTAAATATTCTGCATTCTCTGTATCTAAAATTTGGGTAGGAAAAGAGTGTATAGCAGTAGTGGAGGACTGGCACAAAGCTGGGGCAGTCCAGTTCCAGAACAAAAGGGCAGTGGCAGAAAAGCTTTGCACATGTTTGTGTATAGTTTGCAACTGGTGTTGACTCTGTCCAGTGACACAGTGATTACTGCTGAAGAAATGTATTTCTGACAAGTTAAAATGAGTTGGAGCAGAAATCTGCTGAGTGAGAGGAGGAGGGCAGCAGCAGCAGCTGGGAGCAGGATGGCAGAAGAGGCGAGCAGGGGCCCAGGACCTGTGGATGGAGCCTTTGCCTTTTGGATTGGGAGTGGTGTCACTGCTGTGGAATGAGGCAGAACTGGCACCATCCTCCTTCTGAGCCATCCCAAGTGAGTATATTACTGGGTCCATCCATTCCCACCCCTGCAGATGGAGCTTGAGAGTGGTGGATCCACATACCACCAGCTGCAGCATTCACGGCGATCACTGCAGATGAGCCACCTGGCCATTCAGAGCTGTCTCTTTCTTTCTAGCCACAAACTGTAATCCTGTTCAATGTGTTTCATTTAAATCTGTGCAGTCCAGAGGAGCAAGGTGTTACAGTGGGCACTGGTCTGGGTCAGCAGGTGAGGAGTTCTTTTGGGGTGTCTGCAGAACAGTAGATCAGGGTTGGGGAATTCAAAGCCTCTGCTGGCCACATTTTGACAGAGTGTGGTGGGGTACACAAAGTGGGTTTATGTACCGACATCAGGACTTCCCCTTATGGGCATTTAAGGTTCACTGTCATCCCTGATCAGAACCCAGGCTCCAGTCGGTTTGACAGAGCAGCACAGTGAGGTGTTTTATTTTAATATTATAGGCAAAATAAGAACAATTAAACAATTTCTTTCACAGAGTCATCTTTTTTTTAACACAATCTATGTCAGTTTCTGTGTAGGGATTTTGGTGGGTTTCACCTGCTACCATGGAAGGAGGCTGTTGTGAAATCCTTGGCTTAGTATTTGAAAAGGTGCTTAAGGTTGCCCCCGCTACACTGAAGCAATTTGTTGAAAGGAGGTGGAGGGGAGAAAAGACACAAAGCAGTTTTGGACTCCATCAGCCGGCATTTTGTTTATCTCTGATACTGGGATTTGCATGATTTTGTTGCATGGATTTATGGGGTGTTTGAAGCTGTTGTCAGAATACTTGTGACCAGGATGACAGGTCATGGTGAGTCAGTTCTGTAACAGTAAATGCAAGCTGTCACCAGAACCAAATGCCATATGCAAGATGGCAGCACCGAGGAACTGGACCAAGCACGACACATATGCATCGCAGTTCTGTTAGGAATGCAAAAGTGACAACTGAGCCAACAAATAGTGCAGCCATAGGTGTATAGCCAGTGGCCATGGTGGACTGTTTCAAGCTGTTTTGCAGTTTGGAAGGATCACTCTGAAACTCCAAAATGGAAGTGTTCCATGGTTGCTTGTTTTGAGCTACTGCAAAATGACTTCAGGCTCTGCCCATGTAGCCATAAAAGCAAAGTGGCAACCTGCTGCAGATGCTTTCTGGTTAGCTAATTGCATGCTGAGGAATAAAATATGTGTATTATTCTGCATACGTTACATATACCATGAGTGCACTGTACCAAACAACAGTGTAAGAAAATCATCATCTAACAAAAATCCTGTTTAAGAAGTCTGTATTCACAGAAATACACAAAACAGACACTTGGTTACTTTAAAATGGTATACACCTTAGGTGCAAGTCACAAGACTAAAATAAGTATACTATAATTGAGACTAGAACAAAAATATAGTATAACAATGTACCAGTATACTTTGAAAAAGTATACTGGAAGTATAAGTCAAGCAACCTACTATATTACAAATATATTTGATATGTAATCTAGTATTAATGGGTTTAAATATAAGGCATGATAGTATACTTTAAGAAATAATCAAGCATGTCAGTATACCTAAAGTGCATTTGTTTTATACTTCAGTATACTAATTTTTTATAAGGGATTACAAAATACACTATAACACTAATGCTTCCCCAGTGTGTTACTGAATGTTTAGCACCTGTTTGCTTGCTGTAGTATTCCTTGAGCCCGCCAATTATATGGTTGATATTCTATTGCTTATCCATGTAATGGGGCATTCAGAAAGTAGCCAATGGTCTTGTGGGGTAGTTCAGTGGGTGGGAACATGCAGCTGTGCCCCTGAAGACCAGTTTTACATTTGTTTAAATAGAGATATAGGGTTGCAGATGCCATATGTTGGCATCATCACAGCTTTTATTCTGTTACTCAACAGCCGCCTCCACACACACACATATAAGAGAGCATTGGGGAAGTAGCCATTGTCTGATGTACCTGGGTGGCAGATTTAGAATGGAGGATCATGCAACTGTGTCCCCTAAAGTTAGAGATCCTGTCTATGGAAACCACTGCAAGGATTCTGTTGGTGTAGTTCCCTCACCGTCTCAGGCACAGAAGGAAAGAATGTAAGATGGCAGCACACAATACCATGTCCCTGAAGATGTCAAAAGGTAAGGGAACAGGGAACATATGGATGTGGTGCAATGATGGATGGCTTTAGAAAGAGAAAGGAGGGTGACAAGTATAAAACAATAAGCACAACAGGCAAAGAACTAAGAAAAATAAGCACTTATTTAGCAAGATAAGCTTCTGAACTGTATGCCAAGTATTCCAGTGCTTCATGCCTCATTGGAACTTTATCATCCCCTTCCCATTGTGTGCCAGTGAGGTACAAAGCAATGGGGCTCATTAGATGCTATCGGAGTCCTGCTTTACTACTGTAGATGAATGTTTAAATTGTCCTTGCTTCTTTGCTGTTGCACTCTTTGTGTTTGTATCAAGGTAGTGAGGCATGACTAGAAGTAAATGGAAGTGGTGGACTAGTGTTTTCTTAATTTAGATGATAAGAGAGGTGGGGAGGAGGTTATTGGATTATTCAAATGCAATATCTAGGGGTGATGTCAGATCTCCCTACTAGCTGACATCAAATAGGTTGGTGGGATCATGGTAGCACAGAAGGGTAGAAAATGAAGCCACTGGCTCATACTGACCATCTAGGTGAAGCAGACCCAAAACTGCTGTAGAACTGTACTCTGTTTTTTCATATTGTACCATTTCTTTTGCCATGTATTACATTATTGTTTCTGTTCCTGGTTCTTACGTGCCCAACTGAGCCAAGCCTGTCAGAACTACAAAACTGACCCACGCACCTCGAATCAAAGACTGTCCTATTGGTGCCCTTAAAGTAAAATTCTAATAGAGTCATCAAATGCAGTGTTCAGCAGTTCCCATGCTGTCACTTTGTGCATCATTTCTGAAGTTGTTTACTTGTTCACAAAATTACAGCAGTAGCATTTCCTCTTCTAAGTAGGAGTTTATCTAGAGGCTGAAGAAATCAGTTTGTGGTAGGACCTGGCTCAGACCAACAGTATCCACACTTACAACAAGGATAACCTTCTCAAAAACTTAAGCACACAGGAAAAGGAGAACACCATGGGTTAGGCAGGGTGAACACTGAGTGAGACTGGAGATATACTGGCTGTTGTTACCCAGTCATGGATATGGGGGCAGGTGGCCAGATTATTTAACCAATTTGGCCTATATAAGCTGGGGACAGTTGGGCTGGGAGCTGATTGCTCTAGAAGACATTATGCCAGCTGCACTTGTAAATAATTAAAAAAATTTTATTATTTGAGAGGACAGAGGGGTAGTGTAGGTTTGGAGACTACTGAGGGGCATGGATGGCCATGGGACTATCACTTGCCTTCAGGGAGAGTAAAAGGCTTTTTGAAAGTTCCTTTTTAAATATGAATAGTACATGCTGAATGCTCAGATATTCACCCTCATTAAATATGAATACTTGGCAAAATATTCTAATTAAGGTATTTGCACATCCTTGTAATGGGTTGACACAGCTCAACTAGCATTGGGCACAGGTATGCCCAAATGGTGTTGGCATCCACATAACTAATTAAAATAACTATTTAAATTATGTGAGATGCAACACCAGGATTTTTATCTTACTAGTTTTGTTGCCTGTAAAATTGCTGCTCAAATTTGTGATTCATGTATTTACTTCTTTTAGACCATCAGAAACTGGCACATCATACTACATTTCAGTTATATAAATGTATAGCTCAGAATATTTAAAACAGATTGACTATATACAATTTCTTGTCATACTCAAACAAATACTGCAGCTCTTGAAGCTCCTAAAGCATATGTTTTTAAGCGAACTGCTCTGTGAGATATGAAAAATAATGTTATCTTCATATCAAATACATCGCAGCCAAAGATACAGACAAATATGTTTTGTGATATTTCTAATGAGATTCTTCCTGGTGGCCCACATTGGTACTGCAGGCATGCAGAGAATCTCCTAGAGATATCAGAGAAATTTCAGGACATATCTAGCCATGTTTTGCCTGTATTTGTAAACTGCAGAGGAGTTTGCATAGTATACTGGGAAGAAAGTAAAAGTACTTCAAATTGATTATTCTCATGACATAACTACATTTGCAGGAACATACAGACTTCTTCAAGTCATTCACAGTGGTAGATCAGCACTTTTCCCTGGACAGTCAATGGATTTCATGTATGACAGAATCTGTGTATATTTTGCCTCTTTTCTACACACAAAATGGCTGTCTCTCTTAATGTTTGGTAACTACTTTTGCCTGCCCTTTATATTGTACCACTGTGTATACTTTTATTCTCCAGTAATTTTGATTACAGAATGCACTTTACATTGTACCTTTATGTTTGAATTTGCTTTGTATTTTATCTCTTTCTCCCTCCCCTGGGTTGCACTTCAGATTGAGCCTTGACTCAGTGTGCCTTTCCCAGTCTGTTTTGAGAGCATTCCTAGGTTCCCACAGAGATTGGGTGGGGCCTTTTGTGAGCAATCCTTTTCATGTCCTATAAAGACATTTGTTTCAGTTTAAACTTTAAAGGCTGAATATCTTTCTTAACAAAATACATGTTTTGAGTTTAAATAGGGCCAAGGCAGAGAAAGGGGTTTGCCCACTACTTTAGGAGCCAGGATAATAAAAGTACCCAGGCATCAATAAAAAAACAGTTTGGATCCATCTGGAAAAAAAGTCTCCTGACATCAAATAAATGATGTGGGATGTGATGTCAGAGGCACATATGATGATGCAGGTGTAGTTGGCTGGCCAGTCAAATATATCTCTCTGTGTTTGTACTTGTACTTTAATTGTTATGGGTTGCTGAACTACCAGCAACACAAGCTGGAGTGTGCCATAACTCACTATGTTCCCATTTGGGGCAAGCTTTTCTACTCTACTTAGAATTTAGGTAGCTTTCAGTTAGTTTTTTTCTGTGTGAGCTTTATCTTTTCAAATGTTTATATTTCATATCTATGGAAAACTGTATTCCATGTAATGCTTAGCATGTATTATCCTGTAACATATGTAAATATCATGGAGTAATAAATGTTATTTTTATGTACTTTATGCTTTCTGTGACTTTATCATTTCAGGCATAAATAACCAGGTGTAGACTAGCAAATCTGTGATCTTTTCTGAAGAGACAGGGTATGGTTACCACAACTAAGGCAAAGTGTGCTCAGCTGTAACAAAAGGGGTAACTGGATTTGGTGGCCATAACACAATCATAGTGCACTGATAGCCATAACTGAGAAAAGGCCATACCAAGCTACTCTCTTTAAAGAAGAGACAGAGAAGGGAGGAGGGAGGAGGGGTTGTGCTAAGTGTGAGGGGAGATCAAGGCCATGGAAGTACAGGGCACCTGAAGGAAAAAGAAGGCCTGATGGTACTGTGGGTTATCCTGAGAGAGGTACTGTGGCTGCTATCCATACAGGAGTGGTATACAGACCTCCAGCACAGGAAAAGGAGTTGGATAAGGCACTGGGAAGCCATCTTCAGGATTGCAAGTAAGTGGGAGGTGCTGTTAGTTGGGGACTTTGTCCTGCCAGATGTGGGCAGTGGAGATGGGGAAAGCTGGGAAAATTCACTCCACAAATTAATCCATGAATTTAGTGAAATTCAGAGAGTTTGGAGTGATCTGTGAAGTGGAAAGTTCTGCTTGCGAAGTGCAGAATTTTGCCTACGACAGTGTAATTTTGTCTGTTAATTGCAGAATTTCACCTCTGAATGGCAGAATGTTTGCTATTCATGGTGAAATTCCATCACTTGAGACAATTCTGCATTTCACGGTTAGAGTGATTTTTAAGCCAATAGGAAAACTTCATGGATTGCTCCACAGAGGTGAATTTGGTGACTTCACCAGAATTTCAATGGCAAATAAAAATGTTTACATCTCTAGTGGGCAGGAGCCTTCCAACTGCAGCTTCAGAAAGAGCAGGGCCATCCTTGACTCCTTACAAGAGGGTTTCTCAGAAAGCTATTCAAGGAGCCCACTAGGGATGGAACATGCTGGACCTGGTACTTATAAACCAGCACAGCATTGCAGACATCACAGAGGAGAGTCCCCTAAGTATCAGTGATCACTGTTCAGTGTGATTTAACATTATGATGAGAACAGAGTAAACCACATGAGGGCAAGGTTCCTGGATTTTAGGATGGTGGATTTTAAATAAATGGGAGACTGCCTCAGAAATTGCCTCTTAGAGGAGTTGCCATGGAGGGAATAGGCACAGTGGGAAAAGCAAAGGAGGGCATAATAAAGACAACCAACCTCTGTGTGAAGAAAATGAAAAAGGATGGAAAAAGTGACCACTATGGTTCTCTAGTGAAGTAGCCAATGTGGTGAAGAACAAAAGTGTGGCATTCAGGAGGTATAAGAAAATGCAAAGGGAGGAAGATAGGGAGGTATACCAAGTAAAACAAAGGGAAGCAGGAAAGGCAGTGAGTGAAGAAAGATTCAGGTAGAGGAAAAAAGCAGAAGGGGTAGCTAAAGTGGATAAGAAATTCTTCAGGTATATAAGTGAGAAGAGGAAAGTGAGGGAATGGATAATGATGATAAGGAGGGTGGCAGGGAAGACTGCACAGAAAAGGATCAAGAAAAACAGACATATTGAACAGGTACTTCTGCTTAGTCTTTACAGTGTGGGGCATTGGAAAACAAAGGGTGGCAGGAATGAAGGGGAGAGGGTGGACACAAGTCCATTTTCAGAAAAAAAGTCCTAAGTGCCTTGCAGCTCTGAAAGTAGACAGAACTTCTCCTACTACAACACTGCATGCCCCTAAAATGCCTTATGGTAATTATGTAGTGTCCTACTGACTGTATACACTGCATTATTCATTAACCTGATGCTGTTGTATCTTCTTTTAAAGTTATGTTGTGTGCTACTGTTCTATTGTACTGCACTGTCCTATGTTATCTGATGTTGTATTTCTCCCAGGTTGTGCCTGAAAGTAGGCAGTTTCTGTCTAGTGCACTTACCTGGTAAACAAAAACAAAATAAAAAATAAATAAAAGGCTATAGGGCCAGACTGGATACACCCAAGGGTACTAAATGAACTCAGGGAGGTGCTTGCTGCCCCACTGACAACCTTATTTAACAGCTCAGTGGAAACAGGTATGGTTCTGGAGCAGTGGAGGTGAGCAGACATGGTCCCTTTCCATAAGAGCAGCAGCAGCAGGGAGTTTAGCGAGGCATTTAATGTTTTGTTGAACAGAAGACTGATAAAGAAACTGAGCAGTCTAGAGGTGGGACCCAAAGTGGTGAATGGGTAAGTAACTGGTTAGTGGAGATTTAACAGAGGGTAGTTGTTAATCGCATTAACTCTAATGAGGAAGAGTGATCTGTGGGGTACCACAGGGCTCTAGTACTAGGACCAGTCCTCTTCAATGTCTTCATAAGTGACATTGCAAAATAGTTAGAATGGAAGGTATACTTTTGCAGATGACACAAAAATCTGTAGTAAGGGATGGACAGTGAAGAGGGACAGAGTGAAAGTGTAGGGATTTGGGGAAACTTGAGGAGTGGTCAAGAGAATGCAGTTCAGGTTCAGTGCCAAAAAATGCTAAATTATGCACCTACAGCAGAGGAACCTATAAGCTAACTATTAGATTGTATGGAGAAACTGGCTGCCACTAAGTTTTATGTATTAGGTGACTTCTAACTAAATATTTAGAGAGGACAATATGTAACCCTGACAAAGCAAACAGAACCAGCTCCAGCTTTAGTGGCATTAAGATATCTGATCTCACTAAAATGCTATCTGAGATTATGAAGGATTGTGGTAATAACTCTATTGCAATTATACATGTGGGTGCTAACAATATTCTTCAGGACTCTGTTCAAAAAGTAAAAGAAGATTTTATCGCAATGACAAATAAACTGTCGATATTGGTTGCAATATTTGTCTCTCTGAGATTTTATCTATTCCACATTTCTCACCTTCCCTTAATAAAAAATTAAAGTAATAAATGAATGGCATAGGAAATGGTGTCTGCAACAGAACATTACTTGCATAAACCCATTGGGAAGAATTTGAAAATCATTCTGAGTTATACTGCATTGATGGTCTACACCTAAGCAGATGTGGTAATGCTTTCCTTGGAAAACAGTTTCTTTCATTTATTAATAATCTTTTAAACTGAGTTCTGAGGGTGAGATGGCGCATATATCACCATCTCTAAAACCAGTTACACCGAGCACAATGAAAAGTCAACAATTGCGTTGTTTAAGTTTCAATGCTAGGTGTTTTAAATCAAAAACTGGATGTATTAAAATGTAGACTCAGTCAACATAATATTGATATGATCTTTATTAGTGAAGCTTGGGGTTATGATAGGTCATCTTGGGAAACAAATGTACCTGGTTTCATTATTTATACACACAACAGAACTGTTAGAAAAGATGGCGTGGGTTGACGTATTTGTTAACAATCAAATGAAGTCAATTAATATTACTAAGAGTATTAAAAACATGATAAACAAACTGAGACTATTTGGGTCAAAATATTTCTTTCCACATCTAGCGTTCCTTTTTGGATTACTGCAGATACTATTACTATCCCTTTAAAATAATGTTTGAATGCTTTCTGGCCAATAATTATGTTCCACATGATTGGAGAGAAGCAGATGTGATTCTATCCATAAAAAGGCCCCAAAAATAACTGGGAAAACTATAGGCCTATAAGTTTGACTTCATCTGTTTGTAAACTTCTGGAAAGCCTTATTAAAGATTTGATAGCTCCCATCCTTGATCCTTCTGATCCACAACAACACGGATTCAAACAAAGCAGAAGTTGTTTAAATAATCTAATATGTTTTATGAACATATTAGTTTTCCCTGACAAAAGTGTGCTCTGTGATATCATCTTTATAAATTTTAGCAAGGCCTTAGATGTCATGCCACATTGGGCTTTGACTACCAAATGGTGTAGCGAAATATAAATAGCTTCATTGTTAATTGGATAAATAATTGGCTACAAAATGGACCCAACAAGTTGTCATCAATGGGAAAAAATCAGATAAAGGCAAAGTGTCCAGTGTGTGCCCCAGGGTTCAGTTCTGGGCCCTACCTTTTCAAGCATTTATCATAGATTTAACTTTAGGCTGTTCTTCTTTGCTACAAAATATGCAAATGATGTTAAAATTGGTGGGCCCTGTGTTTCTGTTTTGCAGGCCAACATTATCCAAAAGATCTTGATTAAATTTCCTTATGGGTAAAAATTGTGATATGACTTTGAACATTTCCAAGTGTAAAGTAATGCATTTAGGCACTAAAACTTGCATTTTCTATACTTATGGATGGTTATTTACTTGAAAAAAGCATCTGATGAAAGGGATTTAGGTATAACAATCTCAGATAATTTCTCTCATAACAAACATGTACATGGTATTATTAACAAAACCAATAAAGTCATATGGTTAATTTACGTAACATCAGATCTAGAGAGCATGAGGTGCTATTACCATTGTATCGAACATATGCCAGACCACATCTGGAATATGCCTCCCAGCTCTGGTACCTGTACAAAAAATTGGAATGTCAGTTATTGGAAACAGTTCAGAGAAACTTTACAGAAAAATATCAGGCCTACATTCTGTTTCATATGGCATAGATTAGATACCTTAAAACTTATGCCACTTTCCACTCACATCTTCGGGTGACCCTATGTTGTTATATGACATTGTCCAAGATCCTTATCTTTATGTGAACTAGGATTGGATTTTAAAACCATTGTCATAATACAAGGGACATCCCTTGCAGTTAGTAAGAAAACCTTTCTGCTACGTCAGTCAGAAATATTTCTTTACTCTTAGAGTCATTGGCCCATGGAATAAACTACCAGTTCAAGTTGTCATTAGTGAAACTAAGAGTATATTTAAATATTATTTTGATAGACTGATAGGCAGCGGGTATGCTCTTTCCTACTATTTAATGGTTTAGTTTAAGAGCACTATGGGCTTTGCCTTCTCACTCTTGAGCTTACCTTAGTATGAATCTTAGTAGTAGGAACCTTGGGGTATTTATATATAGCTGACATCAAAGTGGCAGAGCAAGTGTGACAAAGCAGTGGGTAGGGCCAGTGGATGCTGGGATGCATAGGTGTGGTATTCCAGCAGAAGGATGGAGGTGTTGTTGCCACTGCATCACTCCCTGGTGAGACCCCACCTGGAGTATTGTGTCCAGTTCTGGAGCAATACCTCATAAAGAAAAGAGACAGGGTGGATGCAGTCCAAAGGACAGCAACTAAAATGGTGTGGGGTTGCATCAAAAGCCCTATGAAAAGAGACTGAGAGATCTCAACATATACACCTTGGAAGAGAGGAGAATGATAGGGATCTATAAGTGCCTCATGGTGGTGAACAGCAGGGTGCAGGAGAAGAGACTCTTCAAAGAGAAAGAGCATCATGACCATAAAGGCATGTGCTGAAGCTGGAGGTGAGAGACTTTAAGAGGGATGTGAGGAAGTACTATTTCACTAAAGAGTGGTGGATGCCTGGAACAGACTGCCAGCAGAAGTGGTGGAGACAAAACCAGCAGTGGGCATCAAGCATGCACTGGATAGGCACAAGAAAATATTCACAGTCACTTCAGAAATCACCTTTCAAGCAGGATTTAAAAATGTTCACCTACTGGGTTCATTAGGTAGGGTTATAAGATTGTTGAAAATGTGGTGGAAAAATATGGTGAAATGGTCAAGTTACAGTATGAGTGAACATTGACATATTTCAACGTTCTCTCATAACTTCACTAATATTCAATATTTTTCCACTAAACATTCAACATGGCCTTTTGGGATCACAACTCTTGAACAAAGCAAGTAGTCTTAGTAAAGTTTATTGTGAGATCATAACAGATCATTACAAAATACAAAAAAATAAATACAAAACACATAAAAATATGTTACAAACACAATTACAATAATCATATACATACTAGCAGTGTCATTATTAGTTCTCCAATTTACAAAAGTAGTAACAGATGATAGATTGTGCTCAAGACCGAAGTAGATTATGTTCAATGATGCTAATCATTTTCCTTCTCACTTTTTGGATATTAACTATGTAATGAGCAACTCTGTTGATAATGTAGTCATCTTCAACTGTAAATCAGATTTTAAAATTTCAGTTTCATCAGCACAAGCAAGAAAATTAAATATTGCTGCTCCTGGCCTTATGATACCAGAAACATTTATGTATTACATGGCTGAGATCCTCTTTGGATGTGCTGTTGCATTTACATAATTCACTTTCTATACTGGTGAATTTATTAAATCTAGCAAAGAGTACATTAGAAGGAAACATGCCAGTTCTGAACAACATGAAAGATCTTCTATACCAAAGATCCTTCAATGCATCTAAATAGTATCTGAAACCATGTTTACAATCATTGTCTCTATACAACTTTGTGAATTCAGATTGCTTAATAGCATCCAAGTCTTTGTACTGTAGCATTCTTCAATTTTGGGGAGATGACTGTTTCATATTTATAGCTAAGCACTATGTTCTATTGGCATATCTCAATAAAAATCAAACCCATATTTTTGTAGAGCAAGTGAATATGATGGCTCCATGTCATAATAGCGATTGCAAAACAGAGATCTTTATTATGGTGAGTGTATATCACGGAAAATCAAATCGACAATATACACATACAGTGACCAAACATCCATCAAATACACTAAGTGTTTATGCAGAAAGTGCTACATCCCCAAGCCTCCCCTTGTGGGGGGCTTTGCCCCACCCTCTGCTTAAAGATTACTAATTCCAGGGAAACGCGGAGGGCGATACTCTGGATTGAAGAAAAAATGTCAGTGGCAGCCAGCAGCAGCATTTTCCCTAGTCTCCAGCCCTGAAACCAGTACCTGCTGCACTGGAGTTAGCCACCTCACCACCACAAAGCTGGCTCGGCTGCAGCAGGCACACTACCCCTGAAAACCCTCTCCCTATCTCTCCCTCGCTATTCTCCCTGTCGCCCCCATGGTAGCTCTCTATAGGGTCACTACCTTGCAGGGTAGCCCAAGGAAGATAGCGTTGTTTAAGAGTCAACATTCTGACAGTTGCTCATATTCAGTCACTATCCTCACTGGATACATAATATGACTTAGCCATTTTGAGGGCCGAACATTCCTAGCTTTCCACTGTTCATTTTCCTGAAGGACTTTTAACCAGCCTGTCCTCTGGATATCTAAGTATTCTGAGCCAAAAATTTAGGAGTTTGCTGTCTGCAATTGCTTACATATCCACCATACACAGCTCAGCGCTAATGTAACAGCTGGGCATTGATCTGTTGAATCCCAGGGCATGACAGAGTGTCTACATGACCAGTTTACCTAATTTCCACCATAGGGACAGGGCCCAAACCTCAGCTCCATATAGGGCCTGTGTGCTGAAATTTGATCTAACTGCCTCTAACAAGAAGCGTAACGTGTGCCAACATATATATATATATATATGTGTGTATGTCATATATACATATATATAGATATATTCATGTAAAAAATCCATTTAATGCATCAGTTAGGGTTGTTCCACAGTGACAAAAGTAGGGAAATTCGATGTTAAGGTTGCCCACCTCCCCACACCACACCCCCACCTTCACCAACAGGCATCGGGGTGTGCGTTAAGTCATCGGTCCTAACTCTCACCCCATCCCATGTAAACAAGCTAAGGTGTGCAGTGTAGGAGAATGGGTGAGAGTTATGACCGATGACCCCAATGCCTGTTGGTGGGGGCGGGTGGGTGGGTGCAGGGGTGGAAACCTAACATCGAATTTCCTCACTTTGTCGCTGTGGAACAACCCTAACTGATGCATGAAATGGAGGTTTTGCCATGAATTTCTTCTTTTGAGAATGAGGACTATAAATAGTGAATGGAATGTGGTGGTGGAGCGATTTTTTGTCACATAATAACAGTAACTGTAATGCAAATGCAAGCACAAACAGTAACGCATATGGTGACGCAAATGTAAATGGTAATGCAAACAATAAGAGAAACGCAGCGCAAAACATTAGTGAAAACAAAAATGGTAATGCAAGTGCAATGCAAAAGTTAACGGCAACAGAAAAAGCAAACATTAACGAAAACAGTCACATAAATGGTAAATCCAATGGAAATGCAAACAGTAACAGAAAGGCAAACAGAAATGCAAATGGTTAAGGCTACAGCACCGCAGAAGGGAACAGTTAATGCAATCGACAATGGAAACGCAATTGAAAATGTAAATGCTAAGGGCAACAGAGACGCAAACGGTGATGAAGACGCAAACAGTAATGGTAACGGAATTGAAATGCAAATAGTTACAGTAACAGCAATGATGATAGCAAAGTGAACAGTAGTAAACAGAAATGCAAGCATACAGAAACTCAAATAGTAATGTGCACGGTCACGGTGCCGCAATTGGAAACACAAATGCTAATGGTAACAGCAACAATAACAACAAAGGAAACAGAAATGCAAACAATAGCACATACAGAAACGCAAACTGTAACAAGTATAGTGATGGTAACGGAACTGGAAACGCAAATGGTAATGGTAACAGCAACGATGATGCCAAATGAAAGAGAAATGCAAACGGAAGGGTGGCCACAACGCAAATAGAAATGCACATGGTGACACGAATTGAAAAGCAATGGTAATGCACACAGTGGTGTACACGGGAACGCTAACAAAACAGGTACAGAAATGTAAGTGGAAATGCTAACTGTAACAGTAATGGAAGAGCGCACCCTGGTTTTCCACATCAGCTCTATAGAGAAACACAGCGAGTACAAAGAACGATGCATAATAATGGGCCTCGAGCAGAAAATGTGCATTTGGAATACTAAATTGCTTATATCTCAGGAACCACGCACGAAGAAAAAAATTAAAATGTCATATTATTTATTCCTTTCCAGGTTGTTTGCATTTAGCTCCAGTGGGGGCTAAGAATTTTCTGATGAAAAGTCCATAACTCGAACCGCTTCAAGATACAGGTCCCAAAAGACGCCACGGACGCCGTAATGTTAGTCTGTGGGAAAAGCATCAACTTTGGAGTAACCTAACTTTGCATCCCTGTATTATTTTGTCACCAAAGCATGAAAAGGCAAATTTGTGGGATGTTGGCTCTTCTCTCAAATTTCAGCCCAATAGAGCAAACCAGTGTTTGCAGCAGGATGGCAAGAATTCCGGTTATTTGAGCCATGAACAACCATGAAATGTGACACTTTGCAAAAAATCACGAAAGTGCCACAGATGCGACACTGTTTTGAGACACTACTTTTCCCACAAATTTCAAAACATATTTCTGGGGTGTTTCACCCCCAAAAAGACGTGGCTAGCATCCTCAGGGCTTGAATAGGTAAACACAAAAGAATTGTGTCCCAAGAGGGTCCCAATTTTAAATGCCAAGCATTTCTGTGATCAGTAACTGAAAAAAATAGCTGACTCATGACACTATTGGGGCCATTTACGACACTAAAACTGCATTTGCGACACTGTCAAACTTTTTGTTAACTTTTCCCATTGACTATAATGGGAAACTTATTTTGAATAACTTTTGAACCGTTCAATATTTTTCATGAAGTCTTCCAAAGGCACATCGGGTATGCTGGCTGCATGTTCCTGAAGTTTTCAGACCAGTCGCTACAAACCGTGTAACCTGTGAGGTGCGATGCAAAATTTCACACTTCAACCTTAAATGGAGTACTCAACCTAACTATAGTGGCACTACCATGCCACTATAGTATATGATATATATGTATGTAGATAAATAGATATAGATAGATAGATAGATAGATAGATAGATAGATAGATAGATAGATAGATAGATAGATAGATAGATATATGTGTATATACTGTATATATATATATATTTATTTAAAACTTCTTAAGGCTAGCAATCATGGTTTTAGTTTTGGTACTGTAAATATGAAATCAAAGTGATTTTTTTCCATGACATGTTCCATGAAAACATTAAGCCCAAATAACAGTAAGTTTTAACTGTATCCAAAGGTGTGTTATCCAGGTACCACTGGTATTTATTCTTATAGGCACCAAGACAAAAATCATACTTTTGGAATTGTTTATGAAGAGATAAGCAGTTAGACTCTGTTGACCCCATATTCAGTGCCGGCCGGATGCACACACATAACGATGTGCCATGCAAATAAGGGTGGGCGGCTGGATCCGTGAGATATTCAAAAAGAATGTGAGATCAGCAAAGCCTGTGTAATATGTTTGAATATTGACTCTGGCTGAGCGGTGCAGAGCTGGGGGTCACAATGTGCTGCATAGTGCAACCAGGGTGTGGGGCAGAATAATGCCCATGGGGAACTGCAGGGTGCACACAAGTATCGCCGTGGCCCTCATGGGCGATATTCAGCTCAAATATGCAGATGAGCTCATTGGGCATGCAAGGTGCAATGGGACCATTTGCATGCCTATTATGGGCTCATCTGCATGGCTGCACCTCCATGTTTTATGCCAGGCCAGCCCTTCCATGCTCCAATCACTGTAAAACTGACAAACCACCTATGAGCTCCATAACCCTGGTAGTCTAGTGGCCCCTCTCCAGCCTGGATCACTGTTAAAAATACAATATTCCCTGATTCCCATTTCTGTAGTATGGTGTGTCCCCCACCCTGATCACTGGAACAACAATCAAAACCCCAAGCCCTATTCCCTGGTGGCTAGAGTTCCCCCAAACTCCACCCCAGTAGGCAGTAAACCACCACCCACACACACCCATCTGACCCATGCTGATGATGGGCTGGCCTCCTCACCTGCATGGCCAGCTGCTGACTGATTGGTACCAGAGCACATACAGTAAATAGTACGTGCTCACTGGTTGTCTCAACCAATGAGCGATACTATTTCATGTAGATGCTTTGGTATCGATCAGTCAGTGGCTGGCTGTGGCAGGGTGAGAGGGCTGTTGTTGCCAGCACAGGTGGGGATAGGGGGCTTACAGGGGTTACTTCCCTACTGAGAGGTGGACCACTAGCCACCAGGAATGGAGATCGGAGTTTTGATTGTTGTGCCAGTGATCAGGGCTGGGGGCACTACACTACAGAAATGGGAATAGGGATTATTTTATTTTAACAGTGATCGGGTCTGGGAAGACACTATACTACTTGGACACTGAGATCTGGAAATATTTTATATTTAACAGTGGTTGAGGCTGGGGGCACTAGACTGCCAGGGTAATGGATGGGAATTTCCTGCATGATACACCAGGTGATCAGGGCTTGGGCAGGGACTGTGTATCTGGCCCTAGACTGTGTGTGGGGCACCAACCTGCCCCTCATAGTTTAGGTAGGTTTGAAAAGCATAACTATGCACTGGTGCAGCAGGCAATCTTTATGCTTTGGGAGTTTCAGTATTGTTATGCATGGCTTATGCATGGGGACCCCTCATTTGCATAGACACAACACAATATTGTGCATCAGGGTGCAGTCAGGGGTGCGTGGTACCTCGTGGCCTTTGAATATGACCATGCTCCCCATGGCTCATGCATCTCATCTGAATATGTGGCCCTGTATTTAGGATGCCCAGTTTTTTTTTTTTTGCAGTCCTCTGTGTGACAGTGAATGCAGAACAAAATCATCTGCATAAGCCAGTACTGGTAGGTAAATTAGGCAATTTTAGGTGAATCAGTATCAGGAGAATTAAGTACTAGTAGAAGATTATCAATGTAAACAGAAAAAGTGTGAGGGCAAGTATACATTTGTCTTACACCTTTGTTTGTAGGGAATCTATCCGAGCATTGACCTCTATACATAGTTCTCTCTTGTGCCCAGTGTTGAGTACATATCCCTAATACTGTTGATCATTTTGGACTGATCCCCCAGTCCGTCATTATTTCCACAAAGTATTTCTAGATATAGTATCAAATGCTGAGCTAAAATCAGTGAAAACTACATACAGTTTTGGCCTCTTAGTCTAACTTACTTTTTGAGTAGAGATCGCAAAATAAAACAATTATAAGTGGTTGAGAAACCTTTCTAAAACTAATCTGAAAGGGCTAGATGTCTCTCACCTCTTTAAGTTCTTTCTTTAGTCTTTCATGTAAAATTTTGGAATAAACTTTAGACATAATATAAACTTCAGACATAATATCCAAAAGACTAATTGGTCTGTACATTTTGGTATCACGATGTTTCACTTTTTAAAATGGTGATTATTTCTGCACCTCCACAGATTAGGAATGTACCTTTCCATAATTCATCTATTGAAAAGGCTGTCAAACAAATGGACCACTGCTCAGCTAAACAGATATATACTTCTGTTTTGTCTGGACCTGGAGCTTTTAGATTTAAGACTGGTAATCTTAAAAAGACTTCTTGCTGAGTAAACAGGTTGGGAGATGATGTAAGAACATCATGAGCCTGAGTTGCCTCTGAGAAGGTAACTGTACAATCACAAAACCTAATCAGAAGTCAAAGCGGGACAAGGAAAACACGGCTCAGGGTCAAACTGGGAGCCGTAGTATAAGTAAACAAAAAGCCAGGCAAAGGGATAAAACCTTGGCTCAACCCCAGGCAGCAAATAAAGCGACGCAAACTGATCATATTATCAAAACATATTTTATTGTTAGAACAGGTAGCACCCTCAAGTAATCCAGCGTCTATGTTTCTCGTCACCCTTAATGCTTTATCAGGAAATGTCAAATCCTGTCTTCAGTACTGATATATAAATCCAGCTCTTCACTATATCCATTACATCCCTTAAGCCATGAGGGACCAAAAGTGTTGTTGATTATTTTCTTGATTGAATGGCAGAAAGTGTGCATCATCATTGGTTCCTATAGATGTCTTTTTTTTGGATTCCAGCTAATTTTTATACTGTTTCCTTCCACATTTTAAATTTTGTAAAGCAACCATGTTGGGGACTTTTAGTGCTCTTAAAAGGGACCTTAGTGTTTTTTCCCCTTGTTTAAATTCTTCATCAAACCTGCCACAAACTGCTGAACCTTTAGTTTTATACCACTGTTCTGTATAAAGTGAGTATTTTATGTCCTTAATAAATTCCTCTAGCTCCTAAACTATCACCCCAAAAGTTTGTATATGTCCCAAGGGAATGTGACTAATGATTTAGAAAAGACTGAGTTTTATCCATAATATTTTCTTCTATCACGTTCCATCTAAGTTTCTTTAGAAACAGAAATTCTAAATGAGGGACACTATGCAAAGTTTGGCAACTTTAAAATCTTTTTGGTAGAATTTACTGGACAGAAGTAAAGGAGATGGTCATTTTCATGTCTTAATAAGATTGTCATTTCTAGCCATATGTCTGGGGACCATTCCATAATGCTAAATCCAATGTTGTTGCTGTCTGATGAGAAGAGAAGGTGGTCTGTTCCTTGAATCTCCTCAATCATACCATTTAGTGGGTGTAGTAAAAGATTTCTTACTATTTCTATCAGACATAAACTGCTAGAATTTATCTTATTGTCAGTGGAATTTCTGGGAAAATTAGTGGATTCTGAGTACATCCAGCCTAACATTGTTTCATCCAGAAGATGGTTGAACGACTGATTCTAGCATTTAAGTCACCAACTATTAGAATATAGGAGTTAGGAAGTTTAACTGAGCATCCAATAGCTCATTCTATAAATTCTCCCAGACTTTTCAGAATAGTGTTTGGAATTATTTTTGGGGGATATAGATGTTAAATAAAATCAGAGATTTCTAATGGAACATGATCCTGAAGGTCTTGAAATATTCTGATTTGGATAAGACTTCCACAGGCCTAAATGACCATACTCTGAAGTATGTCAACAATCTAAGCTCTTCTGCCTACCAATGCCTCTTTTTAACAGGTCACTGGAACATTTGATACCCATTTAATTCAAGAGAGTGTGCGATAACATGCCATGGAGGTCACATATGGATCGGTATCCAGCTATTGCTGTACAGACTGTGTGATAAGATATTGAGGTTACATTTAAGTTATGTGAATAATGGAGAGAAGGAAAATGGGGCATTATGGGGGAATCACACTGGGGTTCAGGGCATGAATTAGAATACTGGTTGTAATTAGGGGCACCATGGGAGTGAGGGGTGGCAGGCAGAGGAGGACAGTGGGGTGTAATGGCTGTGGGGCACTTGTTTGGATTAATATACTATGGAAACTGGGGCTATCCAATTTGTTATAGGCTGAGCAGACTGGAAGAGGAGGTACAGGGGCTCTGGAGGGAGCTGGAGAGGTGAGTGAGGGGCTGGGGCAGGAGGGACCCTGGAGAGGATTATCTGGGAGAAGCAGAGGAGGAACCTGAGGCTAAAGCCTGTGAGGATGTAGGGAGGGAGGATGTGGGTAAGGAGAACAGAGGGGCAGTAAGTGGAGGGAAGGCCTCAGGGTAGGGAGAAGGAGGAGATGGCACCACTGCAGGGATAGCGAGTAACAGGTTTGCAGTGTTGGCATCAGAGGTGGTAGGGGAGGTGTCGGAGATCAATGGGGAGGAGAAGGGTAGTAAAGCCCCAGGAGTCAGGTTGGGAAAGAGAAAGAAAGAAAGAAAGAAAGAAAGAAAGAAAGAAAGAAAGAAAGAAAGAAAGAGGGAGGGAAGAGCAGGGGAAGAAGTACAAGTCACAAATGGTGTGATTAGAGGTAATAAGGAGCAGGGCAGTGTGGACTCTGGAAATGTGTACAGTGAAAACAGGAGGAGGGGTGTGGAACAAGAAGATGGGGTACTAGTGCTGGGGGATTCTATACTGAAAGGGGTCAGAAGGGGTGGAAAGGGAGAAAGGCACAGTTGTATCTGAGTTGAGGCTATTATGGGGTTGACTGCAGGCAGGGTGGGGCAGGCAAGGAGGAAGAAACCTCACATAGTGATGCATGTGGGTACAAATGACTTGGTGGGAGATGGCAGAGGTGGTAAATGGGAGGTTCAAGGATTTGGGTAGGCAGTGTGAGGAGGTGGGGGTCAGTGGCATTCTCTGAGGCACTCCCGTACCATGGCAAGTACAGTGAGGAAAAGGACAGAGGAATTCAATGAGTGGTTTAGGACTGTGCATATAAGGAGTATGGATTAGTGTCAGACTGGAGCAGGACTTGGGGTAATAGTGATCTATACTCAGGGACAGGTCACATTTGAGCAGGAGGGAAGGGAGTACTAAATGGGGAATAGAGGGATATATATCAACAAAGGTGGATTTAAACTAGAGAGGGGTGGTGAGGGGACCGCTGATGGGGAAAGGGTCCGGAGCGGAGTCTAGTGACTCACCCCAGTTATTAGTAAAGGCAGTGGGAAAGTGGCACAGGGAGGGATAAAGGGGGGAAGAATAGCTGTAGAGAAAGGGAGGAGACAGGCTAGAGGGTGGTGTCAATGAATGCAAGAAGCCTAAGGAATAGAACAGCAGAGTTGCAGGCTCTCATGGCGGTGGAGGGGTGGACATTGCTGCCTTCACAGAAACGTGGGCCACCCAGTACAAGGACTGGAGATGATAATCCCTGGATTCAACTTATTCAGAAAGGATAGGGCTATGGGGAATGGGGGTGGTGATCTATGTAAGGGAGGGAATAAATGCGAAGGGAGGAAGGGAGGGTGGAGAATAGAAGCACTATGGATGCAGTTCCAAGATGCAGAGAATAGGACACTGAGGATGGTGTGGTGTACAGGCCACCACCTCAGGGGAGTGACCTGGATAGAGATTTAGCTAAACAAATTAGGAAGGTCTGCATAAAGGGGAGGACAGTGGTGGGTGACTTCAACCTACCGGGGGTGGAGTGGGGCACCCCATCCACCATGAGTGCAAAGGGTGGATCCTGTTAGAAGCATTTCAAGACAGCTTCCTGACACAGCTGGTCCAGGGCTGACTTGGTTAGAAAGGACACTGGACCTTGTACTGGATAATGGGAAGCTGGTATCCTGTGATATGGGGCACTAGTAAGTGGGCACCTGCTGAAATCGACCCACTTTGCTTAGTGCTCCAATGGCAGGGGTGAGGGGTTGGCGAATGGATGGGGAGGTCAGTGAAAAGGTGACAGGGTGTAGGCATATGTATGCACATGGGGGAGTGAGCCTGCTGAGGGGGTGGGAGATACATGAGGGTGGTGCCGAGGGGTTCTGGCAAGCTGGCATCATGGGCGTGGTGGGTTAGGTGCCAGCTTGGGGTGGCGGGATGCAGGGTTTCAGACCAGGTACTGGGTAGTTTTGTTGTGCCTGGCCCAAGGCAGTAAAATTTATTTTTATCCCAGGTATGCACCCCAGACATGCACCCCTTGGGGTTCAGAATCTTAATTTGGGGTGTAGGGTGAAGCCCCACATAAAACAAAACAAAAGCTTTTGTACCACATTTTGTCTCATTGATCCAACATTGCCGAAATTGAATTTTTGGTACGTGGAGTTGTGATAAGGGCGTTCAGCATTTAAAAGTTGCCTTATCACATAGAACCTGAGAAGCTGTAAGGAATCTGGAAGTGGAGGAACCACTAGCTGGGAGTGACCACTATTCGATGTGGTTCACACTCAACATGGGAGGGAAACAGGGGCATGGGTACAAGGGTGATTGAGTTCAGGGGGTGGACTTTAAGAAGATGGGGACATTTTGGGCAGGCACCTAGAAGGTATGCAACCACACATGGATGCAGACCAGAATCAGGACACCATAAAGGATGGGCTGGCAGAGGCTATGGAGTCTTACTAGGAAGAAAAGCAAGAAGGAAGGGCAGAGAAACCCAGTTGGCTGACACAGGAGGTTATGGATGGGGTGAAGGCCAAGAGGGCAGCATTTCAAAGGTACAGGAAATCAGGGAAGAGTGAAGATATGGATACATGATGGAGAACTTCAGTGAGGTTACCAGACTGGTCATGGTGGCCAAGGTATACAGGAGCTGAGACTGGCACAAGGAATCAAAGGTGGAGAAAAGACTTCTTCCACTACATCAGAGAGAGAGGAAGGAGCAAGGATCAGCTGGTGAGGATTAAGAAGGATGGGAGGGTGTGGAGAATGGGGTGGAGTAGGCAGGGCACTGAATGAATACTTCTGCTCCATATTCATGCAGGAGAAGGGCAGATACCCCAGACAAGGGTTGGGTGGGTAGGGGAGGAGATGGCAGATGTAGGGATTACAGAGAGCAGGGTGCTAGATGGGTTGAGGGCATTAAGGGTGGACAAAGCACCTGGACCTGACAGCATTCACCCTGGGGTACTAAGGGAGTTGGCAGAGGTCCTGGCAGGGCTACTGGCTGACCTGTTCAATGCCTCCCTGGAGACGGGATGTGTACCACAGGACTGCAGAATGGCCGTGTAGTGCCCATCCACACAAGTGGCCCAAAGGATGAATCAGGAAACTATAGGCCAGTGAGCCTCACATCGATCGGAAAGCTCATGGAGACCATCCTAAAGAGAGGCTAGCGAGCTTCTTGGAGGAAAAAGGTCTCCGGGATGGTCAACAGCACAGGTCTGTAGTGGGCAGATTCTGCCAGACTAACCTTTGAGAATACTATGATTGGGTGATGCAGAAACTGGACAAGGGCCATGCAGTAGATGTCCTGTATTAAGACTTCAGCAAGGCCTTTGATTCAGCTCACATGGGAGGCTTGGGGGAACTGGAATATGTGGGGCAGGACCAAAAATGGTGAAATGGATCACAAACTGGCTAAAGGAAAGGCAGCAAAGGGTGGTGTGTGTGGGGGGACCTCTCATCACCTAAGCTGGGTAGGCTTGGGGTAGGTCAGAAGTTGGTCAACTGGGTGCCAAACTGGTTGACGGACAGAAAACAGAAGTGGTCGTAAATGGTATACAGTCAGAAGAGATGCAAGTCACAAGTGGGGTACCTCAGGGATCAGTCCTGGGGCCAGTCCTCTTCAATATCTTCATTAGTGACATTGCAGATTGACTAGAGGGTAAGGCTTGTCTGTTTGCAGATGACACAAGATCTTTAACAGAGTAGATGATCCAGATGGGGTGGGCAGAATGAGAAGAGATCTGGATAAACTAGCAAAAATAGTCAGAAGAGTGGCAACTGGGATTTAATGCAAAGAGTGCAAGATCATGCACATAGGGTAGAAACCCTGAAGCCACCTATAGGCTGGAGAGGAGTTGCTGGCAGTCACAAAGGAAGAAAGAGACTTAGGCATCATCATCACCGATGACCTGAAATCATCAAGCAGACCTCTAAAGCAGTAGGTAAGGCTGGGGGATGTTAGGGTGTGTATTGTAGGGGTATCACAAGTTGTAAGAGGAGGTAATAATCCCTCTTTACAAGACACTAGTTAGGCCCCATCTGGAGTACTGTGTGCAGTACTGGAGGCCACACCTTCACAAGGACATTAACCAAATTGAGGCAGTCCAGAGAAGG
This sequence comes from Neoceratodus forsteri, assembly GCA_016271365.2. Taxonomy (NCBI): domain Eukaryota; kingdom Metazoa; phylum Chordata; order Ceratodontiformes; family Ceratodontidae; genus Neoceratodus; species Neoceratodus forsteri. Next base: position 60,989,416 of record CM057459.1, read on the forward strand.
ACAGCCAAATGGTGCAGGGACTGCATCAGAAGACATATGAGGACAGATTAATGGAGCTCAATATGTATACCCTTGAGCAAAGGAGAGAGAGGATGATGAGAAGACATTTAAACACCTTAAGGGTGTTAACAAGGTGAAAAGAGTCTAACATGTTTAAATATAAGAAAATAGCAGGACAAGAGGATACAGCATGAGATTAGAGGGAGACCGATTAAGGGGGAATGTGAGGAATTCTTTTCACAGAAAGGGTGGTGGATGCATGGAATGGCCTACCTCAGGAAGTGGTGGCCATGAATACAATGCAGGGCTTCAAATAGGCATGGAATAGGCATAGGGAGCAATACAGATGAGTATGAATAGATAGGCCACTGACAGAGCAAAGGCCGATGGCACATTTATAAGGTAGAAAAGAAATGGGCAGACTGGATGGGCCTTGCAGTCCTTATCTGCCATCAACTTCTATGTTTCTATGTTTCTATGAGAGCAGTGACGAATGGTGTGCCACAGGGACTGATACTGAGATCGGTGCTATTTGGGAATTTTATTGCAGATATCTCACACGGTATCTGGAGCAGGATCAGTCTGTTTGCAGGCGATACCAAGATGGAAGCTGTGATTGATGATGCGGGGGGCATGGGTTGCAGGGTTGCAGGAGGAACTGACTAAGATGCAGGGTGGGCAAAACATGGCAATTGGGGATTCAATGCCAAAAGTGAAAGGTTCTGCGGCAGACCATGAACCAGGGAAATGATTATTATTTGAATGGGGTACGGTTGGGGAGCTCCACAGAGGAGAAGGACCTAGGAGTGATCATTACAGGGAGCATGAACATCGCTGCTCAGTGCAGGAAGGTGGCAGCAAAGCCAACAAAATCTTGGAGTGTATTGCAAGAGGGATCTCCTCCAGAAGGAGGGAGGTTATCCTGCTCCCTGTATAGGTCATTGATCAGGCCCCACAAGTACTGCATGTAGTACTTGCACCCATTTCTAAGAAGGACAGCAGATTGTTGGAGGGTGCAGCAAAGAGCCACAAAGATGATCCAGGGATTAGAAAAAGCCTCTGAGGACTGGCTAGGAGAGTTGGATATGTATTTGCTGGAGGAAAGGAGAGATGGGGGATATGATTGAGACCTTTAAGTATCTGAACAGGATAAACAAGACCAACACAGAAGGGATTTTCCAGCTGAGAAGGGGAGGGACATGAGAGGGCATGGACTGAGATTGGAGGAGGAAAATTCAGGAGCAAGATGAGGAGACATTTTTCACTGAAAGAGTGGTGGACAAATGGAACGCCTTACCAGATGATATAGTGTTCTCTCTAAGGACGGTGGGCAGTTTCAAGATGGGTTGGAACAGGGTAGGGATAAGGGATACTGGGAAGTGGGGGTAGGAGGGGCAGCTGCGAGATGAGGTGCTAGCTACACACTTGAGCAGACTCGATGAACTGGGATGCTGGTTTCTGCTGGCAATTTCATATGTTCGTATGTTCAAAACCAAACTGCAAATTGTAGAATGGAGGCAAGTGCGTATATTGGCGTCGATAGCGTTTTGAACTTATGTTAATATCCTGGTCATTTTTGGGAATTTTGATACCACATTTTCAACATAGCCTTTTGGGACCCCACCTTATGAACACTGGCACTGCCATTTCGTTACTCTGTCCAAAGGTGATTTTGTGGTCACTGCATAGAATCACCTTTCAGAACTAATTAACAAAACAACAGTGCCACTGTTCATAAGGTAGAGCCAAAAAGCCCATGTTAAAATTTGGTGCAAAATGCCAAAACACCAGAGATACATGTGGCTGTTGAAATTCTGCTATGTTTTGGCAAATTTTAATATTTTCACTTTCAATTTTCAACATTGCTAGTTTTCACAACACCTCATGAACAGTATAGTTGTCATTTCTTATATCCTGCACGAAACATGTTTATGCAGCGAGCAGAATGGTGCACTTGCTGCACAGTCACCTTTCAGGACTGAGTAATGAAATGACAGTGACAGTGTTCATGAGGTGGGGTCCCAAAGAGGCCATGTTGAAACTTTGGTCCAAATATACCTAAAAATGCCCAAGTTACGTGCAGTCATTGCAATTTTTCTCTGGCGCTAGTGTAACTTTGGCAATTTACCATATTTTCTCTCAAATTTTCAACATTGCCATCTTTTCACACCACCTCATGAACAGTACAGCTGTCAGGTTTCAAATCCTGCCAAAATGTTTTCCCACCTGTGGCACAGAATGACATTACAGTTGCGCAGAATTCCATTTCGATGGGGATTTGAAAATTTTCTGTACTGGTACATGTGGTGAGGTGCTAAGAAATGTATGTTGAACATCTGGGGTGAAAATTATATAAGATGACACATTTAAAACTATTTGTTGCAATTTTGCTATGCCTGCTTGTAACTTGATGCGTGGAAGTGCAGGTCCCAGAGGCCCCTATGTTTTCTCAGTTAGATATATATGCAGATCTGTGGAGGGATAGGGTGCAGGGTATGAAGAACCCTGTGCTCCCACAGTAAAAATAAGATATTATTACTACCTCAGAAAGTAAGGAGATAAATTGCAAAAATACTTCATTAATGCATCATTTAGGGTTAAAGCAACAAAAGTAGGAAATGTGGCATTGGCATTTCAACCTAACACCCACCTCACTTTGCAATGATGAAGAGGATCAGGGGTGGCATTGGCATCTCCAGCCCTAACGCTCACCACATTCCATTAGAAAATAAGCTGGGAGGCCACAGCAGCAAGAAAATGGGGTGAGTGTTGGGGCCAAATTACCAATGCAACCCTCAATCCCTCTTCGTCTGTGCAGGGTGGGGTGGGGAGGTGTGAGGGTTGGAAACCCTAATGCCACATTTCTACTTTTGTCACTTTAACACTGACTGATGCATTAACGTTTTGCAATTTATAGATAGATAGATAGATAGATAGATAGATAGATAGATAGATAGATAGATAGATAGAAAAAAGACAAAGAACCTCAGCACAAATGCACTGAAGCAAGGGTTACCCAAAATGGGCATTGCTAGCAAATCCAGACTTCAAGAAATACAAAATCCTACATATGCCATAATGCAAACCACCATAGGATTTATATGCAAATCACAATTAAATTTAGGCTAGTTCTGCTCCAGCCACCACCCCATGCCCCTCACTCACCCAAAATGGCCCACCATCATAGATCTACTCAGTGAAGAAACACGTGTCTTTCTCCTGCAAATGTGTCTGCAAACTGAGGAAAGAAGATATATGTGGCTAATGTACTTCCAATGCATTTTGAACTTTACTCATAACTTTGTCATTTTTAAATATTTTCCCACAGATTTTAACATGATCTTTTGGGATTCCTTTTCATGAACAAGGCAGGTATACTTTTTCAAATCTATCTCAAAATGTGATTTTTAGTTGCTCTGTGACATCACCTTTCATGCAGTTTAAATCTATCTTCAATTTTTCACTGAGGCATTTTGTTTGAGGGAGTTTGGAATAGGAGGTGAGTTTGTCTTTTGAGAGCTTAATTATCTCTGAGATATTTTGCAAGTTTTGCTGGTGTTTTTGGATTTGTAGCTTAAATCTGTACTTAACAGTTGCTGGCTGAGCACTGTGGCTGGTTTGGCTTTGTAAGTTTTGCTGGTGTTTTGAATTTGTAACTTAAATCTGTAGTAATTGCTGGCTGAGCACTGCGCTGGTTTGGCTTTGTAAGTTTTGCTGGTGTTTTTGAATTGGTAGCTTAAATCTGTAGTTAACATACTGGCTGAGCACTGTGGCTGGTTTGAAAAAACTTAAATCTGTATTTAACAGTTGTTGGTTGAGCACTCTGGGGATGGGTTCTTTGCCCAGTAACAGAGTAGCCAATCAAGTTTGTTTGGATTTCAGTTTAAATCTATCTTTAATTGTTCACTGAGGCATTTTGTCTGAGAGGAGTTTGGAATAGGAGGTGAGTTTGTCTCTGAGGGTTTATTTGTCTCGGAGATAATTTATAAGTTCTGGTGGTGTTTTGAATTTGTAGCTTAAATCTATAGTTAACAGTTGCTGGATGAGCACTGTGGCTGGTTTGACTTTGTAAGTTTTGCGGTGTTTTTGAATTTGAAGCTTAAAGCTGTAGTTAACAGTTGCTGGCTGAGCACTGTGGCTGGTTTGGAAAGACCACCCCCACTCTTTCCCTCCATCAGCCTTTCTTAAATACTGAAAAACACTGGGGTTGGACTTGAAGGATGTGAGGGAGGAGGTTGGGAGCTGGGAAATAGTGCTTCCTACAGACAGGATTAAGACAGAAAGAAGAGGAATCACAAGAGGGAGAATGGAGCAGAGGAACAAAGAATAGGAAAGAGTAGTTGGGCCAGGGTGATGGCTTGGGGCAATCTGGGAAGGGGATAAGGTAGTGGAGCAGGCAGGAATGAGGGTCAGTGGAGGAGAGGAGGGCAAAGGAATCAGGGGAACAGAAGTCACAGGGGAGGAAGGATCATGGGGTGTAATAACTGTGGAGGGGCAGTATTCATGGACATCCTATGGAGGAGATGGGGTGCCCAGTCTGTATAAGGTGGTGAGACTAGAAAGGAAGTAATTAGGCTAATGGGGAAGCGTCAAAGATGATGAAGGGGCATATTAGGTCAGGTAGAGAAGGGAATGTGGAAAGTAAAAAAATACATCCAGGAAAGAAAAAGATGGATGGGACAAGAGGGATGGGTTTGCCAGGACAAGGGCAGTGGGGTGACACAGGTATGGGAGAAAAATACACAAGGAGAATAGAAGGAGGAGCACAGGGAGTTGGTAACACAGAAGGCTGAGATGAGGCAGACCTCTAACACAGGAGTCAAAGAAGGGAAGGAGGAAAGGGGTAGCTAGCCCATGGGTAAAAAGAACAAAGTAGCTAGGGTGGGTGATGGAGAAATAAGTGAATTGGGTAAAGAAGGGTTGAGTACAGTGGAGAACACTGGGGAGAAACAGTGACAATAGGAGGAACACTGTGCAGGAGGAAGAAGGAGAGGAGAAGGGGAAGATGAGGAGGGAGGAAGGGATGTGTCTTGGTGTTGGGGGCTTGATGCTAAGAGGGGTCAGGCGGGGCAGCAAAGGAGAGGCACAGTAGAATTTGGGTGGAAGCCATGACAGGAATGAAGGCAGAAAGGGTGGGGCAATCCATGCTAAGTTATGCAAGCAGGGAAGTAAAGTCCTCACCTAATAATATACCTGGGGACAAATGACCTGTCTGATGGGATGGTAGGGGGTTAAGAGGAGGTTTGAGGAACTGGGACCTCTGTGTGAGGGAGCGGGTAGATCTGTCACCTTCTTGGAGGTACTCTGCTCCAGGGCAAGTATGGCAAGAAAAGGGAGAACTCAAGAGTTTAACAAATGGTTGGGGCCTGGTGTCAGGAAAGGGTGCAGGCTGGTAGGAGGGTGGGGGAGGGATCTAGGAGAACAGCAGTCTGTATGCAAAGATAGACTGCACCTAAATGGAAGGAGAATATGCTGAAGGCAAGATAGGGAAGCACACTGAGGAGCATTTAAACTAGGAGGGGGTAGCAGGATGGATAGAGATGTTCAGAGGCCTAGTGATGTGAAACCAAATGGGCTACCTCCATGACAGCAAGGTAATGAGGAAGGCAACTACTAAGGAGCAGACATAAGGGGAGAGAGGCAGGGGAGGGGTAGAAACAAGGGTTGGAGGTAGTATCACTAAATGCTAGGAGTATGGGGAATATGGGGTGGAACTGCAGGCTCTCCTGCAGAAGAAGGTGTGGACTTGGTGGCTATGAATGAGACATGGGCCACCCAATCCATGAACAGGGACATGACGGTTCCAGGATACAGATTACACCAGAAGGATAGGGAAGGGAGGGGTGCTGTAAGTAAAAGAGGGATTAAAATGTGTAAGGGAGGAGGGAGATGAGAGAGATACAGAAGTACTGTGGGTGCAACTACAGGATCCCAAAATAGATCACTAAGACTGGGGTGGTGTACAGGCTGCCCTCTCAATCTGAAGGGATGGACAGGGTGCTGGCAGACCAGATCAGGAGAAACTGTGGGAAAGGGGGTGGTGATAGTAGGGACTTCAGCCTGCCGGGGGTAGAGGGACACACCTACCACAAAGAACAGAAGGAAGCAGCTAATGCTGGATGCCTTCCAGGAAAGCTTTCAAGTACAGTTGTTCAAGGAACCAACTAGGGAAAGGAACACCCTTGACCTCATACTGATGAATGGGGAGGGTGAGGGATGTGAGAGGAGGAACAGATGGCTAAAGAGAGGGGGCATCTAGCACAAGGGTGCTGGATTTCAGGAATGCCAACTTAAGATGATGAGGGAAGTGGTACAGGGTTCCCAGCAAAATTCAGCCTGGTATGGACACGCAACAAAGGTGGGAACTGATAAGACAGGGGATAGTGGCGGCAACAGAAACTTGCTGTAGGGCCCAGACTAGAGGCTAGGGAAAGAAACCCAGCTGGACAAGTAAAGGGTGCTAGACAGGGTGAGGAAGAAAAGGCAACTTACAGGAGATACAGAAAATTGGGTCTGGAGGAGGATAGGTAGGAATATCTGAAAGAAGCAAAGCAAGTGACCGGGGGTAAGGCAGCCAAGGCAGCAAGGAACTCAGGCTGGCACAGGGCATAAAAAAAGGGAGAAAGACTTATTTAGGTACATCAGGAGAAAAGAAGCTGTAAGGATGAAATGTAAGAATTAAGAAGGAGGGGATGGGTGGAAGGGGGTGAAAAGGCAGATGTGGTCAACAACTACTTCTGTTCAGTCTTTAAGAAAGAAAAGGAGGGTGAGACCCATAGTAGAGGGAGGATAGAAACAGATGGGGGAGAGGTGATGGACAGAGAAATCACAGTGGGGAGGGTGCTGGAGGGGTTAAGGGCATTGATGGTAGACAAGGCACTGGGACTGGATGGAATACATCCAAGAGTGCTGAAGGAGCTGGCAGAGGTCCTGACAGGACCCTGGCAGACTTATTTAATTCATCTCTAGACAAAGGATGCATACCACAGGACTGAGACTGCTTACATGGTTCCTCCACAAGAGTGGCCCCAAGGACAAACCAGGGAACCACAGGTGAGTAAGTCTAACATCCATAGTGGGGAAGCTTATGGAGATAATCCTAAAGGAGAGGCTAATGGCACTACTGGAGGTGAATGGGTGCAGGACAGAAGGCAGCATGGCTTCATCAAGGGCAGGCCATGCCAAACCAACCTGGTGGAATACTATGACTGGGTGACTAGGCAAATTGACGAGGGCTATGTGGTTATGCCCTGTACCTAGACTTCAGTAAGGTCTTCAATTCAGTACCACATGGGACACTTGGATGCAAACTACTGGGTACAGGGGCAGGAGCAAAATTGGTGGGGTGGTGGAGAACTGGCTAAAAGATAGGCAGCAGAGGGTGGTGGTAGGTGGGGAATACTCAGCCCTAAGCCTGTGACAAGTGGCATTTCACAGGGGTCAGTGTTGTGCCCAGTGCTGTTTGGCACATTTATTGCAGACATCTCAGATGGCATCAGTAGCAAAAATCAGCCTATTTGTGGATGACACCAAGATGGGAGCAGTGGTGGATGACCGGGGGTGGTAGAGGCTACAGGAGGATCTGGCAAGGCTGGAGGCATGGTCTGACAGATGGAAGCTGGGGTTCAATGCAAAATGCAAGGCGCTGCACTTCAGAACAAAAATCTGAGAAAAGCTACCATGTGGGGAGTACACCTGGAGGTAACAGAAGAGGAGAAGGATCTGGGGTGCTCATCATGGTAACAATGAACAATTCTGCACAATGCAGAAAGGCAGCAGCAATGGCTAACAAAATGCTGGGGTGCATTACAAGGGTATCACCTTGAGAAGAAGGGAGGTTATTCTACAGATCATTGGTTAGACTCCACCTGGAATACTGCATGCAGTACTGGTGCCCATTACCTACAAGGACATTAGGCTGCTGGAGGGTGCAGCGTAGGGACAAGATGATTCAGGGCCTGGGGAATGCCATAGGAGGTCAGACTAAGAAAGTTAAACATGTACACACTGGAGGACAGGAGGGACAGGGGTGACATGACTGAGAACTCAAATACATGAAAGGGATAATCAAAACAGACACAGAGGGTCTATTCAGGAGGAGGTGGGAGAGACACTATGGGCCATGACATGAGATTGGCAGGGTAGATTCAGAAGGGGGATGAGGAGGCATTTCTTTACAGAGAGGTGGTGGCAAAGTAGAATGCCCTACCAGCTGAGGTGGTGGCATGTAACACAGTGGAATGCTTCAAGAAGGGTGGGACAGGGCAAGGGAGAGAGAAGAGAGGTAAATGGGGCAACTGCTAAATAGGGAGCTAGCTGCAATCTCAAGAAGCTTAGATAGACCATGATGGCCTTTTGCTGCTGGCAATTTTCATATGTTCATATTTAAAAGTTCACCTACCAGGTTCATGAGGTGGGTTTATAAGAAGACTATACTGAAGATGTGTGGTCAAAATATTTAAAAATGACAAGTTCTGAAGGTAAATAGAAATGTTTCAACATTAGGTGCATAACTTCAGTAATTTTCAATATTTTGACCACACATTTCCACATAGCCATTTTTTCACCCCACCTCATAAAAGTGACAGGTGACGTCTTTTACATCTTGCCCAAAACATATTTTTCCACTTGTGGCACAAAATAACATTTTAGTCAGTATTTTATAAACTAAACCTGTCATGCTCAGAAGGGGTGGGATCATAAAAGACTATACTGAAAAGTTGGGGTCAAATGTAAAACCAAAACAAGTTAATAGGAAATGTTATGTGCAGGACAAGCTGTTGGCCCAGTGGGTACCGTGTTGTTTTCCCATGCCAATGACTCCAGTTTGGGATTGAGCTAAGGAATCTGGCTGTGCTGCACGAGAATAGGGGCTGTCACAGTCATGCTGCCACCATCCTATTCTGGGGTGGGATTATGCAGTGTTCTGCTGCACAGAGGACACCTTGTGGCAGAATATGGAGCCTTCTCTCACAAGGGGTTGATGTACATGTCAAGGCCTAATGGGGCCATGTTCTGCATGGGGAAAGTGGATTGAGATGAAAAATAGGGCTGACAATATCTCCACTATCCATGAGAATATGATTCCTATCACAAAATAAAGAGAAATTCATTGCAAAAAAAAAGGACTATGGCCCAGATATTCAAACTGCACCCAAAATGTGCGCAATAGCAGGAGTAAGTACGTCCATTGCGCATACGCGCAATAGACGCGATATTCAAACATGGAGCAAGGCAACGGCGCAACCAGCCAACGCCTGAATATCGCACAACCTGCGCCTATAGCGCAACCAGGAAGGGGAAGCTGAGCAGACACTGCGCGCCTATAGTGCAACAAGGGCAGCCCAGCTGAGCAGTCCAGAGGTGCCATAGCCAAACCAGGGAGCCCCCAGCAGCAGAGCAATGGAACTGCACAACCAGGAGGTAGGCAGGGCCCACCACCCATGCCACAGATGGGCACAGGAACACACTGCAGAAATAATAATGCACCCCCACATCCCAAGCACAGCATAACTGGGGAGGACAGAATATCCACCGCCCATGGGGACAAGCAAACAAAGCACAGCCGGGCCATGTTGCCCCAGCACACCCACTGACAAGCTGAGACTGCCACACAAAGGGCGGACCACCCTAGTGTACATCAGCCCCCCTTGTGCACAGCACACCCTGCACTGTGACCCCAAGACACCACCCATGAGCAGTGACCATCACTGCAGGAATCCCCATGCATCCCCCTCGTCACACTGCAACCTCGTGTACCACAGAACCATACAAGCCAGACCCACCATGAGCACCCAGCAGTGGGTGGCAGCACACAGCAATACCGACTGAAAGCCACTCCCACACCAGAGACACCTCCCCACGCACACACACACATACCCATGACTATACCACCCCAGATGCCATGCACACCACTGCAACTGAGCACCTATAGCCAGCTGCAAATCAGAGACCACCAGTATTCATATCAAAATATATATTTCAAATATAACAAGAATAAGAAGAACAACAACTATAACTATGTACAAATATACAAAACAGGGGTGGGGAGTGGGTACAAGGTAGGGGTGGGTAAGGGCGGGGTGAACAACTGGGAGAGGAAGGCAGGGTCTGAGGATAGGTAAAGGGAGAGGTGATGGGCAGCTACTGCCTGCCAGCCTGCTCTCCTGCCACCTGGTGCTGGTCCCGGGCCTCCTCCCGCGCCTCAGACCATGTTGCTGTAGGTCCAGCAGGATGGTGAGCTAATCCATCGCCACCTGTATCAGCTGCTGCATCGAACGCTCAATGCGGTGCAGGATCCGGACACCTAGGACAAGGGATCAGAGTCAATGGCTGTGACTGTCCATATCCCTGAAGCCCACCCATCATGCATGGCATACAGCCAAGTGCCCGGCTCCTGTGATGGACTGCACCACCCACAGTTACGCGCACAAGACATGCCCAACCAGGCAGCAACAGCCATGTGTACCACTGCACACACACACACCACCCATGTCCAGCACAGCACAACCAAGGCTGTACAGTAACGTAGTAGTGGTGGGCAGGCAGTGCACACCATGATGCCCAGTGCAACGCATGGACCACCATTAACGCACTCCCAGACATGCAGTGCCACTGGACAGTGCTGACTGTCACATGTTGCGTGGCATGGCAGTGTTGTCCATGGATGGTGGCCATGTCCTGCCTCCCGTCACACAGCATGCTATAGCATTCATGATGTCATGGTACTCACCCTTATCGTGCTGCTGCTGCTGCTGCTGTCGTGGTTCTACCACCACCACCACCACCACGCTCAGCCATCACTGCCACCACTCCCTGCACCTCAGCCCTGGCCTCCTCCGCCCACCATGCCCATGGGAAACAAAAGGTGAGAAACACATCAGTGAAATCCCAAAGCAGATATCCTCCTGCCTCAATGAGTGTGCCCGCCCACCCAGCCAGACCCATACATCACATATCCTGTAAACACCACCACAGCCAACCATAGACCAACCCTCCCCATGTGCTGGACACGATAGACAGTGTTACCCATATGGACCATACAGGTGCATAGACGGATCACCCACCTGGCCGAGGCACCATGCCCCTCCTGGCACATGACCGAAGATGTGCCAGTAGTGCTGGCCCTCTCCTCCGCAGGTCCCTGTACCGGTGCCGCACTGCTCTGCAGACTTCTGCCGGCCAGTGGCCTCTCAAGCTCGGTGGCCACCTGCTGCCACATGGGTCCTGGCCATGTTAAGGGTTCATCCCCAATAGTGGAGCCATAGTGAGGCTCCACTATGGCCACCAAGTTGGCAAGCTAGAGTGAACTCCACTGGGGGGCTCTTCTGCATGCCATCCCTGCATGTATAGTAGGCAATATGGTGCCATGCGTGGCAACCCACATGGAATTGTTGCTAATACAACGCCGCTATTCCCTATCATGCTGTTGGTACAGCGCCGCCAGTCCCTATTGCGCTGTTACTGAACAGCACGATAGAGCTGCAGACATGCATATACGTAGCGCTAAGGGGGCAAAGGTCAGGCACAGGGTCATGGGTCTCGGCGCAGCGCCACACAGCGCCATCGGACGCCTATGCGCCCAGCGCATTGTCCCCTTGTGTGCCATTGCACAGCAGACTATTGTGCAGTTGTGCCACAGCGCCATGTAGTGACCGCACTGTAGCACCACTGGCACAATGGTGGCTATGCCCTTGAATTGCCTACGCGCACAGTACGTCATCAGCACAGCAGATGCCTGCATAAGCTAAGTGGGCATGCACAGTGCGGTGTACTATGCAGTCACAGAACTGCGCCACTGGCTCAGCCGGTTCAACCAGAGTGCACAAAGCGCAACAGCGATATTCAGCCATCATATGCAAATCATCCGATCAGCCATTCAATGGCGAAAGCAGCGGATTTGCATCTCATTAAAGTTGCTCCAGTCCTAATTTGCATGGATTGCGTTATAATATGTGACACTGTTCTGCAGTGGCCATATTCGGTTACTGCAGTTGATAGGTGAGTTGCATGCTTGTGATGTTCTGGACCATGGCCTCAGAGAATTGCTGTGTACTGCACAGTCACAGGTGACCACTCTCACTCATACAGGCTGTGAAATGATCGAGCAAGGACTGGGTGAGGAGGATGATGGTGGGCGGAAAAGGAGGCCTAACTTTACTAAGGCTGAGATGGAGGCACTGTTCGAGGCCTACCTGGATAAGGAGCCACTTCTCAGTGGACAGGCGGCACTCCTCAGGCCCATGCTGCTGCATGGGAGGGGTGGCATGTGCCATCAACCTGCATGGCAGCCACCAGCGCCTGGCAGGAGTGTAAAAAGAAGATGGGGACCGACAGGAGGAGGGTGAAGGAGAAGGTTGCAGCCATCAGGGCGGTACAAAGGCAACAGGCAGGGCCAGCTGGAGATGGTGCAGCTGACTCGCAGAGGACATGCTCGCTGCAAGCATGCAGTGCAGTGCCATTGAGGGTGTTCCTGGAAGTGGCTTCCAGACAGGTGGTAGCCCATCACTGCATGGTATGTCATGGGCGGGGGAAGGTAGATCATATGCACTAACGTGTCCTTCCTTTCACAGATCCTGTGTGTCTGCAGGGGTCAGTGGTGGAGGGCCTGTCCACCGCGGACAGCCATCCAGAGTTGGAGGAGGGACCATTCACCTGCAGGTTGCCGGCATGCACTGCGCCAGTGTACACACCTGGCTACCATCACTGATGTCGCTGAGACAGGTGGGGGTGCCCTTCCTGTGTCTCAGTGGTCTGGCATGCAGCATGCCAGCATGCTGCGGCTGTGGCTGTGGCACAGACCTGCACCATTGATGATGCACCGACCACTATGGGCATTGACATGTGTGTGTCACAGAATGGACACACAGCAGGACAGCTCATGCCCATGGACCTAGCTGGTTCTGACGGGTGTGCCAGCATGTCAGCACAGTCCCAGGCTGTGCCTGTCAGCACCAGTGGGCAGCACCAGTGGCTGTGCAGATCACTGGCACTGTTGCGGCCACAGCAGCGGAGCAACTGATCCCTGGGCACAGCAGGCGGAGGGGCAGCAGCAGCTCACCCACTGGGACTGAGGGCACAAGGCTCAGCAGTGATGTAGGTGCACCGCCTGTGGACATGCCCATATCTGGTCCTGGTGAGTGGCGCCCACCCTCAAGAGGTGGTGTACATCAGGACCTTCCATACCCTGAGGGACAGGTTGCCGATGTGGCAGATGACCTCTTTGATGAGCACCTGCCTGCTGCAGGCATCAGTACAGCAGCAGATGCAGGTTGCAACGTCCATGGAGGCACTGTGTGGCTCTGCAGTGGCACAGCAGGGACAACGAGAGGATCCTGTCCCAGATTGACCATTTACGGATGGATGTGACCGCCCATCGACAGGCAGACACAGGCATTGGTCGCTGTTGGACCACATTGGGCACTGAGTCAGGTGCCCCTGTGCCACTCACACCGCCGAGCACGCTATTCACTCCCCATTCTTGGCGCTAGCGACACCCACCCTGTCAATGCCGGGTTCAGCTGTGGGCATCCCGAGACCGCTGGTGCAGGCATGTTCAGTATGCTGCAGACCTCAGCGGGCAAGGTCACGTGCAAGTAGGGACCCCTGGTGGTCCATTGGTGCCACCCCATGAGGCCCGTGCTCAGTCTGCCAGTGCTGCTGGGTCTCAGCGGGCCGCCATGCATCCGAGGTGGCTGTGGCACTGTGCCGCATGACTGAGCTGCACCACGAGGCGGGCCCTGTCTGGTGCTGCCCTGTGTGCAATGTGGCTGGGTGGGCAGTGCACCAGTGGGTGCCTCTGCCTGACACACGGACTCACCTGCATACACCCTCCCGACTGCTGTCCACAGGTGCGTGTGCATGATGATGCCTGCATTGTGCTGTACACCAAAGTGCGAAGGTGCCCAGCATCTGACACACATACATGGACAGTAAAAGTGGAGGTGGTGGCCTGTGGACGTGTGTGTTTTAGTGTCTGTGTTCCTGCTCTGTTGTGCACCTGATCCCTGTGCACTTTGTGCCTGTTTTGTTGTGTGTGTGTGTGTGTGTGTGTGTGTGTGTTCTGTCCATGTGGCGTGTTACTGTTCACCCCTCCCTGGTTTTGTGTGTGCTTCTGTGCCCTGCCACTTCCTTGCCACATGCACCCCTGGTGTGTTTCCCTGTGTGTATGTGGGTTGTGCCCAGCCACTGTTGGTTGCACATGGCCCCATGACTTACCTGTGTTGGGTGAAGTGCTCCTCTGTGATGGTGTCCCGTGCAGCTGGGCCAGCCGGATCAGTCGGGGTCACGCCATCCAAGGGGGCTGCTCATCCCCATCATCACCGTGTCACCGGCGTCCCCATCGCTGTCCCCTCTTGACCTGTACAGCTATCCCACAGTCTTGGCCATGTTGTGCAGGATACAACAGGCCAGGAATATCCCACAGGCCTTTGAGGGGCTATACTGTAGGGCACCACCGGAGGGTTCTAGGCATAGAAGCGTGCCTTCAGCATCCCAAACACTCGCTCAATGATGTTGCATGTGGCAGCGTGTGCCTCATTGAAGCTGCTACGATGGGGTCGTGGGGCAGCTGTAGGGTGTGAGCAGCCAGGAGGAGTGGGTATCCACTGTCACCTGTGTGGAGATAGTGGAGGTTAGTGTCTTGTTCAGGCTCATATTGCCCTCTAACCCTGTGTGCCACACCCATGGCACCTGTGGCTTACCCACCCTTGCCCCGATTTGCCAATCCTACATGCATACTCACCCACTAGATGCCCTGTGGGATGTCCCCACTCTCGAATTGATGGCACAGTGCCGACTGGTACATATGAATGAATCGTGTGCTCTGCCAGGGTGCGTGGCACAGACATTGATGATGCACCCACTGGCATCACACACCACCTGGCAGTTGACACTAGCAAATCCTTCCAATCCGATAGGCAGCCCCATCGGGGCCAGGGTATGCAAATGGCCACATGGGAGCAGTCTATTGCCCTTAGCACGCCAGGCATCGTGCTACCCTGTGGAACTCCTGTGTGTTTGCTGTACGCTCTGCATGGTGCTGGGGAAATGGATGTACCGCAGCATGTGGCAGCAGTGCACTGAGGAATTGGGTGAGGATGCATGACGTGGCCGACTGTGTTATGCCTGTGGTGTCCCCTGTTGGTCTCTGGAAGGTACCGTGGTGAGCAAGCACATGCAGGCTGTTACCTTGTCTCCACTGACAGAGCGTGACTCCATCGTGGAAGGTGCCTGCATCACATCACTGCACAGCTCACAGAGCCGCCTCAGTATTGTCCTGTTCAGGTGGTACCCGCCCACAATCTCGACATCTGAGTAGAGCTCAAAGCTGATGCGGGCTCGGTACTGCCTGTTGGGGCGTGCACTGACGGGCCCTTCCACGGCCATGTCCCCTGCAGCATGTCTTCACCCTCATTACAGCTTCCATGTGGAAGCTGGCACGTCCATGTCCCTGGCTTGTGTTCCCCTGGCTGTTGTTGCTCTGTTACCCCGCTGTCCTGACCGCTGCCTCCACTGCACTGGGTACATCTACTGGCCTCTGCACTCTGTGGCCCCACACACCTCCTTTGCTCCTCTTCTGTCCTGTGCTCTCCTGGCCTGCACTGTTTCTCCCTCTGGCCTTGTCTGTCTCCCTGCCTCATGTGGCTTCCTGTAGTGTTCTTGTGGCTCTTCCTTGAGCCTTTTATTTTGGCTCATTTCCACTATGGCAACTTCCGCCTGATCCACTGTTGCTGCATTGCGCAAGCCTTTGAATATCACATTGCGCACTTTATGCATGGTTCCACCTCTTCAGTTGCACATGCCTTAATTAGCATTGCGCTGTTGCTCTGCATGTTTTCAGTGGTGCAACTGCCTCCCCTGCTGAATATCGCAGAATGACGCAATTTTGGACTTGCGCTGACAAGAACCCTGTCTGCGCATGCGCAACCCTTTGAATATCCCACTCCTACATTTATACAAACATTAGGCACATTTTGTAAAGTTTATTTCGTTGATATAGTCTAAAATGCTGAACAAACAGTTACTATATAAAATAGAACATGGTGGGAACAGTGCCAGCTTCCATCCTTGGTTTGTGATGGACTTGCAAACCACTCAATCTTTCCTCTTAAATTTATGAGATCAACACAAACCTCAGGTGTGTAAAATTACCTTGTTTATACATAGCCCCAGTACATCATTCCAAATCCTAATGGGTCATAATTAATATGTACAAATCATAAATTAAAAAAAAAAAAAAGATTGCAATGGGATTTAGTCCACATCCCATATGGTATGAATCTTAATTACTAAGCATAGATGTTTCCAAACTTTTAAGCCCTCAACAAATATAGGACAACAGTATGGTACTGTAGGCAATATTTTCTAGTGGCAAGAGAGTCCAGAATTTATTTCTACTACATCCAGTGCCCCAAAAGCTCTGTGGCACTTTGTCCTGATTTCTGAAGCAGGGCTCCTGGGTTTCTGCTGGAGCTTTTCCTTATTTCTGTTGAAAGGCTATGCCTGCAGTTCAATGGGTTATAGCAACTAGCCATTCCTGCCTAAGCTATTTAAGCCAGTTCCTTACTGCATCATTCAGAAGCACTTTTTCTTTGCAGTTGGAGGCTCTGTTGGACTCCACTATCCTCACCTGGAATCTCTGCCTTTCAGAGTTTGTCTCCCTCCTCTCCTGCTTTTGGATTTTCTGCTTGGTTTATGCTGGCTATCTGCTGGATTGTGTTTTTGCAGAGTTTCTTGGTCAGTACTTTGCTTTTTGCCTCTGGCTGCTGTTGTGCTTTCATGTTGTCTGTGTCTTCTTTCTAGTTCTCCTGTGCTTGTGTTTCTTCAGTTTTCTTTTTTGTGGGGCTTCTAGTTTTACTAGTATTCTGCTGCTTACCTTTGCTTACTTTATGCTATTCAGGCTCCCATTTACTTTTGTTATACTTTTAGCAGTCCTCAGTTTACCCGCAGTTGTTCTCTGTGTGCTGTTCATCTCCCACTTGCTGTAGCTGTCTCCCTGCACATTCACCCTTAATTGTTTACACCTGTTTTACTCAGTGCCTGGCATCATTCAGCAGTCACTACTCCCAACTTTTCAATTCCATGTGCTGGCTTTTCTAGCAGTTTTAGTGTTGCTCTACTGCATTTACACTGTTTCCTTAGCAGTTCATTGTTATGCTACTGCCTCAGCCTACCTAATTTGTGATGCAACAGCAACTCACACTAACCTCACTTCAAACTGGTTGGTATGCTTTCTGGCTGTATCATTCAGTCTCATTCTCTGTCCCTGTTATCATTCAAAGTTTCACTCACAGTTCTACCCTGCATTCTGCCTGCTGCTTCAGTTGCTCCTGATACCGATGTTATATGCTTACATATGCTGCCTCCCTTTATGCTACTGTTGCAAATACTGCTATAAACCTCTTAAGCCACACTGTTTTGTCAAATGCTGCTGCAATTATAACTGCTACCACAAATCAGTCCCCTGCATCCTGTTGCTTCTTCCCAGCATGGTGACCTGATGACCTGCTTGTGCCATCAGTTATTCCCATGGTGGGGGACAGTGATGTCACAGTGAGGTATTGTGGCTTCAAATTGGGAATGGCTACAGAGTCAGAAATAACCTATGGCTATCTGGCTTCAGCCAGCCTCCTACTCCGTACATTCAGTTAAAGCAGCTGTTCAACCCTATCTACATTCATGCTCCATGTATTCATGGCTGTCAGGTTTTGCCATGACCCCTCTTTCCTACAGTCAGATGCATGCTGACACAACCATTTTATGGGTTGTGGCTTGACCTGTAGCTGATGGTCTTGCTCTGCCTCAAGAAGTTTGCATCTTGAGGGTGCTTCATCAGCCCACAGATTGTATAAACTCGCACCATGGGATGCTTTAGCTGCACATGCAGATCATCAGCGGTGTGTCTTGATGTAGAATTTATGGCTTCACCTGCTGAATGGTGGGTTCCTTAAGCCCAAGGGTGCTCTTTAGCTGTGCAGGCTGCTCTGGCAGCACCTTCAAAACCTTTTCTCCCACAATCACCCAAGGCCACCTTCTAGTACCACCTGCAATGAAGTTCTGCCTGGTAAGCTTCTGGCCAGCCTGGGATTGCAGGAAGCAGCTCTGATTGGACTTCTGCTCACTGCTATCCTCCTGAGTGGACTCTGTGCTTTACTTTCTCCCTTGATTGGCCCTCTGTTTCTCCAAATTTTCTGGGCTACAGCACCATTGATTTACACTGTAAACTGCCAAAGATTTGCGCCCACACCCTGCCACACCCCAATCTTAATTAAATAGCCATTTGCCCAGCCCACTAGCCTGGGCCCCTCCTTGCCTATATTCCCATTCGCTGCCTCTGTCCCCCCACCCAGCACACTCTCTCTGTCTCTTGCTCTCACTCACTCTCTTTTCTCTCTCAGTACCCTCTCTGCAAGACAATCTCTCTAGGGCTATCACCTGGTTCTTCTTCTCCCCACTCACTACTGTTCCTGCCCTAACTCCTCGGGCACTATTGTTACTGCTCCATCTCCTCGGCCCTGCTCCCCTTGTCCACCCTCTCTCTCTCTCTCTCTCTCTCTCTCCCTGCTTCATTTACGTACCTGCACAACCTATCCCTCCTTTAGTGTCATATGGCTTTCCATTATGCTTCTTAGATTGCTCATCCTCTCCCTTTACCCCTTTCATACCTCCCCACTTCTCTACTCCTCTCCCACCCAGCTACCTACTGGACCAAATATACTGCCCCATGGAACTCTAACTGTGGTGCCTTGCCCACTGCTTGCTCCCCACTACTGTAAATGGGTGGCCTCCACAGTACCCTTGCTAGGGGCCTTAGGTCTCACTCATCCACTCTACTGACCTTGGCCCACCAACATCCCTCTGGAACCAATGACAGGAACGTTTCTCCCAATCCTGCAAGAAGGGTAAAATAAATCTCACCCTCTTGAAATTATGCTTTTGCTTCTTGAAGCTTCTTCTTCTGCTGCTGCTACTGTCAAACAATGTCCACCCTAATCCTGGCCCCAAAACATCTACTGCTGCCAGATATAAACCTCAACCTGGGACACTCACCCTGCAACACTTAACATTTGCAGCCTGCTCGCAAAGATTGATGCCCTCCAAATTTTTGTTAACCTATACAAACCTGACATTCTCACAATTGTTGAGACCTGGCTTTCACCTAAAGTGCCTGACATGGCTATCCTACTGCCTGGTTACAATGTCTATAGACTGGATCAGAAGTCTAAAGGGGGGTTGTGCTATCTCACCTCAAAGACTCTCTTGGGTCATCCCTTAACTATCACTTGCTCTTGACTCCCTGCACTCAGCTCCTTCCCATCAAAATCCCTAGCTGCCCACAACAAAGCCCTTACAGTAGTTGCTGTGTACATTCCTCCTAAAGAGCAAGCAAATGGTTTCAGTGCTGTCCTGGACTTTGTTCAATCACAACCTCATGCCGCTGAGTCAATCCTGCTTGGCGACTTTAATATAAACTGGTTGGCACCTAAATAAGCCAGCTTAAAGGATGCCTTATCTCGCAAACCTTACCCAACTGGTCAACTCGGCAATAAGGAAAACTACAGAACTGGCACCAGCACCTCCTTGATTGGGTCCTGACCAGTCATCCTAATCAGATCTCTAATGTTTCTGTCCTCCCAGACTCACTCAGTGACCACTCCCTATCACCTGCCAATGGTCCAACAAATTCTGCAAGCCACCACCTAGAATCATCTCCAGTAGAGTACTGTCACATGGCCAGTTGCCACACCTCAGATCCCACCTCAGACAGCAATACTTGACCCCAGTTTATGCAGCAGAGTATGTAAACTTGGCCCTGGATCACTTATTACATTTTCAAAATCGGTTGCGACTCCCATGCCCCTTTCAAAACAAGTAAAGTAAAAGGCATGTGCAACCCTGACTCTCTGCAGATCTAATCACCCAGCTGAAATCCAGGGATTCGCCTGGCAATGGGTGAGGGCATCTGGCTACCATCCGACATGCAAAACTTCAGATGTGCCTGTAATGACTGCACAAAATCATTCCTTCTTCACAAAGTAATTACAAGGAAGCCCTCACCAATACATAGGCAGTGGAAAGCTTCTGGAATAATATCAAGGAAGTCACTGGGAAACAACTGAAAACCTTCCCCACTACACTCATCATTGATGGGACAACCACACTTGACTCTACTACTATCGCAATACCTTCAACTCTGCATTTACTGATCTCAGCAGTGTTCTCCCCAAACTTTTTTGATGAAGACAACACTACAGCTCACCACCACAGTCCCCGCCATCATCTACCTACCCACCTTTTAATTTAAAGCCCTTTGGATGCATGAAACCCACAAATATATTAAAAAGCAATCGCCAATTCCAGAAATAGTGCTGACTCACTGGACCTCAAAATACTGTCCCTCACCCTTGACGATGTGATTGGACCACTAATTAAGTTATTAAACCTCCCACTATCTAGGACAGTTCCCTGACATCTGGAAATCTGCAACCATGACCCCTGTCCACAAAAGTGGCAATAAGTCACCCATGTCAATTATTGTCCAATTCCATCCTGCCTCCACTTTCAAGGCCATTGAATGCATAGTCATTGACCAGCTTATCGAATACCTGGATAAGCATAATATCCTATGCTCTCAACAACATGGTTTCAGAAAAGGTCACAGCACTACCTCTGCCCTCCTTGAATTCACTGGTGCAACCCACAGTTCATTGGACAGTGGCCTCTTGCTGGGTCTGTTTTATAGATCTCACAAATGCCTTCAACACTGTCCAGCATGGTCTTCTACTAGAGCAGCTCCAGTTAGTTGGCCTCCTCTGTCTCCTCAGTCTGGTTCAAAAGCTACCTGGAAAATCACTCCCAAAGAGTCAAAATTGCTGATGTCCTCTGGTGCAAGACCCATTTGGTCAGGTGTCCCACACGATCCATTCTGGGGCCCCTTCTGTTTAGCCTCTTTCTGAACAGCCTTCACAGTCCTGCCAAGAACAACTCATCTTTTATGCTGATAACGCCATCATCCATGCCACCCATAAGGATCTCCTATCCTCCAAACAACTTCAGAAAGGCTTCATTTAGTTGAAAGGTGGTTTAGCAAGCATAAACTGCTACTAAACTATAAAAATCCAAGTCTATGCTTTTCTGCAGCACATACAATAAATACAAGATGCAACCTTTAACTATCACAAACTGCCATGGAGTCACCCTAGAGCAGGTTCACTCCTTCAGATATCTTGGAATCACATTAGACAGTCACCTATCTTATGGAACCCACATCGACAATGTTGCCAAAGCTGCAAATACCCACCTTGGTCTCTTCTACAGGCACAGTTCGCACCTTACTCCAGAAGCATTAAGGGTCACTATCCAGAGCTCCGTTGTCTCAATTATAGACTATGGCCAGATCATTTATGGCTCCGCCTCACAAAGGCTTAGGCGCATATCCACGACTCTCAGCAAAGCCTGCTGGCTCATCACTGGCTCCCACTGACTCACATACATGTGACTTATATGCACAATCTGGCTGACTTCAACTCTCAAACTGCATACAATACCAGACCTGCACTATGGCAAAGAAAATCACCTTGAGTCTTGCGCCACCTGGAGTCCAAGCTCTTCTTTGCCCTAGCAGCAAGCTTAGACCCACAAGAGGCTCTGTAATCCAACTTTTAGGTTCCCTGCTGCCAAACTTCTCAAGGTCAAAGATCCTTTGCCTACACAGGCCCCAGCTGGATGAATATGCTCAGCAGTGACCTCTCATCTGTGCCAATGCTTGGATCATTCAAATCCAAACTCCACCTATACCTCACTGCCTCCAGCACCTGTGACTGCCCCACTTAATTACCTACCTCTCCCCACTCCCTACTGCCACTTTAGCCCACCTGACCTCCACTCTTAGCTGCCCCTCTAGTCCCCACCTTACTCTTCTGCTATCCTCTACCCTTCTTCTTTTCCTTTCCAGCACTTCTATCTGTATTTTGACAATGCCTCTGGCTGCACCCACTGTTTGTCCCCCCAGTTCTGTTCTCCCTCTGCTTCTGCTCACTGCTCTAGAGCTCATTAGCCCTAACGTCTATAACCACATACTTATATTTTGGTGTTTTGCTGTTTACCTTGCCGATGTAACTGAATACCTTGTTCTATTCTGTATTGTACCTCTTTTGATGAGGAACCTTTGTAAAAGAGTCTTGGCTCAAAGGTACTTGCAATCCTAGATTCAAATAAAAATAAAGGTTCACCTATGGGTCCAAGTCCTCCCTTCCTGCTCATTCTCTGCTTTCCTCAACTGCTCATCATAAAGATAGTCCCAGAAAAGCTTCTCAGATGTCTTTCTTCTCCTTAGGCCTCCCTGTGGAGGCCGGTAAGTGCCTTTTAGCAGTTGTTGCTCTCCTCCCTCGCCTTGGGGTGAGGGCCCTGAGCAGGAGTCTCCCTTGCTGCAAAGAGTGCTCACAGACCCCTCAGGGTGTTTCCCTTAGTGGGATAGAGAGAGAGAGAGAGAGACTCACTCCAAATTGGAGTCCCCACCTGAATTGATTCTCTAAATTGCTGTAGCTGAGCCATCACTAAAAGTATCCCAAGCCTGGAGGGAAGGTGACCTGGGCCTTGGATCCCCAAAGGTTTCCTCCTCATAAGGGTTTTATTCCTCCTCCATGCCAAAGGTCATAAATGCTAGGTAGTTCATATTTAGTATATTTCTTCAGTTTTCCCAGGTAGGTTCCACGTTTGGATGGAGTTGGATAGCTGCTTTGCTTCTTTGCCATTCCCTCTCTCCTTAGGGAGTCATGCCCTCTGCTCAGTCAATATCTATCAGCTTGTTCTTCAGTCTGTATCTGTTTCCAGTTGTCACTGGTTGCTGTCAATCTATACAATGGGAGGTGAGATACTAACAACAACTAAAATGGAAAGGGACATGGGGTAGTCATATCAGATGACCTTAAGGTGGGCAAGCAATGTGAGAAGGCAGTAAGGAGGTCTGGGGAAATGGAATGCACAGGGAAATACACAGGAGAGGCATCACCAGTAGAAAACAGGAAGTTGTTATCCCTCTGTACAGACAGTTGGTGAGACCCCATCTGAAGTATTGTGTGCAGTTCTGGAGACTCCATCTCTGCAAGAACATAGACAGGATGGAGGCTGTCCAGAGGAGGGCATCTAAAATGGTGCAGGGTCTGCACCAGAAGATATATGAAGAGAGACTAAAGGAGCTAATATGTATACTCTCAAGGAAAGGAGGGAGGGGGACATGATAGAAATGTTCAAGTACCTCAAGGGAATCAACAAAGTCCAAGAGGGTAGCATCTTTCAGAAAAGAGATGTGCAAGAACAAGAGGGCACAATTTGAAGACAGATGGGGTCAGGTCAGAGGTAATGTGAGGAAGAATTTTTCACAGAGAGGGTTGTGGATGCATGAAACAGCCTTTCTGAGGAGGTCATGGAGTTAAAACAGTGGGGAATTCAAGAATGCATGGGACAGACATAAGACAATTCTAGTCAGGGGTAGGAGGAAGTACGTTGTTGGTTAACTAGGATCTGCAGCTTATCCATTAGGTAGGGAACTGGGCAGACTGGGTGGGCCAAGCAGTCCTTATCTGCCATCAAATTCTATGTTTCTATGCTTTCAGCCCTTATGGTCAATGTTTGCAGCTCAATACTCTTTTGGTGCTCTTTCATAGTACCTTTAGCCAAGGGAATCCTTCCCATGGCACCTTTAGGGTGGAACCATCCTTGAGGGTTCCTTGTCTTCAGTACACCTACAGGGTGATAGTTCCCAATGGAGCAGAGAGTGTGAACAGCCAAAGTTATCAACAGTTGCACGCTACACTAAGTTATGTAGCCCATTGAACTGAAAGACTATGCCTGCAGTTCAATGGGCTGCAGCAACTAGTCACTCTCTTGCCTGAGCTATATAAGCCAGTTCCTCCCAGCCTCATTCAGAAGTATTTTCTTTCCTCTCCATCCTCCTCTTCTCCTCCTCATCCAGCAGCATGCCTCTCTCCTCAGGGCTCCTTCCTAAAGTACCTTCGCCAAGGAATCCTTTCTGTGGCACCTCTAGGGGTGGAACCCTCCTCAAGGGTTCCTTGCCTTCAATACCCCTACAGGTGGTACTTCCCCATGGAACCAAGAGTGTGAAAACCAAGGCTATCAACAATTGCATAATCATAACACTACACTAAGTTGCATAAGCCCATTGAAGGACAAGATTTATACATTTCTGTGATAAAACACTGTCCTCTTATTGACTAAAATATGATGTGATGTCTTCGATGACATCACATGCTGAGCACAGATGAGGGGTTTCAGGATAAATGAGATGGGGAGGGAGGCAGGCACTATGGAAAACTGTTTGGCATAGACAGGGGTTTCCAGAGTGCCCAGAAACTTGTCTCCCATCTTACTTCAATATGCTTTCTGAAAGAATTTTGTACATCAGGAAAAAGTATTGGATACTTTTAAGGAAACCTCTGTTCCCAAATACTGGCTACACCATTTGAATGAAAATTCACCATGGACAATGAATTCTTCAGCACTAGCTATATTTTGCTGTATGATGTGAATTCTGCAGACATTTCCATGGCCACAGAATTCCAGGGCCTTGACTATAGCTTATAACAGGACAAGTAGCAGCACGAAGTATTTGTAGTGCTGGGCCAGTTCACCAGAAATGGTGGCCAGCCCTGGATGAAAAAATCAAAACCAGAAGACCTAATGCACTGGATTGGAATTACTGAAACACCAAACACTCTAAGTTGCTGAAAAAGTAGCTTTTTCCTTCAAAACAAGTCTGATTAGCTGCTATTAATATGCATGTACTGATGTTTATAAGCTGTGATGTGATTTTGTAACCATGCCCCCTGACAAAGAGTCTTTGAACTCAAAGTGCTAGAGTGATTTGTGGTATGCAGCTAGCCTGCACCTTCACTTCTGAGCACTTCATAATTGTTTGATAAACAAGCAACTTTTTCAGCAACTTTACAGGAGTGTTTGGCATTTCAGTGGTTCCATTCGAGTATGTGAGGTCTTCCGATTTCATTTTTCATTTCATTGCATTTTTATTTTTATACTTGTTAGTTGATGAGCAAATTGCCCATGTTCACATGTGACAAGTTATAAAATATACATCATAAATACAATACATACAATCAAACTTAATATAATTCATTATGAACTTGGTGCTGGAAATGAAGGAAGTTGATAGGCTGATACGTCTTTGAAGCCATGATGATATCAGGCTACATTATCACAGCTTCAAAAACTTCTAGCCTTCAGTCTCCTCACTCTCCAAAAATTCCTCCGACCTTAGCATTCCTTTGTCCCTCACAACTCTTCACACAACTGTACCCACAGCCACAGGACAAAGCATCATAACATGAGTTCTATACACTGAATTTCCCCATTGTAGTCAAAAGAACTTTACTCTTCCCACCAGAATAACAAATTAATGACTTCTGTTCACCTAGTGCTGTCCTTAGTAAGTGCTGTGCTGCCCTCCTGATACAAATTGAAGTGCTGCAAACTACTGGGAGAATGTAAAAACAACTCAGACTAAAAGCACTTCCTTCAACTGAAACCACAACAGAGGGATTGCATGTCAATGTCAGATGACCTGTACTACTGCTGTCTCTGATGAAAGCAAGGCATTGAGTATTTTGTCCCAGTACAAAAGAAAAAAAATAAACGCAGTGTGCAGGAGAACTCTGTGAAAACAAAAAAATCTAAATAAAAATAAAGCAAAGTGTGCAAGAACTGTGTGAAAACTACAGTTCAAAGAAGAGGGTCATGCAGTCACAAGATCTCCACTTCCACTGCTAACAGCACCACTGCTGCCCAGAGCCCTACAAGAACTATTTTATTGAAAGATACTCCTCCAACACCAGAGAGACATTTTCAAAACATTTTAAAATTAGTTTTTCATTCTTTATTAAAAAACTTTTAAACCAGTTCATAACAGCAATAATGCACTCCAGGGTATGGTATATCATGGGATATCATCATTCTCGGGTGCATGAGGCACAGCTTTGCCTCATGCCTCACAATACACCGAGGTATGACAATATCCCATGATATACCACACCTGTCATGCATTTTGCTTAATTTTAAAAGGGCAGGGTAAAATCCAGTAATCTGACTGGCTCTTATTTATGTGTAAAATATGGTTTACACATGGTTAAAAAGGACTACTCAGCAGTGAAGAGTGTTAAACCCTGATCAATGGGCATTTGGAACATAGGCATTTCAGTTAGACTGCTACAGCCAGAGCTGATCTTCCACCACAAACATGGCTGCTACCTTTACACTGTAAAAAACCCTTCAGCTGTGCCTAAAAAAAAACTACCTTACATAGAAAATAAAACAAACTAATTAAATGTTGTTTCCCTGATTATCACACTCTTCTTACATACATAAACAAATTAGAAACATTAAGTATTGTTCATAGTTTTCACTACAACTGTTTCTTTGCTGACAGTGAAAAACCCTTTCTATATTTACCTGCTCATCAGGGAAATCTCTTATTCTTGCCCTGACAGTGAGATAATTGAGTCTCTGGCTGTAACAAAGGCCTATGTTGTTTGTGTGTACAGTGTGTTAGGAGAGAAACATGCTGGCAGTGGAACTGAGCAGAATTTTAAATGCATATACAGTATTCTGTGGTAAACATTCCATTATAAACATTCCATCCCTTGAATGTGGAGAAAAACAGAGAAAAAAAAGGAAGAAGATAGCAGGCAATAATACAATGACATCATCACTGACATCATTTGCAGGGGCAGAAGGACTATTTTATCACAAATGCACACAAGTAAATCTATTGTTTCTACATATAAACATGCTTTTCCCAACAATAAAAAGTAAAAAGGCCTATTTTATAAGTTCAATAAGGCATTCAAGGGTGTGTGTAAACCATATTTTACAGCACAGCCAGCAGATGAAGTCACTTGGTCTTCAGCCTCATGCCTTACAATGCCCCTCTCGTGCATTGTAAAATATGATTTATACAAACCCCAAATGCCTTATTGCTTACTTATAAAATGGCAGAGGTAAAATCTGGTCATCTGATTGGCTCCTATTGATGTGTAAAATATGGTTTACATATGGTTATAAAGAAAGGACTGCTCAGCAGTGAAGAGTCTGGAACTCTGATCAATGGGCATTTGGAACACAGGCATTTCAGTTAGCCCCTATAGCCAGAATTGATCTTCCACCACAAACATGGTTGCTACAGTTATAATATAAAAAAACTTCAACTGGGCCCTAAAACTAACACAGTCTTAAATAAAAATGAAAAGAATTAAATGTTGTTTCCTGATTATCACACTCTCCTTACATATATAAACAAAATTAGAAACATTAAGTATTGTTTATCATTTTCACTACAACTGTTTCTT
Source organism: Neoceratodus forsteri (assembly GCA_016271365.2). Classification (NCBI taxonomy): domain Eukaryota; kingdom Metazoa; phylum Chordata; order Ceratodontiformes; family Ceratodontidae; genus Neoceratodus; species Neoceratodus forsteri. The sequence goes on from CM057459.1 coordinate 61,016,793, forward strand.
TGCTGACAGTGAAACATCACCCTTCTGTCTTTACCTGCTCTTCAGGGATCTTGCTTCTTCTTGCACTGATAGTGAGATAATTGAGTCTCTGGCTGTAACAAAGGCCTCAGTTTTATGTGTGTACAGTATGTTAAGAGAGAAACATTCTGCCAGTGGAACTGAGCAGAGTTTTGAATCCATGTATTCTGTGGTAAACATTCCATGATAAACATTCCATATCTTGAATGTGGAGAAAACAGAGAAAAAGGAAGAAGATAGCAGGCAATAATACATGCTTTTCCCAGCAGTAAATAGTGAAAAAAAGATGTCAATTTTATAAGTGCAATAAGGCACTCAGGGATGTGTATAAAACTTATTTAACCCTGGCCATTCTGTAAAATAGTGTTTTACACACACCTTCATGCGTTATTGTTTATGTATAACAAAATTACACTAAATAACACATACTTTAAACATTAAGCACAGGTGCATTCATCCATTGTAATAAGGTTTTGATTGGCTTCACTATATCCAGTGGCACAATGAGTTACTTAACATGGTCACTTAGCCTCCTAGTGCTTTTGTTGACTCCAGTTGTACAGTTCAGTTGAAATGGGGTCACATTGCTAACAAGACTTTCATTTCAGTTGGCTATCCTACAGTATGTAAATACAATGTAAAATGTAAAGTTAAAATAAGTTTGTATCTCCTTGCTCATTTCTTAAAGAGTATGGTCCCTAGTTACTAGTAGGAGTCACACACAGGTTATTTGTGCATTGCTGACCACACGGATGGACAACTGAAGCCACTCTGCAAGTCTTACTCACAGTTGGCATTTGCTTATTCAGACTGTCCCAGTGTGTATGTGTAAATATACTAGTGAATAAAGTAGGCTTCTTGGAGGACATATCTGTAAAAATGGTGTACTAGACTTCACTCTGGAAGCCCATTCCAGCCACAAAGTTCATTACTGCTCTGCAGAAACAGGGTTTCATGGATATGTCAGGGCACAGAGAGATAGATGTATTTCCTTAGGAAGGTGCCAGAGTTAAAAAACAACAAAATGCCACTAATTGCTGGCTCTGTGATTCCGATTTACTATAGCAAAAGGTGAGATTGATGAACAATAGCTTGAAATGTGAGCATGTCTGTCACCCTAATATACCATCCTGGTAAAAAGACACATCCCCACTTCCTCCACATAGCTACAGATATGGCTTTGTGAGTACCATCCAAGACAAGCCAGCCTGAGCATGTCCCCACCTGCATAGCACTGTGGGCAGAAAACATTTAGATGTGAAGGCTGTGAATATCTGGTGAATGGTCCTATCTGGAGAATGTCCCTGTCCTCCTGCCTCCACCACATACAGAATACAAATGTAAAACGTATGCTGAAAATGTGGGGTCAGACTATTAAAAACAAAAAAATTATGAGGGTAAATTAAAATTGTTCAATACTCTCTCATAACTTTGGTAATTGTCAAAATTTTGACTACAAATTTTCAACATAGTCATATTTTCACTTACCTCATAAATGTGACAGATGTCACCTTTAAAGGATACCTACTGTAAACCATCTTTTACACATTTAGTTTTTCGTAAATTACTCCATGGGCTTCTAAAGGAGAGGCTGTTGTTTCATTTATACTGAAACTGCATTTATTGAAGTAGGATAAATTCAGTTTCATAGCATTTTAAAATTGTAAACACAGCTCTTCTGATTCAAAAATCCTGCTCTCAGTATCCTAAAATGGCTTCTAGAATGAAGTCATATATGAGAGATGCCAGCTGTGCACGTGTTCTAACTCTAATAACCATATTCAAATGTGAATAACTTTAAAATAAAATATGATAGCATGGTACTGTGAAGCATGAAAGTTGTTCAGCACAAAGATATCTACAAAATGAGTGGTGTTTCATTTATAGATACCTTTTATTTTTGTTTTTAACTTAGCAAAAAGCAGCAGAAAATTCAATTGTCGCATTTTCAACAAACAAAATGCAAATAATTTTAAAATAAAAAGTGATAGCATGGTACTGTAAGCATAACATTTCTTCAGCATAAGAATATGCACAAAATGAGTGGTACTGTATTTCATTCATACGACATTTTAGTTTTTTATAAGTAGCAAAAATAGCAGAAAACTCATTTTTTTCACTTTTGCAACATACAAATGCAAATAGCTTTAAAATGAAAAACAATATCATAGTACTTTAAGCACAAAATTGTTCCAGCACAAAATATCTACCAAATGAGTGGTGTTTCATTTTATACAGTAGATACCTTTAGATTTTTTATAATCAACAAAAAATGGCAGGAAATTCAAGTTTTTTCACTTTTTGGAGGTGGCATAAATGAAATATGCTACCTCACTACTGGAAATATTGTTGCTACTCTTTGTTCTCATGGTGATTGACCTGATGACATCACTTGTGGCTTTGCATACCTGTAAATGAAACACCACTCATGTTGTAGATATTTTTGTGTTGAACAAATGTCATGCTCACAGCACCATGCCATCCTTTTTGTTTTAAAGTTATTTGCATTTGTTTTTCAAAAAGTGACAAACAATTTAATTTTATGCTGCTTTTTACTAATTAAAAAACTAAAAGGTATCTATAAATAAAACATCATTCATTTTGTAGATATTTTTGTGCTGAACAAATCTCATGCTCACAGTACCATGCTATCATTTTTTTGTTATTTGCATTTGTTTGTTAAAAAGTGACAATTGAATTTTCTGCTGCTTTTTTTTGCTAATTAAAAATCCTAAATGATATCTATAAATGAAACACCACTCATTTTGCAGATATTTTGTGCTGAATAATTTCTGAGCTCACAGTACCATGCTATCATGTTTTCATTTTAAAGTTATTTGCATTTGAATATGGTTATTAGAGTTAGACTACATCTGCACAGCTGGCATCTTTCTCCTACATTATATGACATTTATTTATGCAATTTGTTAACTGGTAGGCCCACTGAGACCAGATGGTCCTTTTCAAGGGGTGACCTGTGGTTAATTATAGAGACATAAAGCACTAACATATACATTATATATTTAGAAAGCAGCAGTAGACAACATCATACAGAGAGAATACAACATTCTAAGTTAACATATATCTTATCTTGCCAAAGAGACACAATTTCATAGCTACAATGGAGCTATAATTTATATAATTCCTAAGCTCACATATTGCTGCCTGGTATGCTAGTTTTAACCATTATCACATGTAACTGGAGCAGTGGTTTGATTTCACAGATGGGATTTGAGCACATTCTTTTTTTTTGCATGTTCTGTTTATTCCCCTTCCTACTTGGTCGTCCAATCTTTCGGTGGGCAAGTCTCACTCTTCACCACTCCCCATTCTGCCATCCATTGCACTCACCACCTGACTGTCCTGATGTATCCCTTCACTGGGGAGCCCCTTACCCATAGGAGGAATCTGGGAGGGAGAATGAGGTACCACCTCACATCTTTGTTGGGTGGCAGGTTGCAACTTGGGGTTTCCTGGCTTTGTGGCCAGGGAGGAGGGCCACCATCATCTGATCAGCACTGGTGGCCATTTCCCTTGTTCTGTTGCCCCCACCCCTGCTGGATGCATGCTGCAACCTCCTCATTACCTGTTCATGCGGTGTGTGGTCAACTATGCCGCAAGTGCAAGACCAAATCCAGCCATGAGGAGCTGGTGAAGGGCAGTGCATCCACAATCCTCCCTCCAGGAGAAGAGCATCTATGGACTCTCTTGAGCCCTCTCTGCTGGCTTCTGCCCTCATACCCCAGGTGCAGGTGTGAACCAGCATGCCGGTGATCCTCATTGTCCAGCACCATGGAACCAGTGTTTGAACTCATTCCTGAAACCCCTTAGGAGGTAGATGATTGGATGTTGCTTGGGAGCTCATTCCATAGGCATGGGGTGAAGGAAGATAATGATCTAGCTCAATGGAGATTCTGACTTTGGTACCTGGAGCAATTGGAGTTCCGAGAATCTTAGCATTCTTTTACATTGTTTAGGTTGCAACATGTTTTTTAGGCTAGGGGAGGTTTTGTCCTGTTTTAATTTGTAGGTGAGGCATAGGGAGGGTAGGTCAGTCTGCCCTCAGGTGATGGCCAGTTTAGGGATTTCAACACTGTACAGTGATGGTCAAGTGGACTTGCTGAGTTGGCAAATATCGCTATTCTATGGTAAACAGTTCTCAGCATCAGGAGCTCAGTACCCCTGACAGAGTGTAGCACTGGGGCTCCATGGAGAAGAGTAGGAAGGAAGGTACTTTGGGCAATTCTGCAGTGAGATTCAGATGTAAGAAGGGGCTTAAATTATACAGGAGGCCCACCTTCTGGTTTATTATTTTTTGTTAGGTGGTTGAGATGGGTCTTGTATATACCATCTTGGTCAAGGTAGACCCTAGGTGTTTGATGGTGTTAACCACCTCTATTTTTGACCTATCAGAGGAGATAGTTTAGGTTTTTCAGTGTGATCAGTACCAAGGCTCCTTGGTCTGAATAACATTGCCTTTGTTTTTTTTTTTTTTCCTTTGAGTACAAGCTTAATGATATGACAGTTTTCCAGCAATAGGAGGTCTTTACCTAGTTACTCATTTTGTTGAGTTGTGTTTGGAGCAGTTCTGTAAAGCACTGTATCATCTGCATATAAGGTAACTTTAGCTACTCCTGTGTGCCGTGGTAGGTCATTTATAAACAACAAAAATAATAGCAGACCAAGATTGTGCCTTGTGGATCCCATCAAGGATGGGCTGCTGGTCAGAGAGGCACCACACCACTTGACAATTCCATTTGTGGAAGCACGGTGTCAGAGTGACACCACAATCCCAACACTGGCATAGGTATGGCCATACACCCGACTGCCACAACAGCAACTGACATGCCCCCACAGTGGCAGCAGGTGCACAGGCGGTGACTATAAGGTCAACCATCGAGCTGCAGATGTAGGGTGCATTGGATGGGCCACCCTTACCCCCATAGTGTATGCTCTCCATTTTCCTACCTATGCTGTGCCTACTTGTGACCCCTGCCCACATCCTGAACCATTGTTCTACTGTCTGTCTGGTCCTCTGTGGCCAGGGGGCCAATCATCTCCATTGCCAAAGTGGTGGTCGTTGCGGTACATCATTGCAGTGTCCGTGCACCTCTCAAGTCCATCGGTATCTCCGCTGTGGCTACAGTGTCAGATTGCTGGTGATTGTGTGGAGTGCATCAGGGTCGATTGTGGCAGTTTCTGGGTGTTGCTGTGAGGGCTATCGGCAATGTTGCTGTTGGCAACCTGTGGTGCTTCCCAATTTGTGATCTACCATCCAGATAATCTCAGAACTAAATTAGTGAGTGGGTGTCTAGCCCCAAGAATTCTAGTTTTTCAGTTAGTAGTTGGTGGCTTACCAAATCAAAAGCTTTGTGAGGTCTATAAAGACCCCTCCTACTAGTAGGACTTTATCGATGGTGTATAAGATGCTAGTGGTAAAGCAAACAAGGCAGTATCAGTACCATGTTGCTTTCTGAAACTGTGCTGTTCAGAGTCATTATGTTATATCTCCAAGTAATCTTGCATTTGATTATAGACTAGTCCTTCTAGTATCTTTAGTGTAGGGAGGATCAATATGGGTCTGTAGTTTTCTACTATCTCTCAGGGTCCCTTTTATGTAGTGGTGGTGTAACTAAGGCCACATTCCAGAGGGAGGGTACCCTCCCTTCCAGAAGGGATCTGTTGAAAGTCAGGTGACAGAGGATGCTATAACTGGGGCAACTAGCCTTAATAGCTTAGGTTCAAGCTTGTCAAAGCTGGCAGATCCTGTAATATTAACCTTCAGTAACAGCTTAAGGACATCAGACGGGAGAAAAGTTTAAGGTGGAACTGTGGTCATTGGGCAGGTGCCTCTGCCTTATTGGGGAGGGGTGGTGTTCCAGTTGGAGGAGTTCTATGTTTATCAATATTAGTAAAAGGCATTAATATCATTTGCAGATTCAGCTGGATCCCAGAAGTGGGTCCCATTGGATACTATGTCAGCACCCGTTGCTGAGACTTTACCCTTTAGGAGATAATTAATGTTTGCCCAGATTTTTGGGGGTCATATAGATTAGTAGTTTGCAGGCCTCTCAGATACCTCTTTTATGCTGACTTTAATTCACTTTGCATTTATTCCTCAGGGTGCTGAATTTCACCCAATCTTCAGATAGATTGAATGATTTATATGTAAGCTGGGCCTTATCCATTATTCTCATGAGAATTCTTAAATCCCTGGTTATCCATTTGGCATTTTGTCCTTTTACTCTTAATTGTTTGAGGGAGGCGTGTTTGTTGGTGGCATAGTTGAATTAATTTATAAAGTTATCTAGGGCAGCATCTTGTGTAGGGTCGTGTTTGGTCTGGGTAAAATTTATTTCAGCCAATCTACTTAGGAAGTAGAGCTGGTCAAAATTGAAAAATCTCTGGCCCAGAAGGTTCAGGGAGGAGGAGGGGAAGCAAGTTTTCCAGATTACAAACATCGGGACATGGTCACTAAGGGGTCACTAAATGTTCCAGATAGTTTAACTCTATCTGGCCTGGATACAAGAATCCAGTCCAAGACAGAGTAATTGCCAATCTTCACATTGAGTCTAGTTGGTGTTTGAATTATCTGCATCAAGTTCAGGTCCACAAGGTGGATTTGGTAATGGAACCAGATGGGGTACCTTAATGGATGTTGAAGTCCCCTAGGATGATCTTTTCTGGGGAGTAGGTCCTGTACAGCTGCTGTAAGTGCTTGAAAAGTAGCAGGGCTTGTTTTGGTGGGTTGTGCACACATCCAATTATCATAGCTTTCATGTCACCCCAATAATTGCACAATCACAAGTGGAGTTGCCCAGGCACTAGGGCAACTAACTTGGCATAAAGCAATGATTTAATGTATAGGTAATCTCCCACCCTTTTGCTGATTCTATCAGATCAAAAGTCTTATAACCTGGAAGATCAACTCTGAGAGTTAGTATACTGGGCTTGAGCCAAGTCTCAGAAACTGCAAGCACATCAGGAGAGTACATATCTACCCAGGCCTCCACTTCATGCATTTTGGTCAGAGGCTACAGGCATCTATATGCACTCTTTAGCCCCTTGGTGGTGGTCCATAACATCGTGTTTGCAGCACCAATGTGTACACTGGAGTATGAAGGACTAGGGTTAGATTCAACATCACCAGCTATGATAATTTTGAGAGATTACATTATATTTTTAATAATGATTTCAGCAGTCTGGGCAATGGTTGGTAGGTTGATGCAGATGACTACTTGTAAAGGATATTAAGGCATAACAGTTCCCCTTATCTGAAGTCCATCCATATATACCAATGTAGATAGTTGAGAAATGAAGGGACTAGCCTTTAAAAATCACTTTCTGTTAGGTAGAGCGGTTTGCCAGTATCCATTTAAATATTTTGCATAGCTAGGTCTGAGCCCAAGACCAATATATAAAACATTGCTAGTAGGGTCCCTTTAACATCTTGTAGTATACTTTTTGGGGTGTGTCATAGAGAGAAATGGGTACCTCTATCTACTGTCACCACGGAAGTCATTTTAGGATTCTGAGTAGGATTTTTGAATCAGAAGAGGTTGTGTTTACAAGTTTCAAATGCTATGAAACTGCATTTATCCTATTTAAATAGATGCAGTTTCAGTATAACTGTAAACAACAGACTCTCCTTACAATCCTATGTAGTAATTTTAACAAATGTGTAAAAACATGGTTTAGGTATCCTTTAAATCCTGCCCAAAACATGCATTCTCACTAATGGTACAAAATGACTTTTCAGTAAGTATTTTATAGAAGACTCCTGTCATGTTCAGAAGGGCATGAAGTCATAAAAATATATATTAAAAATTTGGGGTCAAAATGTAAAAAAAATAAAATGTTATGAAGAAATGTTATGTGCATGGCGGGCCTTGGCCCAGTGTAGCATGTTATGTTCTTCTGCCAGTAATGCTGTGTGGGTTTGATCTAAGGGAGCCAGCTGGGCAGCAAGAGAATTGAGGCTGCTGCAATCGTGACACCACTGCTCCTATCGTGGAATAGGGTCACGCACTGTTCTGCTGCACAGATGATACATTGTGGCAGACTATGGAGTCTTCCCTCATGAGCGGTTGATGTACATGTCAAGGCCTGATGAGACCATGTACTGCATCGAGGAAAGTGGGTTGACATGAGAAAATGGAGTTTGAAATATCTCCACTATCCATGAGGATATGATTCCACTATCACAAAATGAAGGGAAATTCATTGTTAAAAAAAAAAAAAAAAACTACATTAATGCAGAATTAGGAGCAAATTTTGTAATGTTTATTTTGCTGTTATAGTTTAAAACATCGAACACACAGTTACTATATAAAGTAAAGCATGCTGGGAACAGCACCAATTTCTGTCCTTGATTTGTGATGGTCTTGCAAACCACTCAAGCTTTCCTCTTAGACTTATGAGGTCATCGCAAGCTTCATGTGTGTAAAATGACCTTGCCTATACACAACCTTAGTATATCATTTTAAAATTGCATGGAATCACAATAAACATGTGTAAATCATAAATTGAAAAAGAAAAGATTGTAATGGGGATTTATTCAACACAGTCTGTATGGCATGAATCTTAGTCACTAAACAAAGATGTTCCCAAACTTATTCAACCTCAACAAATATGGGACAACAGTATGGTACAGCAGACAACATTTACTAGTAGCAAGAGATCACAGGTGTTATAGCCACTATATCAAGGAGCCTTTAGTGCTCTCGGCACTTTGTCCTGATTTCTGCTGCAGGGCTTCTGGGCTGCTGTGGCAGCTTTTCTGCAAATGAATTATACATTTCTGTGACAAAATGCAGCCCTGTTGGTGGCTAAAACATGATGTGATGTCATTGGTGACATCGCTGCAGAGCATAGAGAATGGGATTCAGGATAAATGAGATAGGGCATGGAGCCAGGCACTATGGGAAACTGGAGAAGCTGGGGTTTCCAGGGTGCCCAGAAACCACTCTCCCATCTTACTTCCAATATGCCTTCTTAAAGATTTTTTGTACATCAGGAAAAAGTTGTTGGATATTTTAATGAAACCCAATGTTCACAAATTCTAGGTACACCACTTGAATGAAAATTCACCACGAACCATTAATTCTGCAGCACTATCTATATTTTGCTATATGATGTGAATTCTGTGGAAATTTCCATGGTGGCAGAATTCCCAGGGCCTTGACTATATCTTATAGCAGGACAACCAGCACCGCAATTACTGCAGTTCTGGTCTAGTGCACAGGAAAGGGCAGCCAGCCCTGGACTCAAAATCAAAACCAGAAGATCTTGTGCACTCAAATGGAACTACTGAAACACCAAATACTCCTGTAAAGTTGCTGAAGAGTGTTGTTTTCCTCAAAGAAGTCTAATTAGCTGTTATAAATATGTATCCACTGATGTTTATATAGCTGTGATGTGATCTAATGTGACCATCCCCCTGACAAAAGACTTTGAACTCAAAGCACCAGGGTGATTAGTGGTATGCAGCTAGCCCACATCTTCACTTCTGAGCACTTCATAACTATTTAATAAACAAACAACTTTTTCAGCAACTTTACAGGAGTGTTTGGCATTTCAGTGGTTCCAATGGAGTACATGAAGTCTTCAGTTTTGATTGTCTTCACTATACCCAGTGGCACACTGAGTTACTAAACACTGGCCACTTAACCTCCATGTCCTTTAGTTGACTCCCAGTTGTATAACTCAGTGGAAATGGGACCACACTGCTAACAAGATTTTCAACTCTGTTGGCTGTCCTCAGTAAATACAATGCAAAATGTAAAGTTAAGATAAGTTTGTATCTCCTTGCTCATTTCTTAAAGAGTATGGTATCTAGTTACTAGTGTGAGTCACAAACAGGTGATTTGTGCATTGCTGGATGACTGAAGCCACTCTCTGCAAGCCTTACTCACAGCCTGGCATTCACTTATTCTGGCTGTCCCTGTGTGTATGTTAGATGTCCTAGATGAAGAAGCAGGCCTCTTGGAGGACACATCTGTGAAAACAGTCTACTAGACTTTGATTTGGTAGCCCATTCCAGCCAGGAAGTTCATTCTGCTCTGCAGAAACAGGATTGTATGGGATATATCAGGGTACAGACAGGACAGATGTATTTTCTTGAAGTTGCCAGAGTTACAAAACAACAGAATGCATCTCTCCTTCCCCAATAGCTGCCAGAAGCCACACAGATATGGCTTTGTGACTACCATCCAGGAAGAGTCAGTCCAGGCATGCCCCACCCATCTGCATAGCACTGTGGGCAAAACAAAACTGAGTTGTGAAGGCTGTGAATACCTGATGAAAGGTTCCTCCATTGAGAATGTCCTTGTCCTCCTCCTCCACCACACACAGAATGGAAATGTAGAGAAGCTAATGCAGTGCATAGGCTTCATGAATAAGTTTATATATCAGAATGTTGTGAGTAGTAATATTATGAAGTTTTACTTTGCTGGCAAAGTTCTGGTGAAGTTGCAAAATATGCCTTCATGAATAACTTTTCAAATTGCCCGTTCACCATTTTGCCATTTTACACTGAGATTTCTAGGGACATGGCACTTTTCAGGTGAAGTCATGGAGAAGTTGCAACCGTGAAGTGAACTTGCATAACTTTACTAGAAAAATGCCAATCCACATGCCAAAACTTTGGGAAGCAAAGTTTGGCAACTTCACATGTCAAAGTTATGGGATGTGGTCCTACAACTGGAACCTGGGCTAATAACAAATGCAGACACTGTAGTCCCATCTGCACATCTCTGGGGCTGTCCACATGGAAGATAAACATCCAGTGTCACTTTTTCCAAGAGTTGGAAATGTTCCCCACCCCAGAAGCTTGGCCAACTTCGACTAACAATAAAACAAGTCTACATAACCACCCCAAGCATGCAGCAGGAAATGCGCTGTCACTACTCAGTATGCATTTGCTTGTCAAAAGCAAAATACATTTTAACATCAAAAAAATCCATGAAAGCCAGGAACATGCAGTTAATTATGAACTTTCCTTGTGCACAAAGCTTTATGCTTTCTTAGCAGAAACTGCTATGGATAATAGCATGCTGACTCCCAGTCTGCTAACTGCTAAACTAATTTTCTTTTCGCATCAAAAAATAATATTGCATTTGATTTTCCAGATAAACTGCTGTGCAATAAAAACACATTTTTCAAAGCACTGTAATATAAAGACACAATTATATCAAATGGAAACCATAGTTATCCAATTCAAACTTGACAATAATATACAAAAATGAGATCTGTTTTTATGGCCTTGGCAAAGCATTGACATAATTTTTAGTATTCATTTGGCTATGTCCATCAATAATTAATTTCATGTCTCCAAATATGTATAGGTAAAATCAGGTGTTTGTTCACAGTATGCATACTATAGCATGCCAAGTATAATACACAGTTAATTCATCCATTTATTGAGTTATTGTCTCTGCATCTGTAGTGACATACTCATTCTGAAATAATGTAGAAGGTTGAAATTCCACAAGCTAATGTGACTTGACAGCAATAGTCGGAAGCCTATGAACCAGAACCCATTTACTGGAGCTACCTTGTATCTCTGCTGACCTCTTTAAAGCATATTACATAGTATAGTAGACCACCAGTTTCTTCTCTGGAACCTGGCAGCTATTGGGCCAGTCAGCCTGTCATTAAACTCAATTACTGGTTACCTTATCAACTGCATGCAGTTAGTGACCATCAACAACACTATCTCTTAAATGAGACTATGGCTTAGAGATGTGCCCAAGACATACATGCTGAAATATCAAGTTTTCTATATTTCCTCAACAACCTGCTCAAACAATTGAATCAGTGCTCAGCACGCATACACTGTATGCTGGTAACACCCTTCTTTGCTGCAGTACCACCTCTCTGGAGGGTGTACTGAGATACAGTCACAATACTGCAGAATTCTGCAGCAGAGTTATAGCAGAAAACAGAGCAATTTCAATGGCAGCTAATCCCTTTTATCATGCGGTGTCCATTGACACTGGTTGTATCCTGCCAGGCTCCACTGCTGATATAAATCTCCATTCACATTACAAAGTGGCTTAAGTATGGTTCACATGCAACAAACTGGTTCTCAGATATTCACAAACTAAAACCATAATGTTTTGTAATCTCCACATGCTAAAAATTGCGTGCCACTCTTCTCTATCAAACAGCCATGAATGCGATACTGAATCAAGTTGATGATTTTAAAAACTGGGAGTGTGCACTGAAGTTTAACAAGCACAGCAACATTATCTTAGCCAAAATAGTTTAAAAGGTGGCTACACTAACCAGATGTGGAACAATAAAACCTATCAGCAAACAAAAAGTAAAATTTAACAAGTAAGGCATTTATCAGTTCTCCTTCATGAAGTAGTCAAAAGTCACCTTTGAGAAGCTTTGTGAAGTTTCCACAGACTTCATGAGCCCACCTATGCAGTGGTAGAGTTATCATCTGTGACACTGATGACCTGTGTTCAGGAGTAAACTCAGTACATGAGAGGGTCAGCTGGGGGATGTAGGATGAGCATCCATGGACAGCTCTCCTCCTCTTGGGGAGAGTTATGGTTCCCAACAAGTCAGCAACACCCAGTGGAGGCAGGGTGTGCAACAGCTGGGCCACTCTTCAGTGGAGAGTCAATGATGGATGTCTGTAGGTCAGGTGTTGGAGCATGCATGATCCATGCTGATAACAAGGTGAACCACTTAAAGGGGATCTTGGCTGTGGGTTCAGTTAAGAAGATTTGAAAAGAACTACACAGCAGAGGTGATTTATTTTATTTTTTCATTTCAAACTTGCAGGGTTTGTGTAAGTGAATCTCTGATTGTAATAATTTTTGCAGGGTATATTTTCTGTTAAATTATTATGCAGCTTGTCTTGCTGAAAGGAAGGAAAGCACTCACAGTGGTGGCAGCTCAGTGCTGTAACTGATTGTTTCTGGAGATCACATGCTTGATCCCATCCACCCTGCCACTCACCCTGCCCACCCCAAGTGTGTCATTTCCTTTATACAAGGGGTTCTGACATCGCTTCCCCAAAAAGCAAATGACATACACCTGTCATCTTAACAGCTCAGCACACTGCACAGGGGTAAATGCATGCACACACTCACACACATATTCATGAAAAGAAAAAAAGAGAAAAACAGGAAAGGAGAGAGACCTGTGGGGAGTGGTGCAATGCATTGACTGTGGGGTGGCAGTCTTCTGACACACATTCTGAGGCTTCAGTGCTGCCTTATTTGCAGGCACTCTCTGGTCTGAGAGAGGGGTTGTCTGTTTCAGGCTGACCTGGCAAGGATTTGAAACCTCCTCCCACCCAGGGACCACCAGGGCTGCTGCCTCAGGGTTGCCAAGAAAGAGGACTGGCTGGACCACAGTGGACTCAAGGATGGTGAGGGTGGTGGAATAGGGTGCATCCTCCAGTTTTACCTCTTCACAATTCATACACCATTCTGGTGGAGCATGGTTCCTCTATGGAGGCACCCATAGTGGAGACCAAGGAGAATGCTGGGGACCTCCACAAGGAGACCCACAGGTGGGTAGCAAAGGGACCTCACAGGGAAGGAAGCAATTCCTGGTAGGGGACTGAATCATTAGGGGTAGAATTGGGGGAGGAGGGGAAAGGAGGTAATGAGTCTGCCCAGTGCCATAGCTTGGAGGGACAGGAAGTGAATCCTTAGGATCGCAAGAGCAGCTGTCCACCTAGGGACAAATGGCCTCACTGGGAATGGGATCAGAGCAGTGCAAGAGGAGTTTGTAGAGTTGGGGAGGAGTCTTAGACAAGCAGCAAGCATGGTAACCTTCTCAGAGGTGCTGCCTGTCTATGGCATGGGTGAAGCTAGGTACTCCACACTATGATTCAATGAATAGCTGAAAAACTGGTGCAGAGCTCAGGGTTTTGGCTTCATTGGGAACTGGGGATCCACCTTGAGGGATACAGGCCTATACTAGCATGATGGTCTGCATCTGTCCGGAGGGGACGAAGATCCTAGGTGATAGGTTTAAATGCTTCATTGGCAAGCAGTTAAACTAGTCAAGGGGAGGCACTGAAAAGGAACAGAAGTCCCAGTCCTTCCCACAAAACAGGGTAGTTAGCGTGGTAAACACCAAGGTAAAGAAGTCGATGGGGAGCAGGACAGGGAAATGGAGAAAAGGCAAAATCAGTAAGGACAGGGATGGGGCAAAAAGGAGTAAGGTCATCAGAAAATGGAGGGTGATGAGTACTAATGCCCATAGTCTGGATAACAAGCTCTCTGAACTAGTGGCCTTGATGGAAGAAGGATGCCTGGATATCTTGGCAGTCACAGACACATGATACACTGAGAACCATGACTGGGATGTCAGCATACCAGGTACACAACCACAGGAAGGACAGGGACAGTAAAAAGGGGAGGAGTAGCTCTACATAAGGGAATGGATCAAAGCAGCAGAACTAAAGGGTAAACAGTGAGGAGAGGAGGCAGAGTTGGTCACCCTGAAGACAGGAAATGGCACACATAAGCATGGGAGTTGTATACAGACCCCATCTCAGGGGAAAGCAATGGGCAAGGAAATTATAGAAGGCATCTTTAGAATGGCCAAAAGGGAGATATTATTGATGGGGACCTGAATATGTCAGATGTTAACTGAAGCACCTTTGCTACAGCCACATTCAAGAGCAGGGTCATTCTTGATGCCTACAGGGGCATGCCTCAGACAGCTAGAGTTGGAACCCACTCAGCAATCTTAGACATGGTACTCTCAAATGGGACAGAGAGAGAATCTCAGATTTTGAAGTGGGTAGCCATCTGGGAACAGCGACCACCAAACAGTGTGATTCACAATAAACACAGCCCTAGAATCAAGCCATACAAAAACAGGGTATGGAACTTTGGGAGGTGCCTCAGAAAAGCAAGAAGAGCGGAGGAGGAACAATGGTGAAAAATCAAAACTGCCGTCACAGAGGCAACAAGCCTTTGTGTGAAGCAAATAAACAAATTAAAATGAAAGAAAAAGCCACTAAGGTTCTCAAAACAGGTGGCTGGGAAAGTCAGGGAGAAAAGATAGCATTCAGGAAGTATAAGGAAACACAGAAGGAGCAGGACAGAGAACTGTACTGGTTAAGGCAGAAGGAAGAGGAGGAAGTCAGAATAGCAAAGCCCCAAACTGAGAAAAAGATAGCCAACTCGGTTAAGAGGGTGATAAAACCTTTTATAGGTACATCAGAGAGCGTGAAAAGACAAAGGGAGGGTAGTGAGGCTGAATGGAATGAATGGTGGGTGGGTAGGGGACAGTGAAAAAGCAGGGATATTGAACGAATATTTCTGCTCAGTATTAGCAAAAGAGGAGGGAAGTGCCTAATCAATTAACAGAAGCACTCTTGATGGGGGTCGATCCCAGCCCTTTCTACAGAAGAAAGGGTTCTGCAAGAACTCCTAAAACTGAAGGTGGACAAAGTAATGGGGCCTGATGGAATTCACCTCAGAATTCTAAAAGAATTAAGAGGGGAACTAGTGAAAACACTGACTACTCTTTTAATAAATCATGGGAGGATGGTGGTACCCAAGGACTGGAGGAAGGCAGATGTGATTCCCTTCACAAAGTGGGACCAAGACACAGGCAGGAAACTACAGACCTGTCAGTTTGACCTTTGTGGTAGGAAAGTGATGGAGTCACTTCTGAAGGAAAAGAATTGTTGAGTACCTTGAGGCCAGTGGGGCTGGGACCCAAGGCAGCATGGGTTCACAGCAGGAAGGTCATGTCAGATGAATCTAACAGATTTCTTTGACTGGGTGACCAAAGTAGTAGACCAGGGAGGGGCTGTGGACATGGCCTACCTAGACTTTAGCAAGGCATTTGGACACAGTCCACACAAAGATTAATAGTCAAATTAACCAGCCTGGGAGTGGGTACCAGGGTGGTAGCCTAGGTAAAACATTGGCTGGACAACAGGACACAGAAGGTCATTGTAAATGGAGTCCACTCTGAAGAAAGAGGGTTACTAGTGGAGTACCGCAGGGTTCAGTACTGGGTCCAATCCTTTTTAATGTCTTTATAAGTGACATTGCAGAGGGACTGGAAGGAAAAATATGTCTCTTTGCAGATGACACAAAGATCTGCAACAGGGTTGATACACAAGGAGGCGTAGAAAGGATGAGAAGGGACTTGACAAGGTTGGAGGAATGGTCAGAAGTATGGCAGCTAGGATTCAATGCAAAGAAGTGCAAAAATGCACCTGGGAAACAAGAATCCAGGAGAAGATTACACAATGGGAGGAGGTAGTAACAACAACAAAAAGGAAAGAGGCCTGGGGATAATCATATCAGATGACCTTAAGGTTAGCAAGCAATGTGAGAAGGCAGTAGGGAGGACTGGGGGTATACTGGGATGCATAGGGAGAGGCATCACCAGCAGAAAACAGGAAGTTGTTATCCTCTGTACAGACAGTTGGTGAGACCCCATCTGGAGTACTGCATCCAGTTCTGGAGACCCCATCTCCGCAAGGACATAGACAGGATAGAGACAGTCCAGAGGAGGGCAACTAAAATGGTGCAGGGTCTGCAAGAGAAGCTGTATGAGGAGAGACTAAAGAGCTTAATATGTATATCCTTGAGGAAAGAAGGAGATGGGGGACATGATAGAAGCTTTTAAGTACCTCAGTGAAATCAACAAAGTCCAAGAGGGTAGCATCTTTCAGAAAAGAGATGTGCAAGAACAAGGGACACAATTTAAAGATGGGGGGTGGTTCCGGGGCAATGTGGTGAAGTATTTTTCACAGACAGGGTAGTGGATGCATGGAACAGCCTTCCTGAGGAGTTGTGGGGTCTAAAACTGTGAGAGAATCCAAGAATGCATGGGACAGACATAAGGCATTTCTTGTGGGGTAGGAAGAAATAGGCTGTTGGTTAACTAGGATCTGTGGCCTATCCTGTAGGTAGGGAAATGGGCAGAATAGGTGGGCCAAGCGGTCCTTATCTGCTGTCAAAGTCTTTGTTTAAGTCCATGTCAGAATAATAGTGTGGTGAAATGCATGCAGACAAAACAGCATGAGTGAAAACAACAGCATCCACCTAACACTGTGGGGATATTACAGTGCGGGACTCCCCATATTAGCCTCCCTCAATTTTCTCCTCCCAGAGTTGATATTAGTAAAATGGCTCCCCTTCAACATACTCCTTCCCAGAGCTGATAATAGTAAATCCACCCCCTCTGACTTCCCTCGACTTTCTCCATCCCTAAGTTCAAAGAATAAATCCCCCGACTTTCTTCCATGCAGTCACTCATTTTCCTTTATTTCCCATATGCAGTTTTCCTCACAGCATTTTATGTGCATGGTTATTGACCATACTGGTTTTTTTTTTTTAGCTGTTTTGGCCTAGACCCGATGTAAAACATAACAAATAGAATACAGCATGAGGGTAAACTAAGCAGAAATAAATGTTAAGTGTGATTATCACTTTGAAAACTAAAGTTTAAGAATTTTTGAGAACTTTTGAAAAACATAGCATTTAGACATCATTCAGCTTATATTTTAAAATAATCAGCATTTTCCTTTACTGTTGTTTTTATTACTTGGTTAAAGTCCTTGAAACAGGATTCTTGTCCCTTGGAGACCTGAAGCTCATTCTTCAATCCTTAATCCTGTCCTGAAGATATAAACCTACAGTGCGTGTGTGTGTGTTGTGTGTGTGTGTGTGTGCATCACAGTTTGTTGCTGTTGGAATGATTACGATGGCACAAACTGAGGACTGTAATTAAGTATACAGTCAACCCTTTGCTGTGCCACGGACTGACATATCCATCCAGATATCTTATACATTCTAAGTATGTCGGCAGCCTAATGGTTAACTACCTAACTTATTTTCCTAAGATCTTGGATTAACACCTTTGAGCGGAAAGCTGTTTGATAGGTTCCATGTCAAGTATGACACAAACAAGAATACAGATATGTTACACAGATACAGATACAGCAAGAAACAATTGAAAACTGTCTCCAGGTATAAATTCTAACAATAGTTACACAATCTAAGCACATACAGGGTGCAGACTCAAAACAAAGGCTAATGCTTCACTAGGTAACAGTAACATAGCATGAGGACGCTTGTTTAAAAGGTGATTTGTACAACTAACAACATAGGCAGATAATTGGATTTTGCCAGAGTCAAAGAAAGAAGGATGGTCTTGTACCAGTAGAGAGGAACAGAGGAGGAAGAAGGCAAGCATAGGCGGGGGGTAGAATGGGGATAGATAGGCAGGAAAGGGAAGAATAGCTATGTAGTCAAGGTGGAATAAAGGGAGAGGAGGGTGGGGAAGGGGTGGAGGAGAGTAGGGAGGAAGAGGTGGTGTAGGTAGTGGGTGATGATGAAGATGTAATTAAGGTGGTAGGGAGAAGAGGTATGGAATGATGGAGGGACAAAAAAAGGAAGAGGAGGTGGAGGAGGTAGGAGGAAAAGAAATAATTTAGGCAGGGTAGAAAGCCCATGAAAGTGTTAACTTGATGGGAGGCCAAGAAATGGACATGAAGCATAACATTTACTAATCAATAGAGATCACTGAGATTGCAAATGGTAGGAGCAAGATAAAGGCAAATTAGCGGTAGCAGTCACAGGTTGCCAGTGAGATTAGATCCTGACAGAGTTTTTCTTAAGGAACCCAGAAAAATAGCATTGGTTATGTCAGGAGGCAGGGAGTTGTACCACTGCAGACTCTGTATGCAAATGCACATTGTCCAAAGGTGGTACAGTACCATGGGATTCTGAAAGACCTTTTGCAAAAGCTTCTGGTACTGTGTTGGTTACATGCAGGGAAAGAAGGGCAATTACACTGGGAGTAGCAGCCTCAAGGTGACTTTTTTGTAAGCAGGCATGATTGGTATTTGAGCCTGCTGCCAAATTGTAACCAGCTAACCTGGGCATAAAGATTGCAGGTGTGTGTCAAGTGTGTGGAACCAATAAGAAGAAAGCATGCCTTATTTAAGGCCATTTTGATACGTCAGAAGGCAGTGTCTGTAGCCTCACCATAAATGATAATACCATAGTTCACCAGAGAGACCACAGAACTTTAGATGGCCGTGTTCAGTGCTTCTGAAGTGAGATTATGTTTGTTCCTGTATAGAACTCCTAAATGCTGGTTAATAGCTTTGGCTGTTCAGTCTATGTGCTGGGTGAAAGACAGGTAAAGTCAATAGTTATACCCAGGTACCTGAAATGGTAAACCAGTTCAAGAGGGGAGCCAGTGTCATTAATGATGATAGGCGGAAGGTTTTGTGTCTGCTTTGGGAGGTCGAAAACAACATTGTCTTAGTCTTGTTATAATTAAGGATGAGCTTATTATCCTGAAA
The DNA here is from genome assembly GCA_016271365.2 of Neoceratodus forsteri. Lineage (NCBI taxonomy): Eukaryota > Metazoa > Chordata > Ceratodontiformes > Ceratodontidae > Neoceratodus > Neoceratodus forsteri. The sequence goes on from CM057459.1 coordinate 61,036,129, forward strand.
CCACTTCTCTGCAGATGTAAAGGATTGCTGAAGTTGGTTCTGGAGAAGGTGAGGTCCATGTTGCTGGTAAAAGTACAGCGTCGTCAGCATATAGAAGTATGTGGTTGCATCAAACTCCTGGTAGTGAATTGAGAATATGCTAAAAAGCAATGGACCCAAGATAGATCCCTGTGGGACACCAGAGTACAGGCCTAAAATCAGACAGGGCATTACCAATTTTTACCTGCTGCGTTTGGCTGCTTAAGTAGCTGGGAACCAGCTTGTAGTGTTGGAGGAAAGACCAATGGAGGAGAGTTGTCTGATGAGGAGATCGTGGTTGACAGTGTCAAAGGCCTTTGTAAGGTCTATGAAAGTTGCCCCAACCAAGAACCCTTATCCCAGAGAGTTATTGATAAAGCCTATAAACCCAGGAGGCAGTGATGATACTATGTCCAAGCCTGAACCCATGCTGTTGGGGACATTGGAGTTGGTAGTTATCCAGATACTTTATGAGTTGATCAGCCATGATGCCTCTAGGGCCTTAGAATCAGGGGAACACTAGAGATTGGCGGTAATTTTCCTGCAGTGCTCGGTCGCCACTCTTGTGCACTGGGCGACCACTGCTGATTTCCAAAGATATGGAAATTGTGACTGAAAGAGTGACAGGTTAATTATTTTGGTAAGAGGGTGAGGATTTCCTCCAGGGTAAGGAGCAACAAACCTTAAGTTCAAGGAGTCCCCACTGAATCTAGCTTTCCCCAGTACCTTCTTATGATAATGTCTGGCTTCATTTGTAGACACTGCTTTCAAGTAAAATGGTGGGTGGTCTCGGGGTGGGTTCTGGACTGCAGTGTTCATGCCTGAGGGGTAACCACAAAGTAGTCGGGGGGAAGAATGTTGCTAAGGTCTGTAAATGTTTTGTTGAAAGTGTTCACAATGGCTTTTGGTCCACGGTAGGGGTGCCATCGATGTTCAATATGTTCAGGGCAGTTTTAAGGTCTTTTCCAGTGATGTCTTGAATGTTCTTCAAGAACGTCCTGCTATTGCTCCAGGAGGTAGAAAGGGCTTCTTTGAAATATTGGCTTTAGCAGGATGGATAGCACCGGTCACACTCATTTCTCACTGCTTTATACCTCTGTGGGTTGGCTTGTGTCCCCAGTGCTCAAGAGATGTACTAGAGATGGTCCCTGTGTTTTAGTAGATCAAGAAGAGTAGGGATGATCCAGGGATTATGGTTCCTTGATTTTGTAGTTTTGAAGGGGTATGCTTATCACAGGTTGCATTAAAGAGGTCAACGAAGAGTTCCAATGCAGTGTCGATGTTGCTGGCTGTATATACATTAGATCAATCAGTGCTCCTCAGGTCAGCTTTTAGTAGCTCGAGGTTTCCCAGAATGATGACCCAGCTAGTGACAGTTCTGGCAGAGGGCTTGCTGTAGTATTGGACCAGTAAAACTTGACAGGGAGTGATCACTAATACAGTTGGGTAGGATAGAGGTGCCCTTGATATTACCGGATGGTTAGATAGCACCCAGTCCAGTAAGTATTGGTCCCAGTTTTGTAGTTCCTCCTGGTTGGGGCTTCTACAAGCTGGGAAAGGTGGATAGCAGATAATGGATACATAGATACATAGATACATAGACAGGTCGGCAGATAAGGGCCTATGGCCCACCCAGTCTGCCATTTGAGCTTGTAAGTTCAGTTTGTTTTCCTAGAAGTCTGTTGCCTTACCCCTGACCTCTAGAATTCCTTTATGTCTATCCCATGCATTCTTAAACCGTGATTGTTTCAGCCCCACCACTTCCTCTGGCAGGGTGTTCCCTTGTCCACCACCCATTCTGTGAAGAAATTCTTTCTCATGTTTCCTCTGAATCGTCCTCCTCCAACTTCATCCCATGCCCTCTAGTCCTGGAACATCTTTTCATTTAAAATAGTGTTTTCCTGCACCCTGTTCCTCCCTGTAAGATACTTGTATGTCTCTATCATATCCCTCTCTCCCTCCTCTCTTCCAGGAGTACATGTTCAGTTCCTTCAACCTGTCTTCATAGGACTTGTGATGCAATCCATGCACCATCTTTGTTGCCCTCCTCTGAACCTTCTCTACCCTGTCTATGTCCTTACTAGGTATGGTCTCCAGAACTGTACACTGTACTCCAGGTGGGGCCTCACTAGTGTCTTGTATAGCAGAATTATGACCTCCCTTTTCCTGCTGGTGATGCCCCTGCCTATACATCCCAGCATCCTATTTGCTTTACCTGCTGCCTTGTCACACTGTTTCCCTACCTTGAGGTCATCAGAGATGACAACCCCAAGATCCCTTTCCTGCTTGGTGCATGCCATATCCTCACCCCCAACTGATATATTGTGCCAGGGTTTTTGTGCCCCATATGCATTATCTTGCACTTCTTTGCATTGAATTTCAACTGCCAAACCCTTGACCATTCTTCAAGTTTCTGGGTCAGCTCTCATTCTGTCTACACCCTCTGGTGTGTCTACTCTGTTACAGAGCTTTGTGTCATCAGCGAACAGTGAAATTCTGCCTTCTAGATCCTGCGCAATGTCACTGATGAAAATGTTGAATAGGACCGGTCCCAGCACTGATCCCTGTGGTACCCCACTGGTCACTCTTCCCTCTGTGGAGTGACAGCCATTTACCACCACCCTCTGTGTCCTCCACCCAGCCAGTTACCTACCCACCACACTCTCCTGCACACACCCATATTCCCCAGTTTGTGTAATAGTATTCTATGTGGCACAGTGTCAAGGCCTTGCTGAAGTCCAGATAGGCCATGTCCACTGCCCTCCTCTGATCCACCTCCTAGTCACCCAGTTAAAAAATTCAACGAGGTTGGTCTGACATGACCTCCCCTGGTGAAACCATGCTGCCTTGGGTCCTGTAGTCCATTGACAACCAGATGTTCCCCAATCTCTCCCTTCAGTAGTGCTTCCATGATCTTCCCACTACCGAGGTGAGTCTGACTGGTCTGTAGTTCCCTGCTTCCTCTTTGTTCCCACTTTTGTATAAGGGGACTACATCTGCTGTCCCTCCAGTCTTTGGGTACCTCCCTGTTTCCAGTGGTTGGCTAAACAGGATAGCCAGAGGTTCAGCCACCACCCTCTTAGTTCTTTAAGGACCCTAGGGTGCACCCGTCTGGCCCCATTGCTTTATCAACTCTTATTACTTCCAGTTCCTTCAGGACCCTTTCTCGTGTAAAGGGACTTGTGTCCATTCTACACCATTCTCACCCTTGTACTCCCTTCAGACCCATTACCCCTCTTCCTCAGTAAAAACTGGCAGAAATACCTGTTCAATATGTCAGCTTTACTGTTGTCATCCTCCACGCGGCTCCCATCCTCCCCTTCAGTCTCACTATCCCTCCCTTGTCTTTCTTTTTCACTTATGTACCTGTAAAGGTTTTGTCCCTCTACCCACTGATTTTGCAATGTGTTCTTCTGTCTGAGCTTTGGCTTCCCTTACTGACCTCCCTGCCTCCCTTTGCTTCTCCTGGTACTTCTCCCTATCCCTTCTGCCTGAGTCTTTTGTATTGCCTGAAAGCAATCTTTTGGCTTTCACTTTCTTTGCTACCTCTTTGGAAAACCATAATGGTCTCCTCTTCCTTTTCCTCTTGCTAACCTGCTTAATGCATAATTCTGTTGTTCTTGTAATCCCCATTTTAAATACTGCCCACTGTTCCTCAACCCCTGATTCCTGTCCCATTCCCCTTAATGCCTCTTTCAAGTATCTCCCATTTTCCCAAAGTCTGCCCCCTAAAATCCAGGATACGTGTTTTGTGTGGTTTGGTTCTGCTCTTTCTGTGATTTCAAACCACAATGACTGGTGGTCACTGTTACCCAGGTGCTCCCCCACTGTTACCCCATCACACTGTCCCTGTTTGTGAGCACAAGGTCCAGTACTGCCTTCTGCGAGTTGGTTCCATGACCAGTTGCTTGAGGAAGGCACCCTGAAGGGAGTCCAGGATAAATCTGCTCCTAGTTGATGCTGCTGCTGGGATGCTCCAGTCCACGTCTGGAATATTGAAGTCTCCAACCAGTACTACCTCACCCTTGTCTGCCATCCTTTGGATGGCTAGCATCAACTCCTATCTGTTTCTTCCTCCTGGGCTGGTGGTCTATAGACCACACCTGTGCGGATGGCTGTCCCCATTTTCCTTTCCAGCTTAACCCACAGTATCTCTCCCCATTTTGTTCCTCCTGGATCTCTGTGGCCCTTATGTCATTTTCACATACAGTGCCACTCCTCCTCCCTTCCTGCCTGCTCTGTCTCTTCTGAATATGTTGTAGCCAGGTATGGCCATCTCCCAGTCATGGTTATCATTACACCAGGTTTCAGTGATGGCCACAATGTCCAGGTCTGACTGTACCATGACAGCCTCCAGATCTTCCATCTTGTTGTTAAGGCTCCTGGCATTTGCACATGGCTTTCCATGATTTGACCTCCTAGACTGCTTCACTGTTCTACCAGACCCTTCCTTGGTTGTCATTTATCCCTGGTTCTCCTTGCTGTCTGCCCTTCTGCTGAATTTTGCCCTTTCTGCTTATCCACCTCTTGGGCACTAATCTCCATCTTTTGCAAACTGCTTTGCAGAGATAGCCACTCCTCTGGTTCACTGGTTCCACTGCTAGCTGTGGGGGTGAGCAAGTAGGCACCCTCCCTTGCTGGCCTGCCACCCCTTTGCTAGTTTAAATGCTTGTCAATGTAGCATTTAAACTTATCATTGAGTCTTGATTCCCCTCCAGGATGGATGCAGGCCGTCAGACTTGAACAAACCTCCATCCCTCCAGGTGGGTCCCCAGTCACCAATGAATCCAAACCCTTCCTCACAGCACCAGTTCTTCAACCATGAGTTAAAGTTCCTGGTGCATGCTCCTATGCTCTCCTTGCCTCTCACAGGTAGTACTTCTGAGAAAGTGACAGAAGTAGCTACTTGCTTGAGATCCTCCCCAGTTTCCTAAACTCTTCCTGAACTTCCTTTGGCTCCCCATTTGCCAGGTCATTAGTACCTAGGTGGATAATGACATCCAGCTCACCCTCCGTCTTGCCTTCCCAGTGATCCCCAGGATCTTCCTTCCATCCCTCCATGCCGTAGCATCTGGTAGGCACCTCACCTCCTGTCCTCCCCTCCTGTGTTCCTCGCTGGATCCCTCTTATGATGGAGTCCCCCACCTGGATTCACTTCCTCCTCCTCTGGGGTCCACTGCTTTCCCTTCTGAGGTCACCTCTTGGCTAACCTCCACATCCTTTCCTTCCACTTCTTTGGGTACCTCTATTTGGTTGTCCTCATTTGCCAGTGTGGCATATGAGTTCTTGAGTGGAATAGGATCTGGGATGTGCCTCTGCCTGACTGCTCTAACCCTCCATGAGCCCACTGTCATCCAAGTGCTCCTCGTTCGGCATCCTTTGAGGCAGCTGCATTGGACTGGGTGGTCCCTGGATAGGGGTGATGGTACTCCTGACCCAGTTTACTTCCACTCTGAGTCTGGCTACCTCATCCCGCAGTCCAGAGAGATGCATGCAGATAGGGCAGCACCTCAGTGTCCAGAAGGTCTGCATGAATATGGCTGCCCCACAGCCACTGCATTGCACCACTCCCACATTATACTGCAATTCCACTACTTGTCTGCTACTGAAGCTCTCCTAGTTCTCTTTTATTAATTTACTGTACTAAAAATCCTGTCACTAATCCTCAAATATTTTTTTAAAGGAAAAAGAAACCAATAAATAAATAAATGAGTCAAAACACTTGTTGTGCTGAGGGTGGGCTTCTTCCCCTTATGCCCCTCCTACTTCACACCCTTACTATTCCCTATGTTTAGCTCCTGTCAATCAGATTTATCAGGGCATATAGTTAAGAGTTGGGGGAGGAGGGGAGAAAATTTGCAGCAATTAAAGACAGCACAGAATTACACCACCACTATGTTTTAAATTTTCAACAGCCCAAAAACAATTATAAGTAAAGACAACAAAGAAAGTATAATGTCACTAAACACCCACAATCTAAGTTTAAAAGAAAATAGCAATTACCAGTTACTCTAAAGCACTGAATTGAATATGTTTCCTTCCTTCCCTTCTGGCTTCTTCTGAGAAAATAAACTCTGCTTGCTACTTTAACTCTGACTAAGCCCCACCTCCAGTTACCACGTAGCTGAGGTCAGAGGCCAGACAATTAACACCCTTCTCACCCAACTACAGGGCAGTCAGACAAGCCAAGATAAAATTTGCAGCAATTAAAGACAGCACAGAATTACACCACCACTATGTTTTAAATTTTCAACAGCCCAAAACAATTATAAGTAAAGACAACAAAGAAAGTATAGTGTCACTAAACGCCCACAATCTAAGTTTAAAAGAAAAATAGCAATTACCAGTTACTCTAAAGCACTGAATTGAATATGTTTCTTCCTTCTCCTTCTGGCTTCTTCTTGGATCATTGGTATCAGTGGTGTTAGGAGAGCCAGTTTGTATTAAAATCTCCAAGCATTAGAAATTCTGAGTGAAGGCTCATCCCTCTTAAGGCATTTATGAAGGAAGCAAAGTCAGGTTTAATGTGCCTTGGAGGGATGAAACAGAAAGTACGGTGAGTTGTTTTGTTTTGTGCACTGAGAAGCAATTTATTGGCTAGCATTTGGATTAAATCACCACAACCAGGGATGGGAATCCCAGGTCCTGCAAAGTGTCCTTTAGGTAGATCACATCCACCACCATGCTGAGAAAGGGAATCACACCTAAATATTGTGTTTTCAGGAAGTAGGATTGCTGCATCAGGGACATTAGGAGTAATCCAGGTTTCTACACCAAGAGTATGTCTGGATTATGTCTCATGTCCATACTTGTAGTCTGTCAAGTTTTGGAGGAAGGCTGCAAATGTTTAATGATGCCACTGTTAGACCACCAATATTTCTTGGAGAGTGGCTTGAGCAGTGGGAGGTCCAGGGTTAGGTTGTGTATTGCCCATGAGCAATAAGAGCAGCACTATTAGTCTTTCAGGTATTCCTTAAATAGTTTTTGGAGTTGGTATGTAACCAGCGGTTAGCTTGGCATCACGTGGAGGTTCCCTGCTTCAAGGAGATTTGATATAAGATTGCCAAGGTGTCATGTCAGTGGGGATGACAGATCCAAACCCATCACCATAGAGTGAGTCCCCATGTAGCTTATGTGTGGAGGAGGTCAGATTTAAGGGGAGGTTAAGGTTATATATATATAGATATCAGTCATGGTACTGATTGTTCCTGAGAGGGCAGGTAGACACATGCCTGCAATTAGGAGTCCTGAGAGTGCGAACAGGGACAATATGGCAGTCCACAAGGTATGAAAGTAGTTGGGTAAAACATATTGGACTGGTGTAACAGGGAAGGAGAGGAGTATAGGATGCCAGTTCCTTTGAGGTAGCTTCCCTGCTAACTTAGGCCCTTAGAGACAAAGTACATGTAAAGTTGATTTAAATGAAAATTTGATGGTAAATTACATCCAGAGAAAATGAAGAACTGTTGAAATCCAGCATCACATAAAGTGTTAAAATTCCTGAAAGGTGATAAACTGTGGTCTGGGCATATGCAAGATATGAAATCCTTTTGTCTGTATGTTTACTTTGTTCTTCAAAGTCCACAAGTACAGCTCCTTTAGGAGTAGGTCAGATGAAAATGTTGATTCAGTTGCAGGACCCAGTATCTCCATGTTTGTCAGACTAGTTGCAAGACTTATGTTTCCTGGGATGGCTTCCAAAAGTTGATTTAAAATGAAAAAGTTGAAACATGGTGGTGATGTTTTGCAGAAATTCAGTCCAGGAGACTTTCACAGATGTTGTGTGCAAGAATGGCATAGGTACTCCAAGCAGAAAAACATGTAAATCCACAAAAACTAACCTACAGACACAGACAAGCACAAACAGCCACCCACACAGCCCCAGGAGGTGGAGTTAGTCCATGATTATGGATAACAGTCCATAAGTAGATCTACGGTTGGTTACAGGTATCTTATTTCCACGTACATTAGTCTAGCAATACAGAATTACATTAATAGAAATGATGATATATAAAATATAAGATGAATTTTGTCTAAACATTTTTTTCAACATTTTCTTAAAATGACAAATTCACATTAATTTGGAGGTTGATTACAGGTGTTGAAAGTAAACAGGCTACCTCTGTGAGAGCATTTTATGGGTCTGAAAACTATAGACCCTACTGTGGAATGATTCCCATGCAGTGGTTTTCAAATAGTAAATGTGCAAGTTCAGGATGTTTGGTAACAAATTAACATACACTAGCTATAGGCACATCCAAAGATAGTGGTACTGTGGTCAGTTTGCTACTGGGTAGGTGAGGAAATTTCTTCTTTATCACCTACAGATTTCCTCCATAGACATATCTGTACATTAATGTATGCCCTGTTAAATTATCTGCATTGTAACATTTGGGTTTGCCGTTACAGTATATTTGACACATTAGATCAGCAGCTGCTGTTACTTTACATTGTCTAGAGGCAATATTTGTTCACTAGGAACTGTTTTGAAAAGGTTCTGGTCATGCTCTCTAGATCAGACATTGACTGAAGAGTTGAGTGATAGAATGCTGCGCTACCCTCAGCTGATTGCGGAGTACTGCAGAGGGATCTGCTGGCACTGCAGCTTTTGGCATGAACTATATAAAGGGCATGGGGGAGGATAAGAAGACCTAGTCCCAACCATTGAGTGTTTGTGCTTAAAACCTTTTAAACGGTAGCTTTGTTACCCATTATGGGGCCACAAACCTAAGTTTAATTAGAAGAAAGCTTTTTAGGTACTTTACTGTAGCTAGTCAAATAACATCATGGTCTTAATGTTTATGGAATATAATATTTGCACCATCATGTTAAATGTGAAATTTGGCAGTGATATCTCAATTGACTAATGCTGAGCACTCATTACTTAGAAATGTTGCCTGTCAGTTTCTGCTTATCATCCAGTGCAGTGTGTTGTCAGTCCTCTATGGCTGGAAATCTACATATATCAAGTCATTTTGAGGCTTTGAACAATCACATATGACAGATTGTATATGGTAGACAGCTGTCTGTTTGTCCTCGGCTATAATGAGGGTCTATATGCCACTTAGGATGTCTCCTGGACATTTCATGGATGAGTTATCCACTGCAGTGTACTAGGTTGTTGAGCTGCAGTACTTCCACCTTGCACCTGTTTGATCAATGAGACACTACTCAGTGCTAAGACTCCCACTCTTCCTTTGAAAATATTGAAAAGAAGAGAAAGTGCTGGTTGGGACAGTATTTACCATGATGCCACATTTCTTCTGAAGGTATATGAAGTCCCTTGGGAAGCATACTCCATGCTGGAGTACTGTGATTGGTGAGATGGGATCAGAATTACTTGGCTTCATTGCTGGTTTGCAGTAATCATCCCTTCTCTTTGAATGATGTAAAGTAGCTGATGGTGAGTGGGTGCCATTTTAAGTCTGCTCTGATGAAGATTCCATGTCCTAGTCAGAGCAGGACTGAATAAAGAGTACATTTTGGCCCACAATGAACAGACTTGCAAGACTGAGCATGCCATTAAAATTATTTAAGTGTTCTGAAGAAGGTCATGAACTGCCAGTGATTGTGGGGTCCTGCTGTGGGCAAGGAAATAACCTAATGTCACATCCCATGAAGACTGTATAATATTTAGGAATATAGAAGTACGGGATGGCACTGAAATTGGACTCTGCAAAGTTTCGTGTAAGTAGCCATGTAGGTGTGAATATTAACTTGTATCATTAAGTGTAGAGTTGGAAATCCTGTTCTGTTGGAGTGCATGGGGTATGATTGGTTTCTATTAACAGACTGTTTTGTGAAGAGTTTCTGGATATGAGAAATTGGAAAGAGTGTGGGTAGAACTTGAATTGCGTTTAAGTGTGTGTTTGGGATCCCTGTATAGAAGGAATGTATTGGGTGCTGTAGTACTCATCCTTCAGTTGGAGGCAATATTCCTTTCAGGATGTGTTCCTGCCCTGAAGCAGTGGGTACTGTACACATATTGCCGGAAGCAATTGAAGCAGCATTGGAGGATAGGAGTTTAAGACCAGCAGCTGGGGGTGGTAATCATGGAATGCACACATTTTTAGCCAGGTCCATTCCTCACTGCCTTGTGAGCTTCTCCTGCTGGGAGACCAAGGAGGTAGTGAGTAAACAAATAGCATGGATGTTGTTTAATGTTGGGTTGGTGGTTAATAAAGAGCTATAATTAAGATGTCTAATGCAGAACTAGTGTGTGTGTGTCTGTGTGTGTCTGTGTGTGTGTGAGAGATGAGACCTGGTTGGCAATAATGCTGCCCAGACTTTACTTATCAGTAGTAGTAGTAGTAGCTTTATTTGTATGGCACCTTTCCCCAAAGGCTCAGGGCACCGCACGGAAATGACAGGAAATAAACAGATGAAAACAATAGTAAATAACTTAAATAGGTTCAACAGAATCCTCCACGAGTGCACCACACTTTCTGGGCCTTTGCATTTTAAATGGGGCTCAATTTCATGTTCCCCATGGGTGGAGAGATATTTTGTAAGTATGAGGCTCTCACATGTGGTGGTCTGAATTGCAGGGTCTTTTTTCTTTTCACCCTCCTTGTCATGAAAGTGACTTCCTTCAGGAGTCCTTATAGTGTGAGTTCTTTATGGCTGTTCAGGCGAGCACATTGTTGTCCTCAGCCTCAGGGATTCTGTTAGGCAGGAGTCTTATATTTAAGTAATCGACTAGTGTGATTGGTGAAGCTTTAATCTTAAAACATTTTTGGATCAAGTGGACACTTCAGTCATCATTTCCATCTTCATCAGAGGTATCAATAAAGTGGTCAGTGTTTATCAGTATCCTGGCACCTATTTCTTTCTACCCAGTAGTTTTATAAATCAGCTTACCATAGTTTAATAATGAGCTGAACTATATGAAATCACTTAACTGGCATTAATAATTCAGATGTAGAAGGTCAATGATAAAAGTTAACAAACTCATCCTGCTGTCTCTTTATGAGAGACACCAGGGGTACCAATAAGTGATATCAGCAGTAAGAGATGTTTTTTCTCTCAGGTTTCATCACAGCAGATGAAACAGGACGGTATCTCTTTTCCCAGTGGTAGAGAATCCATGTCATTTAAGCCCAGCAATTTTTGGTTCTGCACTAGAATAATCATAACTAACCAAATATGTAAACATATATAAACTTTATTGAAAGCATTAAAACATATTGAAAGAATATCATCAGGTTAAACATGAAATTGTACACAGGTCCTCTCAGGTACTCCGCTATTTCCCTTTGTATGGTATTCTGCAACTATGTGCTGAATTCTTTCAGCTGAGTTCTTGAACACTCTATTAGAATCTTGTGGTGGGAAGCCAGCAATGCATTGCTCCATTATAGTCTCTGTCAGGGTCTGCAATTTTACATAGCATTAATTAGTTTCTACATTGTGTGGAGATCAGTGCTTAGGAGGCTGCAAAAACTGTTGTGCCACCCTTCAGCAGCATTGTTTGTCCTTGGGATGCCATGATGTTTTGCATTATAGCAGTTCTGCTGGCTTTGAGCAGATCTAGGCTGCCATTGCCTTCATCTTCTGCCCATCCTCTCCTCCCAAACATCTTTAAAATAGTCAATCATAGGCTGTAGCAAATCCTCATGCTCAGCATAATACTCACTGTCCATTAAATCCTTGAATGCTTTTACATCATGTACAGGCATGAATGCAAGTGCAGCCAACATTCTCACATTCAGCGATAACTCTGGATCAGCTCCATATTGCTGCTGGTCCACAATTCTGTACCTGCTGCCAGATACTTTGGCTGAAATGAAAAACAAAATAGATGCACATTGCTGTCCCTGGAAAAGTGTCTTGGAATGCTGACATGGCACCGATCTCAAAGTCAGTCATTATTGACTGTGGACCAAAAGGTTGTAGCCTCTTCAGGTCTTGCAATAATCGAAAGTATGTTTGCTTGGTCTTATTTGGCAGCAGCACATATACAGCAGGCAGCACTTTGTTATGATGAACCCTATGAGTGGTATACAGCTGCTCAAGAGTGGTGGGAAGCCTTGAAGATGCCATCAGCATACCTGTGGGGTGACATACTGAGGAAATGTAGATTGCACTGGTACTAAATAACAGGATTCTGTCATTTCCTGGCCCACTGTCAAACAAAAGGAAGGCATCGCCTGCACTTGTCTCACTGTTTTGAGTTGAGATTTCCAGCTCCTGCAGACTTACAGTACTGTATTATGTGGTGCACCAGAGATGGCTGCTCTGTATCTCTGTACTGTCCTTTTCATCATCTGCTCCTCTGGCAGTCATTCTAGAAACACATTTGAAAGGCCCTGAGTGGGCACATAAATTATGGTATGTGCAGTCTCATGTGTTGTGGCCACTGTAGACTTCATTTTGTCAATAACAAGTCTTACAACATTGCCAGCAGCATCAGGCACATGGTTATGGATGGTACATTGTACCACTGCATCATTCTGCATATGAGTTTGTCCAGGGCATTTGGAATGGTGATATATTGAGCACTTCCACAATGTTTTAGCACCACTTAACTTCTCCTTTTGATAACAGTACCTAATGTAGCAACATGCATTTCCCCTTTTCGCGCTTAACATACTGCAGTGTCATTTCCAAGTTGCCATCCGATTACTTCTATCTGTATAACTAAATAATGAAATCATGAGATCGAAGTACAGTTTTTTAATTACACACAGCATATCCAGTGTATAGGAGGAAGCACACACATGTTTGGTGCATTAAAAACTGCTAAAGACAGTCTTCTTTCCTTTTGTGATGTGTCCTGGAAGTCAGCCTGATATTAATAAGGTACAGCAAGTAGTATTTTCCATAGAAAAAGAAGCTTGAGAACAAGGGAGGAGGCAGGCTTAGAGGAAATGTGAGAAAATACTTTATCATGGAGAGGGTGGTGGACACCAGTAAGCAACACTCCACTCACACTAACAGGAAGGTATTATTTTCCATAGAAAAATTAGCTCAAGGACAAGGGGTCAGGCTATGAAGTTAGAGGAAGGGAGGTTCAGAGGAAATGTGAGAAAACACTTTATCACAGAGAGGGTGGTGGACATCAATAAGCAGCACTCCAGCTCACAGATTATACTAACATCTCTGTAGAACACAGTACTAAAACTATAAATCTCAGGTAGCCTCAGCCCAATCCTCCCTCCTTTTCTGACACTTTCATATGGAATGAGCCACTTACACATTCTGAAAATGACCTGAGAGTGATGATCACTAGTAACCTGAAACACTCCAGTGTAAGATAGCAGCAAGGACAAACAAGATGCTGGGATGCATAGCTAAGAGATCAGTAGTAGGAGAGAGGAGGTTATACTGCCTTGTACAGGTCACTGGTAAGGCCACATTTAGAGTATGGAGTTCAGTAGTAGTGCCCACACCTCAAAAGGGACATTAACCTGCTGCAGAAGGTCCAGAGGAGGGCTACAAAGATGATTGTGGGTCAGCATGGTAGGGAATATGAGGAGAGGTTGAGGGCACTGAATATGTACTCCATGGAGGAAAGGAAAGAGAGAGAAAGGACTTGATTGGGACCTTTAAGTACTTTTAAGGGATAAATGACCAAGGGGGATCAATGCCCGTGAGGAGAAGGAGCAACATGGTGCCATTTGGATTAACCATGTAGGCAACATGCTACCAGTCTCTGTGGAAATCCCTCAGTTCTTGCCCCTCTGCTTATGATATTGAGGTATGGACTTGTTCTTTGAACTCTTAACAGAATCTGGTGAAATTGAAAAGAACAACCTTAAATTGCTAACAAAATTTGGGATTATGACTTCCAGAAAAGAACTGAAAAAATCAAACTCAGGTTCCAAATCTAAAACTTTCAAACCCCAAATATGGCTACACGTAAATCTATGGCACACCAGTTAAAACATAGCCTAATGAAGCTTACCAAGATGGTAGCAGTGTAAGCGTGCTAAACATAGCCTTGCTGCAGGTCTGTTTCCACTGTTCCATTCCAATGAAAAGCCAAAAGCAGAAGGATCTTTGATAGCCCCAACCAGACTGAAAGTACAGCAGACAATGGAGTCTCAAACAGACGAGACAGCTCTGGGACACAATCCAGCCATGAAGAGAGCAGCTTGACTTACTTTTAAACACACCAAATGACCGAGCTGTGACTCCAACTCTGGGGCCCAGTCTAAAGCTGTCTATGACTGTTCTGGAATGTCCCCACCTATAATCTTTGAGCAATACATGGAAACTAATGGACACTGTTTGAGTGGCAAGAGATCTCTACCTAATAAGGAGCAATTTCAGTCGGAACCATTCCAAGTTCAACAAACTAACGCAGTGAGTCAACCTTCCAAACAAAGAACGCTTTGGATTTTCCAGACACTACTAACACGATGCACCAGTGTCCCAAAGTCAAACAGATAATGGCCTCTGAAAAAAGACAGGGTAAGCATTTCAACAATCCTAACTCATTTAATGAAAGTAGTGTCATATCAACAAATGCTGAGCTACAAGCAGGTTTAAAGCCTAATATCCAGCCAGATGGTCTATTTGGAAAACTACAATGTGCTTTTACTGAAATTAATATGATTATTATACAGATGGGGGCAGACTGTAATGCAGAAATGGTTCCTCCTCAGTCCAATGCAAATACAAATGATGAGCAGGATGCAGATACTTCAGATATAGAAGATGATGATTCAGACCCCCACCGTGTGCAATAAATTTATTTAACAAAATTAATGACATATCAGATAAAATGGAAACAATTTTGGCACACCAGGCTAACTTCAAAGAGTGCTTTAAACTACAGTAACACCGAGCTGGTTAATGAAAACCAACAAATTAAAATGGAAATCAACCAGACAAAACAAACCCTAGAAAAATTACGGATGATAAAGACCCTTTACTAAGGAAAATAAAAAACCTGAAAATGCCAACCACAAGCTTAAAGAAAAATTAATTGATCAAGAATGTAGGGCCAGAAGAAATAACATCTGAATTTTAGTGGTACCAGAGATGGGATAATTCCAAGGGCTTACAGGAATCATTTAATCAATAGCTGCTCTTTTTGGAAACAGAGCCAGTTAAAATTTACTGGGAAATTGTCTGTGTGCACTTTGACCTCAAAGCCAAACCTGATTCATCAGCCCCACCAATCTGGTGATACTAAGATTCATGAGATTTACAAATAAGGACAAATTAATGACTGCTGTGTATAAAAAAAAGAAAATGAACTTGTTGGGGACAAACATATCTATATACAACAATTTACCTCAGGAACTTGTGGCAAGGAAGAAATTTGATTCCTTAAGAAATAGACTCTGGGCAAATGGCTACAAAGTGGCGATGAACTTTCCTGCAAAAATACAGGTAATTATTAATGGAAAGTGCTGTGCATGACACTCTAAAGGAAGAACTGAATGACTTAAAGACAAGACTCCCAAATATTTTTGAATTATTTTTAGTTATAATTGAATCCCCTTTGTGGGAGAACTTGGGGATTCTAATGATGGAGCAGCAAAGAGTATAAATTTTAAACTATCTATTTTACTAAGTTATTACCTCAAACTATGCTGAGGGTAAAGGAAGCAGAGTACTTTAATTAGCATATTTTTCTTCCTACCTGATTTAAAGCCATTGTTTATTAATAAAGTGCATGCCCCATTAGTTACTATAACAGAGGCAGACACAGTACACTAAAGTGTGATAAGTTTAATTAATGATGTGATACATATTTTTAAATGTTGAAAGATGCCATTACCATAAGTCATATCTTTTTCTCTGTTTTGATGTGGTACCTTTGATAATTTGAAGTATACTACTTACTTATAAAAAACACTTAAGTCCCACTAAGGATCCAATGGGAACTGACTGATCATAGATATAACTTTTCCCAGTTGAACTAACCAACTTGGGATAGTCATAACTTAGTTTTAACAACTTAGAATGGGCTGAATCTTTATGTTTTTCTAGTTATGATACTATCAAATTATTCATGCAGGTTCAAATGGCACAAGTGTGGGGGGTTGCAGGAGCAAGAAGTATAGAATATCCACTCAGGAGTACAATAATAAGGGTATGCTCTCTATTAACAACACTATGCTTATTATTTTTATGGTTTACAAATAGTTGATTATATATTTAAGATTTTTATTAGTACTGTCTAATTTAAATATTCAAATGGGGAAGGTGATGTCAATAAATTCAACAAGGAGTCTAAGAATAGCTTCTCAGTTTAGGGTTATAGAGGGATAGTTTATAAGAGGAAGCATATTGTGATTGGGATCCTGGTAAGAAGGATGCTTTTGAAAGCACTTTTGATAGATAAAAGTACCCTGGTTTGGTTTATAAAACATTTGTAGCTATGATGACAATTTTAGCAGTGTTAATTGCTAACTTTAACAATGTAAAACTAACTTCACTGAATGTTAATGGTGTTAATTCACCCATTAAAGGTCCTGGTTACTTACCTATCTTAAGAAACAAAACTCACAGTTATGTGCATCCAGGAAACCCATTTAGATGCAAAAAGTAAAAATAAATGGGTTCCATCCATATTTTACAGCACAGGTACAAGGAAAAGTAGGAAGTGACAATTCTAATAAAAAAGGTTAAACTATAAATTGATTGTCCAGTTCTCTGATGAGAAGGGCAGAATTATACTGATAAAAATTAATTTGATGGAATTGATTTAATTATTGTCTCACTTTATGCCCCTTTGAGAATTACCCTGAATTTTGGCAAAATTACTGAGGGCTCTGAAACCTCAAGTTGTAAATGTTATTCTAGCAGGGATTTTAATGCTTACCAAAACCCTGTCAAG
Organism: Neoceratodus forsteri; assembly: GCA_016271365.2. Taxonomy (NCBI): domain Eukaryota; kingdom Metazoa; phylum Chordata; order Ceratodontiformes; family Ceratodontidae; genus Neoceratodus; species Neoceratodus forsteri. The sequence goes on from CM057459.1 coordinate 61,052,942, forward strand.
ACAAATCATCTTAACCAAAGGGAAATCTTATTAATGCCAGAAAATGGAATGACTTTCTGGTCTCTGAACAGCTGATCGATATTTTGAGACATAAAACCCCAATAATTCATCATACTCCCACTTTGACAAAAAGAATAAAGTCTTTTCTCATATTAACTTTATATCAAAAATCCTGGTATAACATGTTTGGGAAACCAACATCTATTCAATATTGATTTCTGTTCATACCTTTGTTGGTACCAAGTTATGTCACATAAATTTAAATAGGAAATTTACAAAAACCTGGGCTTTTAATAATGGTTTATTAAAAAGTCAAACTTCAACCAGAAAATCAGAGACACTATTAGGGAATTTTGGTACTATAACTACTCAGGTCAATGCCTCATATTATTGTGGGACATTTTAAAGTAACACTGCACTGTGATTATATCCCACCAAATAACAGTAACAAAAGAAACAAAAATCTGGAGATCGAAATAAGACTGAAACAATTAGACAAATTAGTCTTAACTAATTACAGCAAATATAAAAAGAATGGTATTTATATAAGGCAAAAAAAAACGCCATACAACAAGGGCAACAAGATTAGCCTTCACTATTAAAAACACAAATATTTCCATATGGACAAATCTGGCAGATTACTAGCCTCCCTATTAAGACAAAAAAAATACAATTACATCAATAAAAATGAACAAGCATTGTTCATACTTCAGATGAATCCATTGCTAATAGTTTCTTTGAAAAAATGTAGGACAATCTATCATAATAACTTTATTCCAGATCAGTCACAAATGGTAAACTTTATGAACAAAGCAAATATAGTGACACTACCCTTCAAATACACAACAATTTTACAGCAGGAAATTATTGAAACCATAAATACTCTTTCAAGGGTAAATCCTGGGCTTAGATGGACTTAACAACAAGTTCCTCCAGTGTTTTTCAAATGAATTGACACCTTGGATTCAAAGAATGGTGAGGAACTACTGTTGGATGTTCCAAATTATGATCTTCCCCAATCAATGCAAACAGCTAAATTGATTCTAATTCCAAAGGAAGACAAACCACCCAACTCAGCAGCGGTTAAAGGCCAATAGTCATTCTAAATGCTGATTATAAATTGTTAGCAAAATTAATAAATAACTGGATGCAACTATATCTACAAACATATATAATCCATAATCAACATGGGTTCATGAAGGAAGAACATTCCGCCAAACAAATAGAAAAATTCAAGCACTTACTCACCTCTTAACACAAATTCTCAATACCAAAACAACACATTTTATGCAGTTTCAGTAGATACCAGCAAGGCCTTTGATTTATTCAATCTATCATTTATGTACAAAATTTTAGTAAGATTAGGCCTCCACCAGGAATAATATTAATTAAAAACTGTACAAAAAAATAGTAAGGTTCCAAATTAATCATTATCTAACCTACCATTTTGATATATTGAATGGGATAAAACAGGGTTGACCCTCTCCCAACTCTATTTATTCTAGCATTAGAACCCTTCTTACAAATAATAAGGAATACCCTTTCATTAAAGGTATTATTGTGGCAAGGAACATATAAACTAAGCATCTTCGCAGATGATATCCTGTCAACTGTGAAAATATTAATAGGTCACACACCTCTTTTTGAGTGACGTGCAACTGTACTCAAAATTTCTGGTTATGTAATCAACAAAAGTAAATCAGTAATTATGAAGCTATCAAAACATAAACCGCCTAATACTCAAAACTTTGAACAAGAGTTCAGAGTCCAGAAAGTTATCAAATACTTAGAATTCAAATCACACCTGATCAGACTCAAAACATTAAATTAAACTCTGAAAAGGCAAAACAAAAGTTTCAGCATTATTAAAGAACTAGAAGAATCTAACATTATCGCTTTGGGGCAAAATAGACACCATAAAATGATGACACTCCCCACTTAATCTTTTTAATTCAAATCATACTCAGGGGCTCAACTAAAGCCTGGTTATAGGATGTGAAAAGGATTGTTAGCAAATTCTTGTGGTGAGGAGGTAAGCTCAGGATTGCCTCGAACTTATCATTATTGAATTTTGTTGACTGGGTAAGCCCACTGAGGCTAGAAGTCCCTTTTTCAGTGGTGACCGGAGGTGGGGATACAGATGGTAATCAACTGAAACTGAACCAGATTAAGCTGCTGGTGGTGTTTCTAGTGAATGGAGGAAATTCATATAAGACACTGGAAATTTCCTACTCTTTTCAAAAAAGTGCCATGAGATCTTTAGCGTCCACCTGTACAACCACTAGAACAAGCAGACAGGACCTCAGTTTAATGACTTATCTGAAAGACGGCACCTCAGGAGTGCAGTACCCCTTCATGCTGCATTACAGTGTCAGTATTGGGATATTAACCCAAGTGCCTGGTGTGGGGATAGAACCCACAGTCTTCTGATCTCCTGGCCTCAGAGGTGAGTGTGCTACCTACTAAGTCACTGACACTGACCAGACATTACTATATGATAAGGAGATATACAATTATTTACTAGATTGTATGAAATCTTGATAAATAAAGAAGCTCAGCCTTTAATAAAATAATTGTAAAGTGGAATATGGAGGCTGGCCCTCCCCTGTCACATAACCAGTGGGAATTTATAAGAATCTAAAATAATAAATTATATACTTCTATTTTCCCCAAGAGAAAGGGTGGGCTGGGTTGCTCGGAGCTATATGTTATATGGAAGCACATATAATAGCTTTGTTTTATCAATGGTCTATCTTTCCAGAGATTGTCAATTTGTTTTAACAAAGATTATGGGCCTGATTTTCAAAGGCCTTAGATTGATGCAAGGTGCCTCGTCAAACAGGTATGATGCAAGGGCATCTAGCACCAAGGGTTGCGCCAAGTGGAATTTGAAAGGCAGCCTGCGTCACCCAGCAGGCTGCCTACAACAAAGCGTGCTAGCATCATCCTTGTGCCACGAAAGTGGCTGCAGCATGGCATTGGGAGCTTCATGGCAGACCCAGACTGCTGTAGCCCTCGATCAGGTATTTGAAAGAACCCCACAGGAACCAAGTGCCAAGTGCACCTTAGACCAGTGAGGGCAGGTCTAGGGGACTTAGATGGCTCCTAGGGGTCATCCTGTGAGTGCCACTATGTGGCCTGCCCCATCCAATCCTGGTGGGTGATCCCTGGTGGTCCGGTGGTCCCCGCTCACCCCCACCGCGGTCCCAACGCATGTCTGTGCATCCTGACACACCCCCCACTCCATCTCAGCATTCTCACCCCTCCCATTCACACTGATCCAGTGAGTCAGCACTGCCTCCACACACTACCACGCCAGCTACCTAGTGAGCTATCAATGCATGTACTGTATACAGTATACAGTAAGTGCATGGACTGCCCATTTGACAGCCAGCCGTGGTGGCGTGGAGGGCAACCACCACTGCCAGATTGGGGTAAGGGAGGGGTGGAGTGCTGAGATTGGTACGGGGCATTAGGCCACCAGGGTACTGGGAGTGTTGCAGCACTGGTGCCATTGGCACAGTAGTGCTGGGGAGGGCAGTGTCCGTTGCCAGCCCCCATCCCTGAGTTCTTCAGACTCCCTGCAACCATTGCGGCATTCTGGGTGGGTGCACCATACATCGGGCACTGCACCCCTTTGCCACATGCCACTGGACTTAGGCGCTGGACCCTGTTCAATAGAAATTTCAGCGCAGAGTCCGGGTGCACTGCACTGGTGCAAGCTGCCATTGTTGCAGCTTGCACCGGGTCTTGAAACTCGCCCTATGTATCCAATACCATCTAAATTAAATCTACAAAATATATATTCCTAGATCTCGATCTGCACAAACAAAAAACATCCTTTATCATGGATAAATTTGATGAAAAAGATATTAAATACCTAAATTATTATAACTACCATGGGTATACTTGCCCATCCATGACACCAGGAGAGTGTGGGAGACTCTGGTAGCAATTTTAATTTTCAAATATTACATTTAAATGGTGTTAAACTCTGAAAGGATATTATAATAGACAATCAATTATGGTCCTTCCAACAAATGATAATGAAATTAAAATGGCTCCAATTCTATACTATTATAAATAAATTTCATAAAATGAAAATATATTTGGCAACAAACTAACAAAGCTCCCAAATTTAATTAAGAATCAGACATTACTATATGGTAAGGAGATATACAAATTGCTTACTAGATTTTATGAAATCTTTGATAAATAAGAGAAGCTCTGCCTTTAATAAAATAATTGTAAAGCAGAATATGGAGGCTGGCACCTCTGTCACATAACTAGTGGAACTTACAAGAATTCAAAATAATAAATTATATACCTCCGCAAAGAACAAGTTGACCCAATGAAACATCTTGGACAGAGCCTATCTAACCCTCTCAGAAATTTCCAAACTAAATAAAGAATATCCAGAAATCTGTTGGCATGGATGTGGCAGTAAATGTACATTAACACACTATGGGCACAATATTTCAAAACTTTACCCCAGGGCTAAATTAGCCTGGACCCAATAGTCTGTTATATTCAAAAAGGATAGCCCTGGTGATAAACCTGCTGAATATAGCAAGCTAAGGAAGCGGGCAATCTGGGCTGGGAGTGCAGTGCATTCATAGCTCAGGAATAAGATAGCTCTGAATATAGCCACCAGGAAGTGCACACCACAGCAGCAGCCAAGATCACAGCGACATGAAGGAAGGTAGAGGTGAACTATGTTGCCAATGTGTATGCCAACAAATGCATGGACCTAGTGCAGCTGCAAGCAGAGCTTATGTGAAAGTACATTCTGCAAAAATATACATAGTTCCGAGATGTTTGCATGGCACTAACACTTTTGCACAAGTTTAGCACGGAGCTAAGCTATTTGCCCAGCAAATCCCTTTTGCTAGGGGCTAAACTTTGCTATATTCAAATGTGACATGCAAATGAGCCTACTTAGGTAGTCTTTGGGCAAACATCCAGATTAACATCTCATTCTAACCTGATTTTGATGCAGTTTACCCAGTGTTACTGCAGGGTCCCACAGCTCCACCTGTAGGTCAGTCTGGAAGTACATGGGCTGGCTGGGTCTGCTCACAGCTCCACCTGTAAGTCAGTCTGGGAGTGCATGGTGGTAGCTGCAGGCTACCTTTATACAGTACAGCATAACATATCATGCCCCAGGGAGCAACACAGCACAGGCACAGGTGGTGGTGCTGCATGCAACTGTCAAACTGTAGGTTATGCTACAGTGCACAGCAGACACTACAGTGGCAAAGTGGCCAGTAGTGTGTGGGACACAGCAATGCCTATCGTGTGCAGGGCAGTGATGGCCACTGCACTGTACACAGTGACAGGCCCAACATGCAGGTGTTTACTGACAGTGGACATTACTGTTATGCTGTAGTGTGACCTACAGATGCCGCACCACTGGCTTGGGATGCTCACAGTGACATATACATGGTGGTTGTGTACTGTGGTGTCTGTACAGATATGCAGTATGTGACTGGGGGGCACATACAAGCAGACAGGCACACTGATGTTGGGGTATTCCTAACCCCGACCCATGTGCACTGCGTGATGTGTCACAGCCTTGTGGCAGCACCCAGTCTGGTGGTACAGCCTGGCCACTTGTACACACTCCTCAACAGCCTCCATGTCCACAGTGCTGCATGTGTGTGTTGACATCTGTTTGTGTCCACAGAAGGTAGTTTGCAGATGTGTGCTGTATCTCCACACTGCCATGGTGTCCACTGGTGCCAGATCACCACATATTGCTGGCATGGCTGGGACAGGTGGAGATGATGGCATCATAGTGATGCCATCAGTGAGCAACATGTTTCCTCTAAGTCTGGCTTATTTCTGTGTGTCATACTTATTGGTTAGGGCACACAAAGCCACACAAATGTCATGCAAAGCCACACAAAGCCACATAGATATGCAAAGCTGGTTTGCCCAGGGTGAAGACCTTTTCCTGGGGAGTAATCTGCATCGTGCAATGTGCGCTAATGTCGCACAAAACCATTTGCACAGCGCTATCACTGAATATACTGTAGTGTTGAAGACACACACCTCAGTTAGCTCTTGCATACATTGTGAGTTTGCCTGGGCTTATGCAGTTTAGTGCACTATTTGCCCTTTTGAATATAGCGACTCTACGCTAATCTGGCACTAAACCTGCACAAACGGTTTGATGCCTCAGTGCAAGCTTTTAAATATCTGGTCCTATATCTGGTTATGCCCAAAATTAAAACTTGGTGGGTAAAACACATCAGATACTTAGCTCTCTAATAAACTTAATTATCCCATTAGAGATGGATAAATTTATGTTTAATAATGTACTAGACCTAGAATGAAATTTAGCCCCAAAAGATGTCTTATGTTAGCAACTATGGCAACAAAACGGTTAATACTTGAACAATGAAAAGACAAAGACCTTCCAGCTTTTGAATTTTATAAATGGTGGACTAGTTTTAATGAAACTCTAATATTCAAAAATTAATATATGATTTAGACCACAATACAGATTACCCTTATGGAACTTCCTGGAAGGAAACACAGAATATTATTCCACCAACTATGATAATCCAATAAAAGCATGGATCCCAGCAGCCCAGCCCCATGGAAGGAATTTATCAGACACATCCCAGGACTCCTCTGATGGATAGGCATCCTCTGTCTATCTATGCATGATCATTATGATAGACTCAACAAAAAGTGATACATTACAAACTTTCTTGAGATGGTAAAACACTGATAAGGGTGGGTTAGGGTGGGAAGGAGGGATTTATTTTTCTCAACATTGTAAGGACTATAAAATATAATAATTATTTATCCTTTATCATGTCTCATATGAAAGTTAAAGCATATGTAAAATGTGTATGAACTTATTGTTTGTGAACAATTACTCAAATAAAATGAACGTTAAAAAAATACTTAAAAGGGATAAATAAGGAGGATAAGGAGGATCTTTAATCTGAATGGCAACCATAACACGAGGGGTCACAGTCTTAAGATGAAGAGGCAGGGTTTAGTGGAGGTCAGGAAAACTTTCACTCAGTATCTGATTCATATAAATAATATATTTTACTACTACTAGTAGTACTACTAGTACTTATTGCAGAGCAATTTGAAAGGATTACAATGGTACTGTATTTTACCAAGAAAATTTTAAACTGCCAGATTAACAAATTTAGAATTGCAGTAAAAGATTAGATCAAGCAGATCAAGTAGACATAACACTAGACCCACAGCTCAAATGATCTAATAATTAGTGCTGCGTGGAATTTTTCTAATTCAGCAGAATTAAATTCTGTGGAATTTTCAAAATTCTGCTGAAATTCCACCATATTTTGCCACTAATGGAATGGTGAAATTCTGCAGTAGAAAATAGTTGCAGAATGATTTCTGTGGAAAAATGCTGTTCCACAGAATATTATTCCATGGATCACAGTAGGCAGAATTCAGCTGAAGAAGCAGGAAATTTGACAAGAATTCCACCAGCGGAATGGCCATTTGACATTAATTTTCTACTGGAATTCCACATTCTGCATAGCTCACTAATTATCCTACCTAACACCTTTGATGGAAACAATCTGATAAAATTAGTAGTTGGATTTCTTTTTTCCAGTAAAAATAGCCTCTGTTTTGAAATAGCTTTAGAAATATGAGCCTACAAACAAAATATATGGTGTCTTCCACTCCTTTCCATGCTGATATGTTACATATGCATTCATTTACAATAGCTGCTCTGTTTTTAGTCGTTTTCCTGCCCAGCTGTGAACTACTGTTCCCAGCAGCCCTTTCAGTCACCCATTAATTATATATAGAGAGAGATGAAAGATTTCTTTTTTTTGTATATTTTATATTTTATGGTGTCTTTTTCTGTGCTGTTGTTTTGTCTATGAGTTCTTTTACAATAACAGCCCTGTTTTTAGTAGTTCTCCCTGCCAAGCTGTTGACAACTGTTCCTAGCAGCCCTTAAGTCCCCAGTAATTGTATAGATAGAGATGAAAGAAATATTTCTTTTTTGTATATTTTATATTTTATGGTGTTTTTCCCTATTTCCCTGCTGATATGTTAAGTCTATGAGTGCTTTTATAACAGCAGCCCTGTTTTTAGTAGTTCTCCTGCCTGACTGTGGACTACTGTTCTCAGCAGCCCTTTCAGTCACCCAGTAATTGTATAGAGAAAGATGAGAGAATGATTTCTTTTTTTTTCCCAGAACTCTGATCAGAGCACCAGCAAGCCCCCACTCATCTCCACAGCCAGCAGAACGTCTGAGCACTCAATGAATGAGCATGGTACACATGCACTCATTCATTAACATGCAGATGGGTTGCCTCACTCATCTCTAAATATCCTACTCTGAGGTGCTCCTTGACACAGGGTAGGCTGTAACACTGAGTCACCATTTCCTACCATTCGCTGTTAATTGTATGTCACCACTTCATCTTTCACTCTTCTGACTTTGCCATTATGTCTTCACCCTTATTACCTCACCATATTGATGTGCTACCCTCTGCCCATGGACATGAGGGAGGATGGAAAAGTTCAGGTCCAAGTGGTGTAGTGCAAAAAGGACGGATGAAGGAGGCAAGCATGCTTGGTCTGTCAATTGAATTGAACCATGGGGAAACAACTTTGTCACCTGTAATGCAGTTCAGGATGGCAGGGACCTGAGATGGATGGAAAACGGGCTCAGTTTTGAGAGGGGCACAGTGCCCAAACCAGCAAGGCAGTTCATCTTAGAGAGGTATGCACATAGACAGGGCACAGTACACAAACTGGCAAGGCAGTTCAGCAGATAGGAGCATGGTTTTGAGTTTTCAGTAAACAGATGCACAGACAGCATCCATGCCAAGTATGATATGCGCTGATTTGACAGTGCTCAATTGACACGCTGAGATGAGAACACGCTGAAATACACCACACTGATTTGACAGTGCACTGATGTGATGGTACTCAACTGAGTTGTGCTATATTTAGCTCACTAAATTGATGGGATGCCGTGGTGAACAATATTCTCCACTCATTTTCCCTCTGCCATGCAAGGTGAGTAATATCAGCAGAGTGGTGCAGTAATTCAGCTAATACTGTACTTTAAATCTAAGATAGACATTATCAGGACCAGGATGGCTTCCACTGGTAGTGACCTGGTTTGCAGTGATGGTGATGTGAAAGTAGCAGATCCTATATAGTTTAAATAGTTTTTCGTTGATTGGTTGTGTGGAAATCCTCCAGATCCTCTCACAATGCATTCCACCATCTGTGTAATGACCACATTGCCTTCACAGAAAGAATAACTGAAGTAAAGTGTTCTTGTATCTATTGCTGAGATAATCAGTTTGTCCCACAGAGAAGAACATTTTGAGGAGCCTGCAGACAGGGACCTTCTATAAAAATATAATTTGCTCTGAACATTCTTACAAATCTCAGACCAAATCTTTGATCTATCATTTCTAGGTAAGTTTACTGAAAATGTCATGGCAATTACTTTGTAGAAGCATCTGGAGGAAAATAACATCTATATGCAATTCAATCTGGTTTCTACAACAGTACTGTACAATATAAAGACAACCCTCTTTAAGGTGGAGAAAGATCTTCTAGCAGAGATTATGGCAAAATAGTAATACTGATTCTGTTTGGACTATGTTAGGCCTTTTCTCTCTCTCTGCAGCATTTGACACTGAGACCAGATGACAATGTTAACCAAAGTTCAATGCTTTGTCTGCCATTGTCCACACATGATTTTTAATCTCTTAGCAACTCAAAATGTCGCAATTTATGGTGTTCTCACTCTAAACTATCTACCAGTAATCTGAGTGTACCTCATGACTCCTTCTGCCCCTGTCTGCCTCCCATTGTTGTTTGCATCATAGTTGCTACTACTAGTAGAAGTGATCCAAAAGTATATTTTAGGGTTTCACTGTTACACCGATGACACTTAGCTGTATTTTGTCTTTAGTTCAGACAAGGGATACTCTATTGCAGAAATGATGAGCAGTCTTGCCAGATTCATAGAATGGATGGACATCATCTAGCTGAGGCTGAAATGAGATAAGATGCAGTTGCTGCTGGTGAACTCATCTAATTTGTTTCTTTTTATAACTTTCTTTATTGAATTTTGTTATGTTCAACTCAATAAAAGAGCACAAGAACATACAGTACTGTACTTTCTCATTTGATAAATACATACACATTAAAAATGCATTGTGCCAGAAATTTTGAATAAAGATATACAGTTGGCACATCAAAGTGGAGGATTCAACTGCCAAATATAAATGTAATACTTTGTGCATATTTCTGTCAAGGAACATAGCCACATAAAGATACATAAAAATCCAGATAGATTATAAACAGCTATAAGGCTATTAAAGTTGTGTGTAGTTAACTAAATAAAGTCAGCCAAAATAGACACTCTGCTTCCACCACAGACTGCTTACTAATGAGTCACACATTGACCCGATGTGGGCATATACAGATGAGATACTACATATATGTAAGAGAAAATGAAATAAGTGCCCTTACTCAAAGACATTCATTACAGACATAGATCACATTCCACTGGACCTGTATTAGGGTCCAATCATATTGCCATCTAACAGATACAGTAACTACTGAGAGAGAGATAAAACGTTTGCAGTAAACATTCAACTATAAATCGAACTGTGATTAGTATTGTAGGTCAGAAACAATCCCCAACTGTCCATATTCTGGAGAGTCAGAGCAAGAAGATGCACTTCCAGTCTTTCTTTCTTGACCCTCAGTAAAGTCAAGTCTTGTGTTGCAATGGTGTTTGTTATCTGAGATAGCCATTTTGTAATATGAAGATCATCATTATGCTGGCTAACACATCTAATGTGTTTACATACAGGAAAAATAATAGATACATAGATACTGTTGGCAGATGAGGGCTATGGTCCACCCAGTCTGCTCATTTGAGCATGTAAGTTCCTTTATGTTTTTCTAGAAGTCTGTTGCCCCTACCCCTGACCTGCAGGATTCCCTTATGTCTATGCCATGCATTCTAAATCCAGTGGTTGTTTCAGCCCCCACTACTTCCTCTGGCAGAGTGTTCCACTTTTCCACCACCCTTTCTGTGAAGAAATTCTTCCTCATGTTTACTCTGAATCACCCTCCCTCCAACTTCATCCCATGCCCCTAGTCCTGGAACATCTTTTTTGCTGGAAAATAGTGTATTCCTGCACCCTGTTCCTCCCTGTAAGGTACTTGTATGTTTCTATCATATCCCCTCTCCATATTCTACTCCTGGGAGTACATTTTCAAGTCCTTCAGCCTGTCCTCAAAGAACTTGTGATGCAACCCTGTACCATCTGTGTTGCCCTCCTCTAAACTGTCTCCATCCTGTCTATGTCTTTAAATAGGTAAGTTCTCCAGAACTGTACACTGTACTCCAGGTGGGGCCTCACTAGTGTCTTGCATAGTGGAATTATGATTTCCATTTTCCTGCTGGTGATGCCCCTACTTATGCATTGCAGCATCCTGTTTGCTTTACCTGCTCCCTTGTCGCACTGTTTCCTACCTTGAGGTCATCAGAGATGATAACCCCAAGGTCCCTTTCCTGCTTGGTACATGCTATATCATCACCTCCCAACTGATATGTTGTTGCAGGGTGTTTGAGCCCCATATGCATTATTTTGCACTTCTTTGCATTGAATTTCAACTGCAAACCCTTTGATCATTCTTCAAGCTTCTGCAGGTCCCTCTCATTCTGTGCAAACCCTCTGGTGTGTCCACTCTGTTAAAAAGCTTCATGTCTTCAGTGAACAGGGACAATTTCCTTCTAGATCCTGCATAATGTCACCGATGAAGATGTTGAATAGGACCCGCCCAGCACTGATCCCTCATGTGTCCCACTGGTCACTCTTCCTCTGTGGAGTGACAGCCATTTATCACCACCCTCTGTGTCCTGTTGCTCAACCACTTACCCACCACTGCACTACTGTTCTGCCCATTCCCATATTCCCAGTTTGTTTAATGGCCTTTCATGTGGCACAATGTAAAGGCCTTGCTGAAGTCCAGATAGGCCATGTCCATTGACCTCCCAGATCCACCTACCTTGTCACCCAGTCGAAAAATTCAATGAGGTTAGTCTGGCATGACCTCCCCAGTGAAACCATGCTGCTTGGGTCCTGTAGTCTGTTGGCAACCAGACATTCCACCAATCTCTCCTTCAGTAGTGCTTCCATGATCTTCCCACTAGCGAGGTCAGGCTGACTGGTCTGTAGTTCCTTGCTTCCTCTGTTCCCACTAAAATGGGTTGAGCATGGTGAAACCATAAGTATAATAACAGCATGATTCATGAACATACTTGATAAGATGACAAATACATTCCTCACCTAGAATAGAACCTCTGACCCTTTGCTTTGTAAGGGAAGCACACATCCAGGGTGCTACTGAGGAGCTGATGCAGTAATGTTCTCCCTTACTTACAAGCAATAATACTTGAAAGTCATAAAATAACAGTGCATCAAATGATAGCTGTATTAGGGGTGGGAAGATGTTTGAATTTGCTTCCTCCACTCACCACAAAAATGCCAAGATTAAACAGTACCTTACAGGTCCCTACTTCCTCTGAAAATGACTTCTACTCCACATTGTAACCTTTTTGTGTCTGGTTTATAAAGGAGTTTTTTGGCTTCTTGTGGCTCAGACAAGTAGGAAAGGAGTTAAAAAGCCAATAATTCTCCTCTATATATCAAACTCTGTCCTGCAGAAGAAGCGGGCAACTACTGAGTCAGAATCCATCTAGACAGCAAGAGAAGATCTCTTTGGTTAGAACAATCCTTTATTATTAAGCATAATACAACATAACAGCAGCAGTAGTTATGACCTCCAACACCTCACAAATGTTTTGTGCCAAAAATAAAAGCAAAGAGATCTTTTCTTGCTGTTTGATGGATGCCAGATTAGTACATTCTCCACTTCTTCTGCACCTCCTGTGAGCTGCTAAACATACAATATACTGTATGTTCTCTTCTTGTCTCAGCTCAAAATCATGCTGGAAGGAGAAGCACAAAGGGAATCTTGAGAGTCTTCCACATTCTTAAGGATGACAGCTGACTCTAAGCATTTCCTCAGGATCACGGCCTTGGTGATTAAAGCGGTGTTTGCTGCCAAACCTTTTTCCATGTGGGCTGCTGCATTGTCTAATTTATCAAAGTATTGTATTACTGTCTGTTCAACTTTTTGCACGCATGCCCAAAATTAATTGAACCATTTTTCTTAATAGTTTGCATGGAGTGGTTCATCACTTTCAGTGAATTTTTTTATATCCACAATGTCCATTTATGAGGCTTGCTGTTACACTGGTATGTCCTGCTTGCTCAACCTGTACACTGACTGTTTTGGCTTGAAGAAGTCCATCTGAGTTGGCATAGCATTTTAGATTTTCTTATTATTCTCTGGTACTTTCTCTAGCAGAATATAAAATCTGAAGTCAATCTGTTGACTGCAGATAGCAAAAACATTATAACATTATCAGCCTGAGGTGTGAGCTGCCTGAAGTGCATCTTTCATGACCATAGTTAGCCATGCACCCTCCCATTCCTTTCTTCAGGCCATATGCTACTGTGCCTACCCTAAATAGGATGTAACTTAAGGCTTGGAAGGTTGTAAAGAGCCTTTACATCATTATGGACAGAATTTGACCCTATAAGCCCAAGTTTCAGCTGGTCCACCCCAGAGGCTTCAATCATTTAAGGAAAATTGCCAGGTTGTGTTCCTATCAAAACACTGGTGCAGCTTCTGCCACCCCATTGCTCAGTTATTGCAATTCTGTCAATAAGAGCCTGCCTGAGAACCAGATTAGCCACCTCAACTAGTGCAGAATGGTGGATATCTTATTACCTTCACTTAGACATCAGAAAATATTAGCCCAGTGCTTTGTGCACTGCACAGCTATCCATCATGTGGCAGACTGAGTTTAATATTTTACTACTGTGAATTCAGAGACCCAAGTGACTAGGCCTTAAATGCGTGCTGATCTTTTGACTTTAGTCACTAGTAGTAGAGAGCTAAGGCTGGATATTCAAGGCTTACACAGAAATGTAGAAACATTGAAGCTGTCGGCTGATAAGGACCACTTGGCCCACCCTGTCTGCCCAAAATTCCCTACCTAGATGTGACCAGAGACCCCATGGACTCCAGCTACACCCCTTGTTTCTAGGAATCCCTTGTGTCTATCCCATGCATTCTTAAGTCCTGTGTCTGTTTGATCCACAACCTTCTCTGGAAAGTTGTTACAAACATCCACTACCCTCTCCATGAAGAAGTATCTTCACATTTCCCCGAGCCCCCAGTTTCATATTGTGTCCTCTTGTCCTTGAGCATCTTTTCCTTTAAGAAATGCTCCTTCCTATGCCTTGTTTATTCCTGTTAGGTACTTGAATGTCTCTATCATACCCCTGCCCCCATTTTCTCCTATCTTCCAGGGTACATATTCAAATCCTTGAGTTTCTCTTTGTAGGGCTTTTGATATAGTCCCTGCACCATTTGGTTGCCCTGCTTTGTACCACCTCCACCCTATCTATGTCCTCCAGAGATGGGGCCTCCAGAACTGAACACAGTACTTAAGGGAGGGTCTCACCAGTGATCTACACAGGGCACATTACCTCCCTCCCTCCTTCCTTCTGCTGGTGAAACCCTCCCTATGCATCTGAACATTCCACTAGCTTTTCCCATTGCCTTGTCACACCATCTACTGTAGCTACCTTTAGGTCATCAAATATGATAACTCCTAGGTCCCTTTCCTGCTTTGTGACTGTTAGTATCTCCTCCCATTTGATATTTGCCCTGGGTTCCTGTGCCTCATTTGCATGACTTTGCACTTTCTTCCATTAAAATGTAGATGCCAAATTCGTGACCATTTTTCCAGTTTTTTAAATTAACCCTCATTTTATCTACCCCCCACGGTGTGTCACTCTGTTGCAAGCTTTTGTGTCGTAACCAAACAGACGCACCTTCAAATCCCTCTGCAATGTCACTTATAAAGACATTGAAAGGACTAGCCCAGCACCGACCCCTGTGGACCCCACTAGTCACTTTGCCTACTGCAGAGTAGGTGCCATTACTATTCTCACCCTTTGACTCCTATTGCTCAGCCAACCTTCCACCCATTTACCATTTTAGGTTCTACTTCTAGACTCCTCAGCTTGCTTATCAGCTTCCAATGCAGAACCATGTAAAGGCCTTGCTGAAATCCAGGAAGGCCACATCCACTTTCCTTCCCTGAGGCACCTCCTTGGTCACCCAACTGATGAACTTGAACAGGCTTGTTTGGCAGGACCTCCCCCTGTGAAGCCATGTTGCCCTGATCTGCAGTTCATTAGCAACAACGTATTTACAAATCCTTTTCCTTCAGTAGCACCATTACCTTGCCCACCACTTATGTCAGGCTGACAGGCCTGTAATTCCCCTACCTCCCTCATTCCCACTTTTGTGTAGTGGACTACATCCATCCTCCTGCAGTCCCACTGCATTTCCCTGTTTCTAATGACAGATTGAAAAGGGTCATCAGAGGTGTAGCCAGCACCTCCTTCAGTTCCCTCAGTATCCTCAGGTGCACCCCATCTGGCTACATTGCCTTGTTTATCTTTAATGTCTTTAGATATCTTTAATCTTTAATGGGGGGCAGTATAGTGCAGTGGTTCAAGGCTCTGAGCTGCAAATCTGGAGACCTGGGTTTGAATCCCACAACCTCCACATGCATACTGTATGACCATGAGCAAGTCACTTAACTTCCTTGTGCTCCCAGGTTGCACCTGTAAACAAGCTATCAGCTTAGTGTGCCACTCCTGGTTAAACAACTGCAAAAAAAAAAAAAAATGTTGATAGTTCCTAAGCACTCTTTCCTCTGTAAAAGGACTTGTGTCTACCTCAAGCCCCATCATGCCCTTGTCCTCAGTCTTTGGCCCACTTCCATCCTCCTCCTCCTTGAATACCGAGCGGAAGGTCAGGACCCTCAGGTTTGAAGTAAATTTGCTGGTGACCATTCTTTGTCATTGTCCATCACCCCAACTGTTGAATTTTCTGCCTGCAGATGTTCACAAAGTCCCCTGTGCTTTGATTTAAAAACATAGAATCTGATGGCAGATAAGGACTGCTTGGCCCACCTAGTCTGCCCATTTCCTACCTAACAGATAAGCTGCAGATCCTAGTTAACCAACAGTCTACTTCTTTCTACCCCACTGGAATTGCCATATGTCTGTCCCATGCATTCTTGAATTTCCACTGTTTTGACTCTACTACCTCCTCATGAAGGTTGTTCCATGCATCTACAACCCTCTTTGTGAAGAAATACTTCATCACATTACCTCTGAGCTGTCCCCCTGTATCTTCAAATTGTGCCCTCTTGTTCCTGCACATCTCTTTTCTGAAAGATGCTACCTCTTGGACTTTGTTGATTCCCTTGAGGTATTTGAAAGTTTCTATCATGTCCCCTCTCCCTCCTTTCCTCAAGGCTATACATCTTAAGCTCCTTTAGTCTTGTTTCATATGTCTTGTGGTGCAGACCCTGCACCATTTTGGTTGCCCTCCACTGGACTGCCTCCAGCCTGTCTATGTCTTTGCAGAAATGGGGTCTCCAGAACTGTACACATACTCCAGATGTGGTCTTACCAACTGTCTGTACAGAGGGACAACAACTTCCTGTTTTCTACTGGTGATGCCTCTCCTATTCATCCCAGTATCCTCCCAGCCCTCCTTACTGCCTTCTCACATTGCTGGACCACCGTTAGGTCATCTGATATGACTACCCCAGGTCCCTTTCCATTTTTGTTGTTGTCAGTATCTCACCCCCCATTGTGTACTCTTCCCTGGGTTTTGTTTCCCAGATGCATTACTTTGCACTTCTTTGCATTGAATCTAAGCTGCCATACATTTGACCATTCCTCCAACCTTGCCAAGTCCCTTTTCATTCTTTCCACCCACCTTGTATATCAACCCTGTTGCAGATCTTGTGTCATCTGCAAAGAGACATATTTTTCCTTCCAGTCCTTCTGCAATGTCACTTATAAAGACATTAAAAAGTACTGGCCCCAACACAGAACCCTGTGGTACCCCACCAGTAACCCCACTTTCTTCACTGTGGACTCCATTTACTATTACCCTCTGTTTTCCATTGTCTCAGCTGGTGTTTTACCATGCTACCACCCTGGGACCCATTCCCAGGCTGGCTAATTTGTTTATTGAGCTTTGTGCAGGACTGTGAAATGCCTTGCTAAAGTCTAGGTAGGCCATGTCCACAGCCCTCCCTGGTCTACTACTTTGGCTACCCAGTCAAAAAAATAAATTAGATTTGTCTGACATGACCTTGCTGCTGTGAATCCATGCTGCCTTGGTTCCTGTGCCCCACTGGCTTCTAGGTACTCAACAGTTCTTTCCTTCAGAAGTGATTCCATCTTTTCTACCACTGAGGTCAAACTGACAGGTCTGTAGTTTCTGCCTCTGTCTTGCTCCCACTTTTGTGAAGGGAATCACATCTGCCCTCCTCCAGTCCTCAGGTACCACACCATCCTCCCATGATTTATTAAAAGGTAGTCAGTGGTGTTACTAGTTCTTCCCTTAGTTCTTTTAGAATTCTGGGTGAATCCCATCAGGCCCTATTGCTTTATCTACCTTCAGTTTTAGGGTTCTTTCAAACCTTCTTCTGTGAAAGGAGGATTGACCCCACCCAGAGTGCTTTTATTAACTGGATTAGGTATCTCCCCTGCTCTTCCTTTGTCTATACTGAGCAGAA
Organism: Neoceratodus forsteri; assembly: GCA_016271365.2. Lineage (NCBI taxonomy): Eukaryota > Metazoa > Chordata > Ceratodontiformes > Ceratodontidae > Neoceratodus > Neoceratodus forsteri. Next base: position 61,070,685 of record CM057459.1, read on the forward strand.
GTATTCGTTCAGTATCCCTTCTTTTTCATTGTTGCTCTCTGCCCAACCATCTTCCTCTTTATTCAACCTTAGTATCCCTGCCTTAGTATTTCTTGCTCCTAATGTACTTTTAAAAGGTTTTATCCTTCTTAACCAAGTTGGCTATCTTCTCCTCAGTTTTGGCCTTTGATATTCTGACTGCCTTCCCTGCTTCCTTCTGCTTTTAACTGGTATAGGTCTCTGTCCAGCTCCTTCTGTGTTTCCTTATACTTTCTGAATGCTATATTTTCTCCTAAACATCCCACTACTTCTTTTGAGAACCATAGTGTTTTTCTTGCATTTTGATTTGTTTATTTGCTTCACACAAAGACTTGTTGCCTCTGTGATAGCAGTTTTAATGTTTCCCATTGTTGCTCCACCCACCTTCTTGCCTGTTTGCTAGTGCTTTTCTGAGGCACTCTCCATTTTGACAAAATCAGCCTCCTGAAGTTCAGTACTTTCACTTTGTGTGGCTTGACTCTACAGCTAAGTTTATCGTGAACCACACTGTTTGGTTGTAGCTTGTTTCCAGATGGCTATCCACTTCTAGATCTGAGATCTCTCTCTGTCCCCATTTGGGAGTACCAGGTCTAAGAATGCTCCCTCCTAAGTGGGTTCCAAAAACTAGCTGTCTGAGGCATTCTCGTAGGGCATTGAGAATGGCCCTGTTTTGGATGTGGCTGCAGCAAAGGTGCTCAATATCTGGTATATTCAGGTCTCTCATCAGCAATATCTCCCTTTCTCTGCCATTCTAAGGATGATTTCTATCATTTTCTTGTCCATTTCCTCCTGAGATGGGAGTCTGCATACACCCTGTGCAGATTGTGGTGCCATTTCCAGTCTCAGGGTGACCCACAGTGCCTTCTGACCTCCTGTTTACCCTTTAGTTCTGTTGCTTCAATACCTTCCCTTACATGAGAGCTACTCCTCCTCTTTATTTATTTGTTTATTACAAAACTCAGATTTACAACCTTTGAGTCATGGACTCATTTACAAAGGCACCTCATTGCAGGGGGTAGACAGAGTTACATAGTGTGGTTACAACAGTGAGAACAGTACAGGTGCAAAACATTAAACATAGAGTACATAGATTACATAATAATGTTACTTATAATAGGTTACAGTCAAATACAAGGTACCCAAGTTACATTGGGGTACAGCCCTGTACATACCTAGATAATACCTGGAGGGTGGAGGTAGGGATGGGGAGTGGGGAGAGAGAGGGAAGAGGATAGACTTTCTGAAGGTCATTGTCAAGTCAAGGAGGCCTGACAGGAGGATCCCACAGTGGGATTAATTAGTGCATCTACAGCAATGAGCTTCAAAGAGATAGTTCCAGAGGCAATTTTGAAGGGACCAGTTTTGTCAATGGTTGTGATGCAGGGTGGAGGGAGTTGAACCAAGCTGGGGCTTATAATGGAAGGCCCTCTGGACTAGCAAGGTCTTGGTTCTGGGCAGCAGAAAGGTGACCTTGACAGAGCTGTGGTGGCAACAGATGAGGACCCATGCTGTAGGGAAGAGAGGTTCTCAAGGGGAAGCCCTAGAAGAGATTTTTGGTGAGTAGGCAGGTCTGGTAGTGCAGACACTCCTGAAAGGTGAGCAGATTGGTGGTGGAGTAGAGAAGGCAAGTGTGAGTGCAGCTAGGGACTCCAGTCAGGATCCTATGGGCCTTATTGATTGAGAGCTGGATTATAGTCAAGGTGGTATTATCCCACCACAGTGTAAATGGTAAACCATACCCACTACCGACAGGACAGAAGAGGTGATGGCCAGCTGAGGGCAACTTGGGAGGTAATCTCTATGACAGTATAGTAGGCCTATCCAAGAATTTATGGTGGAGGACAGGGCATTGATGGGTGTGAAGGTGAGCCGAGTTGAAAGTGATGCCTAGATATTTGTAGGAGGTTACTTGCTTCAGCAGTGCAAAGTGCTGGGGAGAATGAAGAGGCATTTTGGCCTTGTTTTGGTGATGGGAGAAGAGCGTTGACTTATTTTTTTAGGTTAATGACAAGTCGGTGGTCAAGGAACACTTTTCAGCTTGGCTGTAGGTGTGCTGGAGGATACCTGGATAGAAGAGGGATTGGGGTGGGATGCAAAGAGAACCACATCATCAGCATGGAGGGGCATTTTTCTGTGCAGGAGCTGGGAGAATGTTGAGGTAGAGGCTGAAAAGTACAAGGCCTAGAATGGAGCCCTGGGGTACCCCAGAATGAACTGGCCAGGTATTGGACAGTGAGCCATTTATCTTCACATGCTGGGATCTAGCAGAAAGGTAGCTGGAGAACCAGGCAAGGGGACCAGTGGAAAAGTCGAGTTGGAGGAGGAGTCCAGCAAGAGGAGTGACAAACAGTGTAAAAAGCCTTGGAGAGGTCTATGAACACTGTGCTGGCAAGGTTGCCGGAGTCAAGACCAGAGTGCAGGTATTGAGAGAACTCTAGAGAGCAGTAGTGGTACTATGTCCTGGTGAAAACCATGTTGTTATGGGCACATTATATCATATTTGGCCAAGTACTCAGAGAGTTGTATATACTATTTTTCTAGGTCTTTAGAGAGCAGGGGAGGATAGAGATTGGCCAGTAGCTGTTAGCACAGACTGATCTCCACTCTATGTATAGAGGTAATTTTAGCAGATTTTCAAGCACTGGGAAACTGACTGAGTAATAGAGACCAGTTTAGTAGGTCTGTAAGGGGACTAGGATGACATCCAAGACCAGGCAGAGGATTCTGGAATCTAGGTGGTCACAGCTGGGATTGTTGCTACCAAGGGCATTTAGCAGGTGCAGCCTGGCTGTCATCGGGGACATTGTGTGCAAGTAGAAAGGAGGCGCATGCAAGGCAGGGGAATAGAGGTGGACATTGGGTCAAAAAAAGTTGTTTGGGAGGACAAAGCTTAGGTCAGAGAAGGTAGTATTGAGGCAATCAGCTATGCAAGTTGGGTCTGTAGACAGTGCCATCAATGGAGAGCTGGGATGGTGGGGAGTGGGTCATCCCATTAGCTCTTTCATGCTGTCCAAGAAAGTCTGGGCAGAACCCCAAGTGGATGCAAGAGTGGTCTGATAGTGCTCTGCCTTGGCCTGTCTAATGGCCCAGATGCACTGATTACATACATACATTGTTGGCTTGTCTATAAGCCAACTTGCCTGATTCCATAGTGATGTCCAAGAGATTATCCCTATGTTTAAATTGTTGTGTAAGGGATTGGGAGATCCATGTGGCATTTTGTTTTTAGTACGGATTCTGGTGTGGGAAAGGTCACAGGCCTTGCTGAAGGCATTGGTGAAGAGGTCTAGGGCAGAGTCACACCAGGGTGTGATGGATGGGAGACCAGTCCAGCTGAAGCAGATACAGAGTCAGTATTATGGTGATGGATGAGGACCAGTCCAGCTGTGCTAGATGCAATTTAGCTTTCTGAGACCCCGGGCTTAGGCACCGTGCAAGGTGGCCTGGGATACAGGTTCAGTATGAGGATGACCAGAGACAGTGGATAGGTAAGTGTTCACTAAATGAGTTGGAGCACATTGATATCCCAGTTTTATGAGGGTGGTTCAATAGTATTACGTCTAGGGTGGGTGAAGGAGCCACTTGTCCAGTTGAATCTAGTGGGCTGGGTGACTAACTAGGACATGTCCAGAGCAGCTAAGGAGTCCCTGGTATGGGAGGCAGTGGTATCAAGCCAATTGATGTTAAGGTCACTCTTCTACCCTCCCTGTCCCTCCTGTAGATTGTGTACCCTGGTATGTTGACATCCCAGTTGTGGTTCTCTGTGTACCATGTTTCTGTGACTGCCACAATATGCAGGCATCCCTCTTCCATCAAGGCCACCATTTTGGGAACTTTTACCTAAACTACGGGCATTAGTACCATTATCGTACTTGTTTCTGACCTTAATTCTTTTTGCCCCATCTCTGTCCTTACTGCCTTTGTCTTTCTCCATTTACCCCTGCCTTCTCCCTATTGACTGCCCTATCTTGGTGTTTAACTCACTAACTACCCTGATTTTTGGGAAGCTAGATTTCCTTCTCCTTTTCAGTGCCTCCCTTGGCTAATTTAAATGCTTGCCAATGAAGCATTTTAAATCTATCACCTAGGATCCTGGTTCCATCCTGGACAGATGCAGACCATCACACCACTATAGATCTGCATCCCACAGGAGGAGCCCCAGTCCCAGTGAAGCCAAATCCTGAGCTCTGCACCAGTTTTCAACTGGTCATTGAATCCCATGGTGTGCAGTACCTGGCATCATCCATGCCATGAACAGGTAGCATGTGCAGAAAAGTTACCATGTGTGCCTACTTGTCTAAGGCCCTCCCCAACTCTACAAACTCCTGTTGCACTGCTCTGATCCCATTCTCAGCAAGATCATTTGTCCCTAGGTGGAGAATGACATCCAGCTCACTCACCCTTGCAGCTGCTCCCATGAACCTGAGGATTCATTTCCTGTCCCTCCAAGCCATGGCACTAGGCAGGCACTTTACCTCCCTTTCCCTCCCCCAGTTCTACCCACAAACAACTGTGTCCCCCAGCAGGTTGTTTCCTTCCTGTGGGGACCTGTGCCACCCTCCTGTGGGTCTCTCATTGTGGAAGTTCCCAGCATTCTCCTTGGTCTCCACAGCAGGTGCCTTCATAGAGGAACCATGCTCTGCCAGAATGGTGAATAAATTGTGGAGAGACACAACTGGAGTGATGACCTCTGTTCCACTACCCTCACCCTCCCTGAGCCCACTGTGTTCAAACCACCTCTTCTTTGTCAACCTCTGATGTAGTGGCAATGGCCTGGTGGTTCCTGGGTGGGGAGCAGGTTTCCTGAATCCCTGCCAGGTCAGCATGGGTTGAGCAACCTCCTACCTCAGACCAGAGAGGTCCCTGCAAATAGGGCAGTAATGCAGTCTCAGAATGTCTCCCAAGAATGATGCTAAACAGCCAGTGCATTGCACCACTCATGACATGTCTGTCTCCCTTCCTGCTTCAGAAGTTTTTTCTTTTTATTTGTTTTGTTCCTTGTTTAGTGTGTATAACTTGTGAGTGTGTCTACCCCTATTTGGTGTGCTGTGCCTTCAGGATATGAACAAGTGTGTGTTGTAAGTAATTCTGGGAAGTGATGTCAGAATCCCTGCTATAAAGGAAGGTATTCAGTTGGGGTGGGTGGGGTAAGGCAGGGTGGGTGGGAATAAATATGTGCCTCCAGAAACAATCAGCTACGACTCTGACCCTTCATCCCAAGGAGTGCCTTCCTTCCTTTCAGACACCCATTTCACAGAGGTTAAGTAACAGGTCTAGTCACAAATTACTGCAAATCTCTCCCAGCTAGAGTTCCTCCCTGGCAAATAAAAGTTAAACTAAGAAAAGTCAACCCCACATTCTCAAGAATTGACTTCTTTTGTTGGGGATTGAGCACCTTGTGAGGGTTCAGAGTTGTGTCTATCTTTCCAAAGTGATCTCTGACCACCACCCAACTACTTTGCAATGGTCTATACCTCCCTACTAACCAATTCTAAGGTCTGGAGATTTAATCCCCAATTACTTAGATCCCAGAAGGTAGTCGATCTCTTACAAGGTGCATTACAAATTTTCAGGAGTCTAACACGGGTCCATGCGAGGTTAGATGTGCTCTGGGGGGCTATAAAATGCTCGTTAAGAGGTGAGATTATCCGTTGGCCACCATTAGGAAAAAGAAAATTTTATCAGAATCTTCCTCACTCTTCAACAGATTAGGGCTCTGGAGCAAACTCTATCTCCCAGTCACACCCCATGGAATTGAAGGCTGGAAAGCGCCGTTTCCAACTCTATTCTCTTCTTGGCGATAAAAGTGGAATATCTCCATTTTAAAACAAAAGCCACTTACTTCGATCAAGGGGACAAGATGGGAAACTACTTGCCCTAAGGCTCAGGTCGGAGGTGATGGATAGCATGGTAGTTACTATACAGGAACCGACGGGCAGGTACCATACTACTCCTGAAGAGATAGCGCTATGCTTCAAAACATATTATCAGTCTTTATATTCCTGCCCTTCAATCCTCTAAGAATATCACACTGGACTGTTTTCTAGAGGATATAGATCTTCAAGTTTATCCCAGCACCAAATAGCCCTTCTCACGAGCCCCTCAGTATAAGCAAAGTACATGAGGCTATTGAAGCTCTCCTCCTGCTGATAAAGCCCCGGGTCCGATGGCTACACACATCCAATTTTATAAGGTATTCAAACTTCAGCTGAGTACTGTCCTGCTTGATACATATAACTATATGTTCCATCATGGTTCTCAGATCTCAGCCTCACCGAGGCCACTATTATTGTGCTCCCAAGCCAGACAAAGACCCCACTTTAGTATCGAGCTATCGTCCAATTTCATTAATAAATGTGGATATGAAGATTCTCACCGAAATCCTGGCTAATAGGTTAGCCAAGGTCTGGCTTTCTTAATAAGCCCGAGCAGGTTGGTTTTGTGGCAGTGCCTCTCATCGGATCACTTACGTAAAATCTTTCATCTCATCTTGGCAGCAAGGGACTCATCATCCGACAGCTCTAGTTTCCTTTGATGCGAAAAGCCTTGACCGTGTTTCATGGGACTACTTGTTCGAATTATTACCCAGATATAGAATTCTTTACAGTTTATAAAGTGGATCAAAATTCTTTACTCCCACCCTACTGCTAGGGTACTATGTAATGGGGTAATATCACAATCCTTCCCTCTCAGCAGGGAGCGAGGCAAGGCTGCCCCTGTCTCCCTACTTGTTTAACTTATTTTAGAGCCACTGATCAGGAGGATTAATCACACCGCATCAATATCTGGCATTCTGATCCAGTGATTTCAATAGTTATCGGTATATCGATGACATCATGCTTCATGTCACAAATCCAAATACGCCTGTACCAGCTACCCTCAACATTATCAAAGAGTTTGGGAAACTCTCAACTATAAATTAAATGTAGCCAAAACAGAAGTAATGCCTCTAAACAGTTGGACTTTAAAGGCAGACTTGGAGCACCTCAGGTTCACCTGGGTAAGGGATAAAATAAATTATCTAGGCATATTTCTGTCACAATGCATTAAGCAAATGCAACAAAATAACTTGGACCAGTTATTTATACGCATTAAAACGGACCTTAATCGTTGGTATCGCCTCATTTCTCTCTGGGGACGTATCAGCATTATAAAATGAATGTCCTGCCTCGTTTATTGTATCCTCCAGATGCTGAATTTATTCCTTCCCATTCATGGTTTCATCAGGTGCATAGCATTATCTCTAAATTTATTTGGAGAAATAAACGCCTCGGAGAGCAATTACTAAATTGCAGAGGGCCAAAAGCATGGTGGATTGCAAGTCCCAATATCTACCTCTATTACTTGGCCATTAATTGTGCCACAGTTCTCGATGGTTAAAACCCACAAAGGACCCCCCACTATGGTTACAAATAGAACAGTCAATATGCAGTGCTGCAGGAATCGATATTAGAGCCTCCCTTACATTACCGCTAATAAAGTTCCCAAATTTGTGAACCCACACCAATCACGATCTCGATATGGATACATGATCAGTTGAACAAAACCTTCGGACTTTCACCATCAAAGTGATGTCCCAACCTCTTTTTCAAAACCTAATTTTAAAATAGGGGTAAGTTGTCACTGCTTCATTTTGGCCCTCGGATGTGAAATCCGGTGGCTGACCTAACGAAAATGGTAAATTACTTACCTTCTCAGCTTTAGCACAAAATACAAATTACCTGCTTCTTTTTGTTTTAAGTACCTTCAAATATCCACGTCCTAATACAGCATTTTTGTAGCGGCCTCTGGAGTCGGTCTATGTCTGGTCCTATACTTAGCTCACTTACCAGGAGACCTTTGTCTCACCTTGTCACCTTCTACTATAAGGCACTTCAAATAAGTAATAGTGAACAAGAAGGTGTACAACATTACACGATGGATAGGTCTCTCCCTCCGCCTCCCAAGTACCTCATCAATGGCAACAAATCTGGAAAAGGCTGTATAAGGATATCAGGTGGGATCGGTATAGGCTGCTTCAATTTTATGTGCTGCATGACCTATACTACACCCCTGTAAAACTTAGTAAGATGGGGCATCATACATCGGAACTTTGTACCAGATGTGGTTCTACAAAGAGGTCACTCTTTCATATCCTCTGGGAATGTCAAAGTTACTCCATTTTGGCTGCCATCAGGTCTAAAACTGGATCCTATACTTGGGCTCCAAAATGCTTTTAGTCCGGAAATCTGCATCTTGGGTGACTGCCACAGAAACTCTAGTAGGTAATCAGAGGAAACATATGACACTGATATCTCTGCTGCTAAGAAAATCATATTGCACCACTGGTTAGACCAGCAACCCCTTACGTATGTAGAATGGCATAAAGAAATACTATTTGCTTTGCAAGCTGAATACTTATTGCCAATATGTCCAAGCGCAGTAAAAATATCAGAGATATGGGCACCTCTACGCCCTGTTATCCACTTAGAAGAGCCTTGTTTTGGATCTGGTCTTGATACAGCCTGGAGATGGTTATTGACTTAGTCCCTCTAACTCTTCCTTATTGAGTAATGTGACTATTCCTTACATCGTCTAGGAAAGGAATTATTCCTTTTATATATTGTAGTGGCGAAATGGGGGTGGGGGTGGGAATATAAGGTCTTACTAGTTCTGTGGTTATACTCTACCATGCTATTGGAATCAGATACTCTTGTTAGGTAAGGTCAAGTTTATTGAAATTATCGGTCTTGGTTACAAAGTGAGCAGATGTTACAATCCACAGTCTGTGTACCAATGTAGATGTACGATATCCTGACACATATCACTGGCTGTTTGTTTAAGTATCTGAACAAGAGATCTCGTATTGTACAAAAATCTACAGTACTTGTAATACTACAATAAAGCAAACTATTTAAAAAAAAAAAAGATCAACCCCAAAACAGAGAATCAAAACTAGTTACTTACACAGGCCCAAAAATGTAATAATTCAGTTCAGTGTAGTCTATTAAATTACCTCCTTGATTTAAAGAAACTTTGGCTGCTTTCTCTCTCTCTATCTCTCTCAGCAGACAGAGCCCACAAACAACTCCTGTTTTAAATCCACAGTTCCCCAGGCCCTGTCAGCTCCTCCCTTAACAGACACCTATTTCACAGTGGTTAAGTAACAGGTCTAGTCACAAATGACTGTAAATCTCTCCCAGCTAGAGTTCCACCTGACAAATAAAAGTTAAACTAAGAAAAGACAACCAAAAACAGAGAATCAAAACTAGTTACCCACACAGACCCAACAATGAATAATTCAATTCAGTGAAGTTTATTAAATTGTCTCCTTGATTTAAGGAAGCTTTTGCTGCTTCTCTCTCTCACAGCAGCAAAACAACCTAAAAACATAGATGTTCCATTAGACTTTTCAATAAGACTCTTGTTGAGGTTGTGTTTGTATATTTGATAAAGATATTTGTTAATAAATCAGAGATACTTATTACTATTTTATTATTTACTAATTAGGTTTAAATATGTAAAGTTAATTGAGAATATGCCTGTCTATCCATCTGCCTATTATACCTGTATACTACTAGTGACATATTCTTAGTGAACACCCTGGGCAGCTGCGGTTATATCCTTATCCTTTCCAAATGTGACATTGACTGACTGTACAATGAACAACTTGAGGTCTAGCCATGAGCTATTGAGCACAGGTGCCTATTGGGAAGTATTGTTTTCACACTTAATATATTAATCCAGGTTATACTCTATCTGTTTGTCCAGTTAGGGGTACAACATTCTTACTTGTGGACATCAACATATAAACAATGGAAGGAGAAACTTGCAGTACTGCCAAGAGCATGCAGCATCAGTTAATTGGTAAGGTTAACCTCACTAGTCTTCAGGTGAAGCTACCTCTGGCTGCAAGCTGCAACACTGGACTTAAGATTTGCAAGAAAGTGAGTAGTGCTCACAACAGAGGAGGTGAACTTTACAATTTACAATTGTCTTTGGGTTGAAGCAGATTCCTTAGGAAAGTTAATATTCTTCAGGTGGAGGATACTTCTAACTGAAGGGTGAAATAAGCAACTTAGAATTATCAAAAAAGGCAGTCTTTCAATCAACAGAGGGAGGTGGAGTTTGCTTTACTTGTGTTACAAGTTTTAAGGTTTTCAGTGCAGGAAGAGTTTAAACCCACATAGGCTAAATACTGTTTTCTGTGTCTGCCCTTCTGCACAGCTGACGTTTTGGGGCTGACTGTTTTCAGAGCACAAGTCACCAGGCTCTTTTGGGGCTGGGGAGGTTTACCTGTGTCTGACTTGGATGTTTGGATTTTCTCTGTTTGATTAGCAGGGTATTTTCTTTGTCAAATTGGTTTGAAGCAGTATTACAAAATTGTCATGTATGGCATCTTGCTGACAGGAAGGCACTCATCGCATCGGGTAGGTCAGAGCATTTAGCTGATTGTTTTGTGAGGGCACAGTTTAGGCCCAACCCCTTCCCACCACTCACCCCACCCACCCTGGAAATAGTTCATTTATACCTGGGGTTCTGACATCATTTCCTCAAGAGGGCAAGGCACACATCACTGTCATATCCTGTCTAGCACACTGCACTGACAATATAAGCATACACATTTTATAAATACATATATTTCTATAATGCACCAATCACACACAAAAAAAAAAAAAGCTATACAAGGTAGACAGTTATGTGGGAGTAGTACAATGTAATGGCTGTGGGGCAGCAGTCTTCCGGGAGTCTTTCTGGAGGCTGAGATGCTGCCCTGTTTGCAGACAACTATCTGCCCTGAGGGAGGAAGTTGCCCATCTTCAGGCGCACTGGGGAGTGGCAAGGAACCTCCCCATCCAGGGAGCACCACAGCCACCACCACTACTTCAGAGGTTGTGAAGAAAGCATATAAGTTGGACCACAGTGGCTCAGGGAGGTGGAGGTGGTGGAACAGAGGCACACCCAGTCAGTTGTTACACTCCACAATCCATACACCATTCTTGGGGAGCATAGTTCCCCATGGATGCACCCACAAAGGAGACTAAGGAGTGCAGACAACTGTTCACAAGGGAGGCCTCAGGAAGGAGGCAGAGGCACCACAGGGAAAGAAAGCAGCTCCTGGTGGGGACTCAATTATTAGGGGATAGAACTGAGGGAGCAGGGAAAACTGAAGTAAGGTGCCTGCCTGCCTGGTGCCATGGCTTGAAGGACAGGAAGCGCATCCTTAGGATCACGAGAACAGTTGCACGGAGTCTGAGCTGGACATCATTGTCCACCTAGGGACAAATGACTTGGCTCATCATGAGATTAGAGCAGTGCAAAAGGACTTTGTAGAGTTGGGAGGGCTTAAGACAAGTAGCACACACAGTATCCTTCTCAGAGGTGCTGTCTGTCAGTGGCATGAGTGAGGCGAGGGTACTTTGCACCATGCAGTTTAAAATGGTTGAAAATGGTGGGAGCACAGGGGTTTGGCTTCATTGGGGACTGGGGTTCCACTTGAGGACACCAGCCTATACTGGCAGGATGGTCTGCATCTGTCCAGGAAGGGAACAAGTCTTTGGGCAATCGGTTTAAATGCTTCATTGGCAAGCCTTTAAACTAGTCAAGGGGGAGGCACTGATAAGCAGAAGGAAAATCCCAGCCTCCTACAAAACAGGGTACTAAATGAGAAAATACCAAGGCAGAAAGGTCAGTGGGGTTGCGCACACAGAAGGTAAAGCCATCAAAAATGGAGAGCAATGAGTACCAATGCCGTAGTCTGGGTAACAAGCTTCCTGAATTAGTAGCCTTGATGGAGGAGTAAGATCTGGATATTGTGGCAGTCACAGAAACATGGTACACACAGAACCATGACTGGGATGTAAACATACCAGGATACACTATCTACAGGAGGGACAAGGAGGGTAAAAGAGGAGGAGGAGTAGCTCTCTACATAAGAGAAGAAATCAAAGCAACAGAACAAAAGGGTAAACAGGAGGTGAAGAAGCACTGTGGGTCAATTTGGAGGCAGGCAATGGCACCACAATCTGTACAGGGTTGTATACAGACCTCTCAGGGGAGGAAATGAACAAGGAAATGATAGAAAGTATACTTAGAATGGCAGATAAAGGGAGATATTGCTGATGGGTGATCTGAATATGCCAGATGTTAACTGGAGTGCAGTTGCAGCAGCCACTTCTAAGAGTGGGTTATTCTAGATGCCCTACAGGGGCATGCCTTAGACAACTAGTATTGGAGCCCACTCGAGAGGGAGCAATCTTAGACCTGGTTCTTTCAAACGGAGATGAAGAGGATCACAGATGTAGAAGTGGGTAGCCATCTGGGAACTAGCGACCATCGAACAGTATGGTTCACAATAAACACAGCAATAGAGTCAAGCTCATACAAAGACAAAGGTACTGGATTTTAGAGGGCTGACTTTGCTGAAATGGGTGAGTGCCTAAGAATGCACTAGCAAATGGGCAGGAAGAGGGTGGAAGAACAATGGGGAATAATAAAACTGCCATCACAGAGGTAACAAGCCTTGTGTAAAGCAAATAAACAAAATGAAACGAGGTAGAAACCACTATGGTTCTCAAAGGAAGTGGCAGTGAAGGTTCAAGAGAAAAGAAAGCATTCAGGAAGTACAAGGAATCACAGAAGGAACAGGACAGAGAACTGTATCAGTTAAAACAAAAGGAAGCTGGAAAGGCAGTCAGAACAGCTAAGGCCCAAACCGAGGAAAAGATAGCCAACTCAGTTAAGAAGGGGATAAAACCTTTATAGGTACATCAGGAGCAAAGGAAGACCAAGGGAGGGATAGTGAGGCTTAATAAAGGGGAGGAGGGTGGGCAGAGGGTGACTGTGAAAGGCAGAGATACTAAACAAATATTTTGCTCAGTATTTACAAAGGAAGAGGGAGGTACCTAAAACAAACAGTAGAAACACTCTGGATACAGAAGTTGATACCAGCCCATTTACAGAAGAAAGAGTTCTGAAAGAGCTCTTAAAACTGAAGGTGGACAAAGCAATGGGGCCTGATGGGATTCATCCCAGAATTCTAAAAGAACTAAGGATAGAACTAGTGACACCACTGACTACCCTCTTTAACAAATCATGGAAGGATGGGGTGGTACCTGAGGACTGGAGGAGGGCAGATGTGATTCCCTTCACAAAAGTGGGAGCAAGGCAGAAGCAGGAAACTAAAGACCTGTTAGTTTAACCTCAGTGGTAGGGAAAATGATGGAATCACTTCTGAAGGAAAGAACTGTCGAGTACCTAGAGGCCAGAGGGCACAGGACCCAAGGCAGCATGGATTCACAGCGGAAGGTCATGCCAGACAAATCTGATAGATTTCTTTGACTGGGTGACCAAAGTAGTAGATCAGGGAGGGGCTGTGGACATGGCCTACCTAGACTTTAGCAAGGCATTTGACACAGTCCCACACAAAGATTAATATACAAGTTAGCCAGCCTGGGGTGGGTCCCAAGATGACAGCCTGGGTAAAGAATTGGCTAGAGAATAGGACAGAGAGTAATAGTAAATGGAGTCCACTCTGAAAAAAGGGGTTAGCAGTGGGTTACCACAGGTTCATTATTAGACGGTCCTCTTTCAATGTCTTTATAAGCGACATTGCAGAGGGACTGGAAGGAAAAGTATGTCTCTTTGCAGATGACACAAAGATCTGCAACAGAGTTGATGCACAAGGTGGGGTGGAAAGGATGAGAAGGGACTTGGCAAGGTTAGAGGAATGGTCAAATGTATGGCAGCTTAGATTCAATGCTAAGAAGTGCAAGGTAATGCACCTGGAAACAAAACCCAGGGAAGAGTACACAATGGGGGTGAGATACTAACAACAACAAAATGGAAAGGGACCTGGGGGTAGTCATATCGGATGACCTAAAGGTGGGCAAGCAATGTGAGAGGGGCAGCAAGGAGGGCTGGGGGGATACTAGGATGCATAGGGAGAGGCATCACCAGCAGAAAACAAGAAGTTTATCCCTCTGTACAGACAGCTGGTGAGACCACATCTGGAGTACTGCGTGCAGTTCTGGAGACCAATCTCCTAAAGACATAGACAGGATGGAAGCTGTCCAGAGGAGGGCAACTAAATGGTGCAGGGTCTGCACGGAAGACATATGAAGAGAGACTTAAGGAGCTTAATATGTATAGCCTCAAGGAAAGGAGGGAGGGGGACATGATAGAAACTTTCAAGTACCTCAAGGAATCAACAAAGTCCAAGAGGTAGCATCTTTCAAAAAGAGGTGCGCAAGAACAAGGGGCACAATTTGAAGATAGAAGGGGCTGGCTCAGAGGTAATTTAAGGAAGTATTTTTTACAGAGAGGTTGTGGATTATGGAACAGCCTTCCAGAGGAGGTTGTGGAGTCAAAAACAGTGGTGGAATTCAAGCATGCATGGACAGTCATAAGGCAATTCTAGGGGTGGGGGTAGGAAGAAGTAGGCTGCTGGTTAACTAGGATCTGCAGCTTATCCATCAGGTAGGAAATGGGCAGACTGGGTGGGCCAAGCGGTCCTTATCTGCCATCAAATTCTATGTTTCTATGTTTCTTAAGGTTACCCCTAAATGTTCCCAGACTTAACCTGGCATATATTTACTTTATTTTACTTTATTTTATCTTCCTTTGAAGAAGGAGAGAAACAAAGGCAATTCCATGGCAATGTTAATGGCAGTAATCCTTTTGTCATGCAAGAATATGTGACACTGTGTTACATCGTGCCAGGGTCCACTGTAATTCCTCTTGCATTGGAAATATTATTAAGAAGCATAGGTTTATGTGTCACATCTATGCAGGCAGGGATTTATTTAACTCTAAAAATTGATTAGCGTTTTGCTCATAAAAGTGCTAAATCTTTGTGAAAATGCATAGCTCTTGCCTTACTGTGTTTAACAAACACAGCACTTCTAGAAAATATATATAAATACTCTGGGCCAGATATTCAAAGGGTTGTGCCATAAAGCAACAGGGTTGCGAAGTCTGAAATTGCGCCTATCTCTGCGATATTCAGCAGGAGGCAGTTATGCCACTGAAAACAGGCTGAGCAACAGCGCAATGCAAATGAATGCATGCTCAACTGGAGGGAGGAACTATGATAAACTGCACAGCCCGATATTCAGCCAGGCTGTGCAGAGTTGTGCAACGCAACCCCAACCTGCGCCTGCAGAACTTTGAGCCAAAAAAGGCTTAAGTGGGGCCACCACAGGTGAGCTGCTGTATTGCAGCACAACACAGCAGCTGCCACCTTGGCTGGCCTAACTCAGTCTGTGCCCGCCGCAGCCCGATCACGGGCATAGTGTACTCCCCACCAGCCCGATCGCGGGTATCAATGTAGCTCCCCTCCTCCCGTTCACATCCTGGTGGTCCAGTGGACCAGTATGTTTATAATCCCCCTCCGTTCAATTCTGGTGGTCAGTGGACTGAATGCCTGATACGCAGGCAGAAAGTAACTGAACCCCGAACATATCGCAGCCTGATTGTGGGGAAGAGTAAACTGAACCCCGACATATTCCTGGTGGTTCAGTGGACTGAAATACCGATCGCGAGCAGTAAGTAAATTGAAACCCCAAACATCTCCCTAGTGGCTAGTGTCCCCCACCCACCACCCATGAAGCCCCACCACCCGCTCCCCCGGCAGCCAGCGGGCAGCATCACCCTGCCGCCCCACCGCCTGCCTGCAGTGCGGCAGCCGACCATTGTGCAGAGCAAGAGCCAATGGGCATGTAGTTTATACCGCATATGTATAGTGCAGATTTGTGAATGAACATTCATTCACAAATCTGGACTGTCATGTACGGCATGCACTGCACGGCCATTGGCTCTTGCTCTGCACCAATGGGTGTGCAGCCCCTACCGAGCAGTCAGATCGCGGCAGCAGGCGGGTGGGATGCTGCCGCCCGCCGCCGCCGGGGAGCGGGTGGTGGGGCTTCGTGGGTGGGTGAGGTGGGGACACTCAGCTACCAGGAGATGTTTGGGGAGTTAATTTACTTTACCGCCCGCGCCACCAGGAAGATGTTCGGGGTTCAGTTTATTTTCGCCCGCGATCGGGCAACAAGGGAGATGTTTGGGGTTTCAATTTACTTATGCTCACGATGACAGCTGCAGGGTGCGGCCGGTTCGACAGCTGCTGCCTGGCAGGGTACCAGGCGCAAGTCCTCGGGATCGGGCGCACCTACATGCTAATGGACGTGCAAATGGGGCCATAATCAGATGCAAATGGCCCCTGGCCATTGACAGAATTATGGCCCCATTTGCATGTCACCTTTTGAATATCATGATTTTTTGCACATGGCGCACAGGAGCTGGCGCCACCGCAAGTTGAATGCTCCACTCTGACAACTTGCGGTGGCGCAAGTTCCACTGCGCCATGCACAGTGGCTGTAGCTGGGTGATATTCAGGGAGTTGCTCAAAGCGCAACCCTTTGACTATCGCCCAGCCACACCCCCGCGCAATCTATTTTGCGCAGCGCAAGGGCTTGCGCCTCAGAATGGCGAGGTTTGAATATCCAGCCCCTTCTGTACAGTTATTAGTATAGTCCCAAGAAAAAACTGCTAATCAATTATTTAAAACCCTGGCAGGTGACATGCAACTTCATACCCTACCACTGGAATGCTTGTCTGATAGCCTGTGTGATATAAACAAAAGGAGGACTAGAAATATGTATTCATTGAAAGTTGGTAACAGAGAAAGGCACATTAAGCCAATGCACATTTCAGATGCAACCTGGGAAAGGAACAGGAACAAAATAATTAGAGAGAATAAAAAGGCAGAATAAAACAAGTTGAATTGGCAAATAGTGTATATTATGGGAGTAAAACTACAGCCACAATTATATGATAAAGTGCAGGCTGCCAGACCACATGAAAAGCTAACAAAAAGGTGTACATTGAAGCAGCACACAGTTCAGAGGAAAACAGAGTATATCAATGGATTAACTAATAACAGTCTAGCCAGCAAAGGAACAAGAGGGAGCAAAATGTAGTCTGAGCTGATGTTGGAGGAGAGATAGGGCGAGGACAGCCAAAGCTAAAAACAAGGTTGTTCCAGATGAAGGGGCACTAAGAGGAGAAGGTGGTGGTAGCAGCACTTTTTGTGCAGGGTATAGAAAAGATGCAGGAGTCCCTAGATTGGAGTGTGTAGAAGCCAGACTGAACAGTAAGAGTAAAGAGGAGCTGTAAGGAGGAGGATGGAGGAAGGAGAACCAACATTTAGAGAAAAAGAACCACATTGTGAAGTGGTGGGAAGCAAAAGGTGGGGGGAGAGAGAGAGAGGTTGATGTAGAGGAGCAATGCAAGGTATGGAGGGCATTAAGGCAAATCAACAAAATGCATGGAAAAAGAGTGTCTAGTCTGGCTACAGAGGAGTTGAGGTGGCACCATAGACCACAACTGCATAGTCAAGTACTGGGAGAGTCATCTTAGTTACAATTTTCCTGCACACTAAGAGGGAAGCAATCCATGTTGTAATAGAGGGCACCTGGTTTGGCTTGGAGCTTCTTGTGTATTGAACTGATGGCAGATAAGCTGAGTCTTCTATCCAGCCACACACTAAGGTACTTGAAGTGAGGAACAATGCCAAGAGAGTTGCCATCCAAAGCAGAAAAGACTAGGGTAAAGGGAGCCTTGCAAGCTTTTGGCTTGTGCCAAGAGTTCATAAACACCATTTTTTGGGCATAGACTAAACACTGGAGTGATTGGAACCAGCTTTGGACAATATTGACGATGCTCATACTCTTGGTCTGATGTGACCCCACTTTGCTAGCTTGCTTTGAATTGTTGTTTGGATTTAATTACCCTTACATTTTTCATAGTATCCATAGTACTATATCAGCAGAAAAGGACCATCCTGGTCCATCTAGTCTGCCCATTTCCCACCCTGCCCTACTTGTCTCCACTTCCCAGGGACATTTCCTCTGCCACCAGCCAATCCCTTGTGTCTGTCCCACGCCTCTTGAATTCCTCTATTGTTTCTGTACACACCACCTCATTAGGTAATTTGTTCCAGGGTTCCACCACTCTTAGTAAAATAACATTTCCTTACATTGCTCTTAAATCTTCCCCTTCCAATCTTAAATTATGACTCTTTGTTTTAACTCTAACTTTCCTTTTGAATAATCTACCTTCATTCACTTTATTTATCCCTTCATATATTTAAAATCTATATCATGTCACCTCTATCTCCTCTAACCTCCAATGGGTATAGATTTAATCATCTTCATCTAGTCTTGTATCGTTCTCTTGCATACCTTGCACCATCATTGTTGCCTTCTCCAAACCCTCTCCAAAACATCTATATCCTTTTTAAATGAAGCCTCCAGAACTGTACCACATACTCAGGTGCAGTCTAACCATGGTCTTATATAAAGGCAAATAACACCTCCTCTTCCTACTTGTTATAATGTGTGTGTGTGTGTGTGTGTGTGTGTGTGTGTGTGTGTGTGTGTATATATATATATATATATATATATATATATATATATACATACATACATATACAGTGACATTCACCAGGATGAAACCCACTTTAAAGCATTCTGCAGTATGCTGCAGCAGAGTTACTGAAGTAAACAATGTTATTTAAATGGGAATTAATCCCTCTTGTCATGCAGAAAACTGTGACACTGCCAGGATGAAGTGAATGTCACAGTTTCCAGCATGACAAAAGGGACTAATTGCCATTGATATTACATTGTTTTTCACAGTAACTCTGCTGCAGTATGCTGCAGAGTACCGAAATGCTGCAGAATTGGCTCATCCTGGCAAGCTTCACTGTGTGTGTGTGTGTGTGTGTGTGTGTGTATGTATGTATGTATATATGTGTGTATATATATATATATATATAGATACTTGTATAATATCCCCACCTATCACCTTCCCTATCCTCCAGACACCAACAGGCATCAGGGGTGTGCCATGGGGTCATTATGCCCAACTCTCACCCCATTCCATGTGCAAAGAGGCTGACATGGTACAGCATGAGAGAATGGGGTGAGAATTAGGCCTAACAACCTCATGGCACACCTAAATGCCAGTTGGTGTCTGAGGATAGGAGGGTGGTAGGTTGGGGTTGAAGCTCAACCTCAATGTCTCATTTCCTACTTTTGTCACTTCAACCCTAACTGATGCATTAACAAAGTTTTTGCACTGAATTTCTTTTCTTTTGAGAAAGTGTAATGTAACTGGTAAGTGGTATGCGTTGGTGGGAGTCGCGGACCCTTCAGCCCCCAAGGTCCCTCCAAGCTGCCCATTTGTGCATAATAATATGCGCTCTTGGGTGCATGGGTCCCTGGGTCCTGCACTCCTACTTACACATAACAACGGAGCCTATACAGTAGCCCTATAGTGCTGAAAAGGAACCATTGTTACACTAATTTGCCAATATCTCAGTAACTGTACAAGCTATGAAAAAATTAAACTACTGTTTTAATCCACGACTTTGAAACCTCCATGCATGCTTAGTCCACCTAAAGGGTGGGTAGTGAAAAAATTAATTTCTTGGACACTGAAATTTGCATTGGTTGGTGCAATGTTATCTTATGGGAAAATCCAACTTTGTGATGGCATATCTATGGAACCGATCAACTTTTTACACCTAAACAGCATAATTCACATTTCTGGAACACCCCTTTATATCCAGAAAATTTCAAGCCAGAAGACATAACCATTTATTTACAGTGCACTGGCAATGTTTTAAGTTCCTAGTTTGTGAGGTGGCAAAATCCTCTTTCATGAGGTCATTCCCCTTCGCGACCTGTCAAAATCGCCATTCGCGAGAAATCCTTGACCTTTAGATTTTGGCCATCTGGTCTAGACGTCATGATCAAGGATTTTGTCAGCTTCACAAAGGTGATTGGCTCGTGAAAGGGATTTTGTCACATCATGACTGAGAAATTAAAAATCCAGTCCTCTTTTACAGCTGTCAAAATCCCCTTCATGAGTCAATCCCTTTAGTGAGGTAGTCAAATCCTTTTTGAGCTGATCCGTGTTTGTGAGACAGGACCATTTGATTCCTAAGTCACGATCAAGGATTTTTACCTCACAAAAGGATCGGCTCAAGAAAGGGATTTTGTTACCTAGCAAATGAGGATCAGAAGCAGTCACGACTGAAGAATTTCAAAGTTTAAAATGGCCATTTCTGGCCAAAATGAAGGAAACCAAATGCATGGGTTTGTAGAGGATGTCACCTGAACAAAATCCATTCTTCATTTGCAAAAAGTCAGCATGGGCAAGCTCCAACATTTTGTTTGGGGAAAAATGAAAAACGATGGAGGCTTACAAAGAGAATATTTTTCTAATGAAAGGATTTATAAACTCCTTTCATAAGGTGACAAAACTTGATTGTGAGCCCAATTCCTTAAAACATATAAATCTTAGACTTAACTGAGCATTCTCAGAACCTGAAAATTCAAAATTAAATAACGTTGGAATAGATTAATATTTGTTCACCAAATCAATGCTGAATTGTTCTTTAACCAAACCTCTGTCTTCCTGAAAATATCAGACCAAAATATCAAATGGTGTGGCTGCAACGATGGGAAAAATCGATAAAAAAGCAAAAATGCATTTTTGGTGCTTCACTGTTGAAAACCAAATCGAAACACAACTTGGCAAATTGAGAGACCCGCTTTCAAAACTAAGCCTTACAAATTTCATGCAAATCCATTGAATGGTTGCAAAGCTATTAAGGTGCAACATTTGGGGTTTAACATTAAACTGCCTACTCAACCCTAACTATATTTATTTATTTGCTTTTGGCAACTAGGTGAGTGCACTAGGCGTAGCAATGCCTATTTTCAGGCACGACCGGGAGAAGACAGTTTAGAGCACATAAATGAAGCAGGCATGTGACGACACATGATTTGGTGGAACACAGTGAGGAATACAGACAGTAGCAACAGCTGGAACAATGAACTCAAAGATCTGTACACATTAGAGTATATAGGAGTGTTACAGTGGAGGCAAACTGGAGGATACATTTAGGTAATATAAACAACTACAGTTACATGATGAGTGAAACAGGATTAGCAACAAAGGTGTATAAAAACAAAGTGCAGTAAGTGCCAGAATGAGGGTAGAATGATAAGAGAGAGGGAAGAGGGGAGAGAGCAAGGGTGGAGTGAGGGGGTAAGGGGAGGAGATGGGTGGGTAAGGAGGGAGAGAGAGATGTAGAGGAGGAAAGTATTAAGGTGAGAGTGGGGAGTGCTGAAGTCTAAGGTGGGTTAAAGCAGGTGCATTGACTGATGGATTGAAGGTGTTCAGGTGCCGAGTTTTAAAACTTCATGAAGGTAGGCGCCCACTAATGTTTGTAGGTAGCGAGATCCAGTATTTTGGGGCCATATGAGCAAAGGCATGAGCCCATGTTGGTTTACATCTGAGAATGTGTTAGGGGCTAGGTCAGCAGACCGGAGCTTGTAGGACTGAGATTGAGGTGGACCAGACAAGCGAGAGAAGATGGAGTGCCAGTGTGGACTATGTTATCAATGAGAGACCCAAGGAATTGGAACTGAAGGCCAGAGGGTAAGGCCAGCCAAGCTCTGAATAGAGTTGGCAATGGTGAGTGAAGCGAGGTGATGCCAAGGCATACCGGCAAATATTGTTATAGGTGGTGTCCCACCTGTGGAGGGAAAATTTGGAGGTGGATAGATACATGACTGATCCATAAGTCAGGGCGGGGAGTAGAAAGCCTTGAGCCACAGTTAGTCTAGCCAAGGGGTAAGGGCATAACTGGTACGATAGGCACCACCCAATTTCGCATTTACCAATTTACAGGTATTGGCTATGTGCTGTTCAAAGTTGAGGGATTCGTCCAGAGTGATGCCCAGGTATTTGAAGATTTGGTACTATTTAGTGAAGAGTCTAATACAGGTGATTTTGAGGGCGCAGGGTTTGCTTTGAATTTAGCGGTGATCCAAAGAGCATAGAATGCATCTTGCTAATGTTGAGAACAAGTTTATTCTCATCAGCCATGACTGAATGGATGTGAAGTCAGAGTCAGAGGATGGTTGACGTCAGGAGGGTTCCTTCTGCTGTGATAAATTACCAGGTCGTCCACATAAAGGAGGGTAGAGCAGGTTGAAGCAAGCCACGGAAGGTCATTTATGAAGATGGAGAAGAGCAAGGGCCAAGTATGGAACCCTGGGGCACTCCAACTTGGATAGATGAGGGATCAGAAGAGGCGAATTAAAAACAACTGTCTGCTGTCTACCGACAGGTAGCTGTCAAACCAGTCTACAACATCAATAGAGAAGTCGAGGAGAGAAGTTTGGAAAGGAGGAGGGTATGGTCTACTAGGTCAAAAGCTTTTGTTAAGTCAATGAAGATAGCACCAGTCAGCAGACCCGGAGTCCATGGCAGACAAAATATCACTGGTGAGTTTAAGGAGAGCAGTAGGCGTACTGTGTGCCCTTCGGAAACCATGTTGAGAGCTAGACAAAAGGCTATGTTGCTGCAGATAGTCAAGAGTTTGGGTTGCTACTAGTTTTCAAGGATTTTGCTAAGGAGGAGAGGATAGCTATGGGACGGTAGTTCGTGATCAATTTGGGGTCACCCTTCTTTGAAATAGGAATAACTTTGCACTTTCCAGATATTGGGGACTGAGCCGTGATGCAGAAATAGATTGAAGATTTTTCTGAGGGAGAGACTATAACCGGGCGGACCTTTAGAAGCCTGGGCTCAAGCTCATCTGACCTACACTGATATGGTCTGGGACAGAGAGAGAAGCCTCAAAACTTCAGATTTTGTAATAGTCTGGAACCGAAGGGGATGGGTGACATGAGATTTCACATTATAGTTGTGTAGGGATGTGAGTATTTTTGGAGCGAGCCAGGTAACTGGAGAGGTCTGAGAAATGGTGGTTAAAAGAGTTAGCTATTGTGGTAGGATTGTTGCAGTGTATGCCATTTATCAGCATGTCATTTGCATGAGTAGATTGATTCACCCAGGAGGGTTTTATTGTGGCTCAGAATTTTTCTAGTTACCTGCTGCTTTGGTTAGCAGATTTTGCAGAAGGAGCTTTTAGCTAACTGAATTTGCCTTTGCAAACATTTCGCTGGGCTTGGTATTTATTATAATCAGCAATTAACTTAGTAGCTTTGAAACGGCACCATGCTTTATCTCTAGACTTGATCAAAGCAAGTAGGTCTTTTGAGAGCATTTCGCCTGAGATCCTCGGATCTGACGGGTGACCCAAGGAGCATGGGTGTCTTGGATCAAACGAATGTAGTATGGAATTGTTCTAATGCAAGTTGAGCATTATTAGAGTGTGTATGGGGACCAGTCTATCAATGAGAGATTGTGTAGAAATCTTCTTGGTTAAAGTTAGCCAGGTTACGGAAGGTGATGAGTTTAGGAGGAGGAGTTGATTTGCTGGGTGCACGCCAGGTGCAGAAAATAGGGAATGGTTGCTGATTGTGTCAGCTAGGGTCCCAGCACAGGCTATGCTATCTGGGCAGTTTGTAAGGACCCAGTCTATAAGAGTGCTACACTGGGAGGGGGGCGAGGATCCTGGTAGGGTCTAAAATAAGTTGGTGAAGATTGTGACCTTGGACAATTGTGTGAGAGGACTGGTTTGATTTACTTGTCCAGTTTAGGTTCAGGTCCCCAAGAATGAGGACTTCATTCCGACCAATAGCCTTATCAACCTGTGATAGTAGTCCTTCAAGCCCAGCTGTGCCACCAGTCGGAGGGTTGTAAACACAGACCAAGTGAAGATTCTTTGACCCGAGCTTATGGTAGCATAGATTGCTTCATAGTGAGATAGAGGTGGTTGGGCATTGAGGAGATAAGAATGCGTGGTTTGAAGAAGATGGCAACCCCCACCCGCTTAGTGGATGGCCTATCCTGCCGAATGATGCTGTAGTTGGGCAGAGAGCAGAAATGGTCAGGGTGGAGGGTTTAAGCCAGGTTTCAGATAGGCAGAGGATGTCTGGTTGTTCTGGGCAACCCACGCTCCAGTTCAACCTTGTTGCAAGCAGGCTCCTAACATTTAGATGGGCAATACGGATGCTTTGGAGTCATGCCAGTTTGTAGCTTTACAAAATGAGTTACATGGAGGTCCAGGGTTTTCTCAATATCCCTTGCTAACATCAGTGTTAGGTGAGATAGATGTAAGAGTTTGCGCCAGATGTGTGAGAGGGTAGGATTATACTTGGCATCTTGGATTTATTCAGAGGTAGGATAGGTGATAAATGCATTTCTAATGAATGAGCAGGGAAGCTGATCGAAGGCTGTGTGGAGTTATACTCTTAGGACATAACCTGAAGTGATGGGATAGCAATGAAGATCTTTAAAGGAGATAGAGTTGTAGAGGATAGGGAGCCAAATGAAGCAAAGGGCTGAAGAGGTTAATAAAATATTGAGATAGGGAGAGATGGACATTTGGAAGGTTAGATGAGTCATTCAAATTGTAGGAATGTATGGGAGAGAGAAAGGAAGGTGCAGTCTTGTCAGTGGGGAATATAAGAGCTGAAGTGTAGTGCACACTAGTAGTTAAGCATTAAAAGAACAGTAAGGCATTAGTAAAATCAATCAAGCTCCTCTAGCAGTCAAACAGTATAACCTGCTAATGGAAAAGTGAGGAGATAGTTAATTTCTTCAGCAGGGCGGTATTGAGGACAGACTTAAGTTGAGGTGAGTTACCCTATAAAAGTAAAACCCGGACAAGGGTGGGTGTGGGTGGGGCGGAGGGGGGAGCAGTCGCCAAGCGACCGCGGGTTTCAGCGACCTGCCCCAGCTGAAGCAGCAGATTGCAGTGGTTACACTATGCTGAGGGCAGGCAGAACTGATTGAGGGTGCCTAGTGCACTTGCAGTTATTCACCACGCTGCTCTCGCCTCCTGATTTCAGCGAGATACAGGTACACTCAGCAGCCGAGGGTTGGGTCTCAAGCCGAAGATATCAAGGGGATTCAAGAACTGGGGTGCTTTGGACATTCTGCAGCTTAGGGCAGCAAAAGTTTAAAATGTGGCTCCACAATCAGCAAGCAAACAGTTTTCAGACGGTTGCAGTAATGGAAGGACTTAGCAAAACAGTGCAGGGTTAGATGCTTCTGTGGGTCCATTTCAGTTCACAAATTAAACGGGCGGGCAGTCCCGAAAAGGCGCCAAATGTAAAGTGTCTACAAAGCAGGGAGCAAGGAGGCAACCGAAGGTGGATGAAATTACCTTCAGTGCCTCAGGGACTCTGATTCCTCACTGGTCACGGCACGTTGTCCAGGGCAGTTAAGCCCACCAGTAGCCGAGGCTTCAGTGCCTCAGGGACCCGATTCCTCACTGATCATGCCACGTTATCCAGGGCAGTTGAGCCCACCAGTAGCTGAGGCTTCAGTGCCTCCGATTCCTCACTGGTCACGGCATCGCTGTCCAGGGCAGTTGAGCCCACCAGTATACTGGCACGAGTGACAGTATTTTTATATATATATATATATATATATTAATATTAGAGGTAAAACTCCATTTAATGCATCAGTTAGGTGTTCACAGTCAAAAACATGCGATGTTGTTGAACCCTGCCCTTCCAGTTTACCCCGGCAATGGGCACTGGTGTGCATTGGGTCATCAGCCCCAAGTGTCACTCATCACAAGTGGAAAGAAGCTGAGGAATAGGAGAATGGGTGACAGTTATGACCGATGACCCCAGTGCACACCCCGATTCCATTTGTGGGGTAGGCTGAGGGGTGCAAAAGGGGTTTCAACCCCAACATCGAATTTCTCTCTTTGTTGCTGTGGAACAACCCTAACTGATGCATTAAATGGAGTTTTTGCTCTAATTTCCTTCTTTTTGAGAATGATAATGAGAAATAGTGAATATAATGCAGCGGCAGGAGCGCAGGGCCCGCCTCCCCGCCACGTGATGTCTTATCACATAGTAGGATTGTGCCCACAAACACAAATCGTAATGCATGGTAACACAAAGTGAAACAGAAAGAGAAACAGTACTGTAGACAGAAATGTTGAAAACAAAGGAAACGCAACCGCAAATGAAAATGCAAAGGGTAATGCCCATGGTGGCATAAACGCGAACGGTAAGTGAAACGGCATGGAACCGCAAGCAGAAACTGTAATGATAACAGTAATGTAAGCACACAGGCTGGTTTTACCCAAAAGCTGTATAGAGAAAGACAGTGAGTACAAAGAATGTATGCAAAATAATGACTCTGAACACAAAAATTAGGACTTGGAATAGTAAATTGCTTAAATCTCAGTAACCGTATGACACAGAAAAAATGTAAAAGTCATATGAATTATCAGTTTCCTGGCTAGTTTTGCATTTGGCCTCATGTAGGGGCTAAGAAGTTTTTCGACAAAAGTCCGTGATTCTCGAACCGCTTTGTGATACGAGCCCTGAAAGGCGCCGCTAACGCCATAATGTTATCCAATGGGGAAAACAGAAGTTCGAACTCCCATAACTTTGCCTCCTGTAATATTTTTTCACCAAACCACTGAAAGGCACATCTGTGAGAGGTTGGTGTCTTCCTGCAAATTTCAGCCCAAAGACCAAACTGTTATGTTGCAGCAGGGCGCCAAACGATTGCTGCAATGCGTCAGACGCTGTAATGTTATCCTATGGGAAAAGCATCAACTTTGGAGTACAGTAACTTTGCTGTTGTGTAATATTTTATCAACAAAACACTGAAAGGCACATCTGTGAGATGTCGGCTGCATTCCTCCAAATTTCAGCCCGAAATTCCAAACTGTTCTTTTGCAGCAGAGTGCCAAAGAATTACTGTTATTTTAGGGCATAGTGTCTCAAAGTTGTGTCGCACTTAAGAAGCTTTCGCAAAAATTTGTGACACTTTCCTGAGTTAGACACCTACTTATGAAAGTACTTTTTCCAGAAATCTGAAAACATATTTCTGGGTGTTTTACCCCAAAATAAAGACATGGCTAGCATCCTCATGGTCAGACTAGGTGAATACAAAAGAATTAGGTTGCTAGAGGGTCCCAAATTTAAATGCCAAGCATTTTCTGATGTCTAACTGAAAACAAGATGGAGATTTACGACAATAACAGGGCCATTTACGACAGTAAAAAGTGACATTTGCGACACTGTCGAACTTTTATTAACTTTTCCCATTGACTAATAATGGGAAATTGTTTTTTGAATAACTTTTGAACCATTTAATATTTTTCATGAAATCTTCGAAGGCACATCAGGAACCCAGGCCACACGTTCGTTGAAGATTTCAGGCCAGTCACGAAAACCGTATGACCTGTAGGTGGACCGTAGAATTCGAAAGCATAAGCATGCACAGATCATGCTTAATAACTCCACAGCTGTATACCCAACCAGTAAAAACCTGGCAGATCCCAAGGCCTATGGTTCTTGATCATGTATTCCAAATTTCAGGCAAATCAGGCCAAATGGTTGCAAGTTATTAAGGTCAAAGTTTTGGGTTTGACATGTAAATAGCTCCTCAATCTTATTCATGGTAGCACTACCGTGCTACCATAATATATGATGTATATGTATATATCTTAGCCTGTGTGTAACTCTTCCTGCTGGACTTGCTAATCTGTTGACTACTACTTTTCTCCTCATGGTTCCCCATGGAAATGTGATGCTGCATCTTATTGGGCTATCCCATTTGGAGTCATTTCCATAAATAATTAAATACTGTAAATGAATAATTATTGAAGTCACACTGAAGGGACACTTATAGGGCAGAGAGATCAAGGACCTAGAGGTATAGAGTATAGAGTATAGAATATAGTGTTGTCCACATACATATGGATGTGCCAGCCAACACACACTGAGGGGAGATCATTTAGGCAATAAGGAACAGAATGGGACCCAAGATATTGCCCTGGTGTACCCTGACTGAATGGGTAGGAGGGGAAAGAAGTGTCACCAATCTAGACCTGCTGGAGGTGGTCAGAGAGGTATGTCCCAAATCATTTGATGGCAGGAGCTGAGAAATTAGCAAATCTCAGCTCATTCAAAAAGCACGGCATGGATTATCATGTCAAAGGCCTTGGGAAGATTGCTGAAGAATGCAGCAGTGATGTGACCCTGGTCTATCTACTTGTAGATGGAGTCAGTGACATGTAGGAGAATGGACCTGGTGAAGTGGCTTTTGTGGATGCCAGACTGAAATGGTGAGAGAAAATCTGGAAGAAAACGGAATTTCAATAGCTAAGCATATTCCAGTTTCTCTTTGAGTTTGGCAAGAGCAGGAGGAGGACAAAAGCCAAAATTTCCCAGGTGAGCAGGAGTCACCTTCTTTATGTAGTGGATATGTTTGGCTATCTTCCAGGACTGAGGTACAGTACAAGGTTAAAAGAGTGGTTGAGGAGATGGATCAGTGTAGTAGTAATAGAAGATGCCAATAGGTGAGAACATTTAGGATCAAACCTATTAGTGCTGAGACCTTTAGAGAAACTGAGTAACCAGAGATCAGGCAGTGTCTTCTGAGGACAGATAGGAGTTATAAACAAACAGGAACAAGATGACAGCTGAGAGAAGGGAGAGCAAGGCAGGGTGTGGAGGTGAGGAGGACTGAGTCAAAGTGAGAAGGCACAAGTTGCGAAGAATTTGTTAAAGTACTGAGTGACCTGCAGGAGTCAGAATAGTGGAACCACCATCTCATAGGACTGTTGAGGAGGAATGGGAGAGAGGATTAAAAAGGAGTGGATCATCTTCCAGAACTTACGTAGCATAGTCATTAAGATGGGTTGTATATGCTAGCACAACAAAAAGATCGCAACTGGCATTACTGCGATGGGCTCCATGGTGCTCGCAAGTTGCAGTTGGCATGGAACTGCACTGTTCAGATCTATTTTTTACAGTGGGGGCTATGCCCCAGCACCTCCAGAACTAAAGGATTCTAACTCCAGGTCAGAGTTAGTTTAGGAGGGTGCAAGTCAGGAAGTGGTTGCCCCCTCCAGCGCACTTCTATGTCGGCATGGCACTGTAGTCGATATTGATGCATGTCACCATAGAAATGTCACTGTTAGGGTGGCATACCCATTAAGATTGCTGTGCAGGTTGGAGTTGAAATAATTACCTTTAGCAGACCTGACAGTCTTAAAAATGGAATTTCTAAGCTTCTTATAACTCAAAAGGCCACAAGTGAGTGTATTAATTTGGAGCGAGTCCAGGCAGCATCACGAGATTTACATAAATCAATAGTCAGCTGAATGGCAGGGAGCTGAGACCATCTTGCATAGTAGTTCATAAGGGGTCATGTTTGTCCTAAACAGTGACGGAGTTGGACAGGAACAAAAGATAGCCTTATCAATGTCTATGGCAATAAGAAGAGAAGACCAACCAGCTGAGGAGAGGTTCAAAAGAAGTGGCCCATACTGAGAGGCCTGAAAGACCTTGCCAGAAAATTTAAAAGTAGAAGAGGGAATTACATTTTTCTGACACAGTAGTTCTTGCTGTGGTCATTGAAGGCATCAGTTAGGACACCAGAGGCAATAATGTGGTGGGATGGGAGGTGAATACCTAGGTAATGGTTGGTGAAGTGAGGATTCAGATGAGTCAGTTATGGAGCAATTACAGAATGAAAGGAACTTTTGTTTTCCTTTTGTTCTGGTAGTTGTTGTTGCATCAAACATGACATGATTTGCCAAAACATACCATGACAGAACCCAACCCGATGATGGTCTTAACTGTATGAGATTTGGGGCCAGATATTCAAATGTTAGCAATGGCACTAATGGATTTGCATCGGTACTACTCTGGTTTGTGGCTTGCACTAGGGGGCATATACAGAGGCCCAAGTGGCATGCCCCTAAACCTAGCCTAGTCACAAAAATAATGCTGTAACCATGCTAATGAGGGGTCCCCTCCTGAATATGGGCACAGTGGCATGTTCAAAGGTTAGAGATGGTGGTGAATGGCACCAAAATAACACTATTTACTGCTACTAAAAACATGACTTACCTGGATGCCAAGCCAGTGCCCCCACCACACCGATGGCAGGTGGGTATACTGCAGCTGCCCACCCCTCATCAACCGTCTTGTGTCAGGTAAACCACGTCCCTGGTGTCAAGTGGCACCCCATCCCAATCACCTGTCTCTTGTTAGTTAAACGTATCCCTGGTGTCTAATGGCACCCCCACCCCTAAACACCTATCCTGAGTTAGTGAAACATATTCCAGGTGTCTAATGGCACCTACAACCCCTGAGTACACATTTGAAAAAGAGATCCCAAAAACCTGGTGTCTGGTGGCACAGCTTGATCCCCAAACACCCTCCATATCCTGTACATATCCCAGGTATCTAGTGGTGCCCCCACCCCTGTACACCCATCCCATATCTTGAACATATCCCTGGTGTCCAGTGGCACCCCTCCACCATGCACCCATGCCATTTCATTGTTGAAATCCTTGGTGTCTAGTAGTAGCCTCCACCTCTTAAGCACCTGCACACAATGTGATGGTCTGCCATGGTGTTGAGTGGTACCCCCACCCCAAATATTGTATGCACACTCAGTGTCACCTTACATGGCAGCCAGTCGAGGAGGTGAGAGGACAGTTGTACCAGTTGCCAAATAGGAAATCCTAGCACCACCTGAACACCTTGGCAAGGGAGCATGATGGGTGGTGTTCCGTGAGTAGGCAGGATGGGGGGCACTGGACTACCAATGGGTACAGTTTTATATGTTGATGGACTGGCAGGGGTACCACTGGACACCATGGTGATCTGTCACATTGTACAATGGTGCTGGGGTGGGGTGCCACTTAGACACCAGGGATTTGAACAATGACATGGCAAGGGTATATGGAGTGGGAGAGGTGCCACTAGACACTAGGGATATGTTCTGAGACTTGGGATATGTGTTCAGTGTGGTGGAGGGGTGGTACTAGACACCAGGAATTTATGATCACTTACTTGGAATGGGTGCTTTGGTGGTGGGGTGCTACTAGACTTGATGGATATGTTTCATTAACACAGGACAGGTGCTCAGGGGTGGAAGTGACACTTGACACCAAGAATATATTTTACTACCTCAGAAAAGGTGCTCAGATGAGTGACAATAGACACCAATGATAGGAAACAGTACATGGGACAGGTGTTTGGGGGCTGAGGGGTGACTCTAGAAACCAGGAGTTTGTGATCCCTTATTCAATACAGGTGCTTGGGTGGTGGGGATACTACTAGACACCAGGGATATATTTCACTGACACAAGGTGGGTGCTTTGGAGTGGGAGTGCTGCTAGACACTATAGATATGTTTCACCAACATGGGACAGGTGTTTGGGATGGGGTGCTGCTAGACACCAGGAAATGTTTTACTAGCATGAGATGGGTGCTAAGAGGGCGGTGGAGCCACTGGTGCCCAGGTCCATCTTGCAAATGAGCTTTGATAAATGATGTTTCCACCTGGCAAAATAAAGATGTATTGATTAATAGATTGACTAGGCACCAAGGATAAGACAAAGAACATGGAACAGGTGTTCATCGGGTGGGGGTGCAACTAGACACCAGGAATGTGTGATTGCTTACTTAGGATGGGTGCTTGGAGGTGGGGGTGAAGCTGGACACCAGGGATATATATAGCTACCATGGAATTGATGCTCAGGGGTGGGTGCTGCTAGATACCAGGAAATAAAGCAGTGCACGAACAGGTGTTTTGGGGAGTGAGGGTGCTGCTAGACACCAGGAATATGGGACACTAAAAGGGATGGGTGTTCCGGGAGAGGGACTGCTACACACCAGAATTGACATCTGTACATGGGATGAGTCTTTGAGGTGTGGGTGACACTAGTCATGAGGGATATGAAAACCATGGATGCGTGAGACGGGTGGGGAGCCCCACACACCAGGATTATGGGAATGTAATGGGATGAGTATTTGGGTGGGTGGTGGTGCCACTGGACATCAGGGACCTCGACAGACACACATATGATGGGCACTAATGGGCTGCAGTATACCATGCAAATGAGCCATAATGAGCATGCAAATGGCCCTTAGCACCCTGCATGCCCAATGGACTCATTAGCATGTTATGGTTGAATATATCTCACAGGGGTTCCTGCACTATCCATTGTGGGGAACACTAATACCTTTGGGTTGGATACAGTCCATGTCCATGTCAAGGCACTGCAGTGTCACTTAGCACTGTGCCAACATGGACCGATATTCATTCAGATAACACAGGTCAGCTATCTGACTAAATATAGCAGCCACAAGATTGCCACAAAACACAAGTGTGGTGCAAGCCTTTGCATCATGCTTGCATCTCCCATTGAATATCCAGCCCCTGGGCTTTTGGATGGTAGGTGTAGTGGAAGGGAAAACATTTAATAATAATGTGCCCAAAAAGACTGACTTCCAAGAAAGGAGTGAGTGGCAAGTGAGGTAATAGCTTGGACAGACCAGAGGCACAGGATTTAGGGGAAGTATAGACATCAACTATGACTATAGTACTAGACAAAGGACAGAAGAGTTTACCCAAGAGAAATTCATAAAAGGAGGGAATGTTCTTGCTGGTCACAACATAACAAGTGATTCACATGGACGCAGAGCTCAACCCACTTCCTCGCTTTGCCATGGCCCTGTCTGTGGAAGGGTTGTTGTTGACTATGATTACATCACCAGTAGTGATCTTTTCTTTTAACTTAGTCAACTTATCTTTTCCTATTTTCCTCCCTGGCCTGTCCCCCAGGATGGAGCCACAGGGTGCCCCCATTCTCCCTGCAGAAGTCTACCCCAGTGTTGGGAGACTACCACAGAAGCAGTGCAGAGTCTGCAGCGTTAGGCTGGCATCAACCTACAGGGTTACAGCTGTTTTTCCTATTCTTTTCCCAGATCTCTGCAACATCAATGGTGTGTGTGATGTGGGTTTCACACACATGCACCACACCAAGGTCCACCTTCCTGATCCAGGCTCTGTTTGCCCACCTCCTTTGGTCACCCAACTGGTGGTGCTGTACTGGAAACACACACACAGTCCTCCCTCCTCCCACAGGTGGAGAGTATTCCAAGAGACGCCAGCCCACCTCCCAGCCACCCTCCAATAGCTCAGGCTCATTCCTGAACCTAGGTCATCAGCATTGCAAGCAGTAGCACTACTGCTGTGCCAGCAGGCCAGCCCTCACCTTGGCAATCTTAAAACACCAGGATTCAGTTACATTGAAGATGTCCAGCAGCTGCTGGGAGGGTCACACCCTAAGATGCTAATTTATAATGGAAGCTTCTATCACTGAGGTGGTATGCTAAGGCCTTTAGGGAGACATGATGGACAGGGTAGGGTAGGGAAGAGAGGGTCTGAGTTCAGCTAACATTCCCCACAAAAGAATTAGCAAGGTAAAAGCAATAGAGTGGAAAAGATTTGTGATGGCGAGAGAAAAGAGAAGGTCATAGAAAAGGTGTAGACCTTAGAAGGACATCAAAGATCATGAAAGGAAAGCAGACCTTTATTGATAGGAAGAGGTGCAGTGACAAGTAGAGGATACATGCAGCAAGGGAGGGATAAAGGAACAAGAGAGGATGGGAAGAAGAGGAGAAGAGGACTAGACAGGATTAGTATAAAGGGATTTAAGTGCATGTTTAGAAATGAATAAACTGAGGTACCCTGAACAGTTAGGATAAACATACCAAGATAATAAATCAGTGCTGCAGAGCACAGCTACAAAGTAAAATAACTCTAATCACCCCGAAAAGAAAAGTCTATGGGCAAAGCACCTTGAAATTATGAGTATCCTGCAATACTAGGATACAGTGTAATGCAGTTCTGAATAAGCATTAATTGGTTGGTCAATAATGCAAACCTGGGATCACGTGATGGCTGCCTAAGCTGAAGCTGTTTTCTATGTTTCTATGTAAGCTGTTGTCTCTCCTCGCCTCATCGACAAGTCTGGTGAATTAAACTTAACAGTGTATCTTCTCAAGCGATTCTAGTGGTGTTTTTGATTTAATCACACTCTGACATGCCGGGCAGCAAATCCACGGTGTTGAAATGGAGGTTGAAATGAGAAAGACGCATGGCAGCGCCATACTCCGCGCAGACCCCGGAGAAAGAAAAGGCCCCTAAGCAGCCTAAATCGCAAACCTCGATGTCTATTAAGCTTCCTCCACCCACGCAGCACTTACCGAGGAGCGCTCTGGAGTTTATGCAGCCTCTTCAGAGCTCCATCGCTGCTATCTTGGTTGATGTTCAGTCAATCAGAAGGACTATCGATACATTGAACATGCAGGTGGGAGATGCTGAACTCAGCTCTCATCGCTAGACAAATGGAGAAATAAACAGATCTGGATAACTCTATCCTGTGGCAAAGGATACAGAAAATAGAGGATAAATTGGAGGATTTAGAGTGCAGTCATGCAATAACTTAATTATTTTTGGGCTACCAGAGAAGGAGGAAGGCAGCAACCCTATTGTCTTTGTTCAATAACTATGTGAGAGAATAGCTAGTCCATTGCCTAATAATACAAGCTATGTGGTAGAAAGATCTCATTGGTCACTGCGCCTCCCCTGCTGGGCTCACCTCCCCGACTCTTGTATTTAAACTTTAACTACTTGGATAAGCAACACATCCTGGTTAAGATTAAAGAAGTGCAGGAATCCAATGGGAGGGCCACAAGTTAAGAATATTGCAAGACCTACCACAGTCGGTTCGTCCTGAAGAGGCAAGAGTTCCATCCTATGATATCAAAACTCATTGCTGCTGGAAAGGCCTTCTGAATGCGTACCCTGCAGCCCTGCAAGTGATGCACAATGAGAAGTGAGTCAGTTTGAATTGCCTGCTCAAGCTTCAACTGAGCTTAGCATCCTCTTCCCGATCTGTTCAAATGAGGTGGGAGGTAATTGAGAGCCAATAATTTTCCTCCTTGAAGGGACAGGGAAGTGTGGAGCTGTATTTGTAGTGTCTGCAGAAGATTCGTTGCTGAAATGGGTATGTGATCATCGAATGAAGTGGGCGTCCACGAGTTGAGGGAGTACTCTGACTAATTTGACCTAGTGACTCTTTGCGTCCTGTGCCCAATTGAACTGTACTAGCAAGTGTGCAATGGAGTCTATATCACTTGTGGGGAATCATGTACCATGGAGATTTTGCATGGACTCATTCCTAGATAATAATCTTAGCCCTTGCACCTTTGCCAGTTACACCGGAGCCCGAGGAGTGTATTAGTGGGTTGCAAGAGGTTTGCCTTGAAATGTGTTTCTCCCACTGGCTGTAGCTCAAATTGAAAGGTGCAAGTAAAGCATTTTAGAGTTTCATCTGGCTCAATTATGTTACTTGGTCAGCGGTATCTCCTGTTGAACCCACAAGGGGCAATACTTCCTCATTTATATGTAGTGGTATTGATTAGTTAGTCTTCTT
Source organism: Neoceratodus forsteri (assembly GCA_016271365.2). NCBI lineage: Eukaryota > Metazoa > Chordata > Ceratodontiformes > Ceratodontidae > Neoceratodus > Neoceratodus forsteri. The sequence goes on from CM057459.1 coordinate 61,105,951, forward strand.
TTTCAGTTATTATGGGAATGGCATTACATGTTATAGTAAACCTAAGCATTTTATTGCAGTTATTTCTACTTTCTCATGCATTTATGATGCTGAATTGTCGGGGGCTTCGGTATGGCAGTGAAAGGGATGCTCGCATGCCATAGAATATTTTGGGAGGTCGGTTGCTAGAGCCGGGTGAGAAAGATTGTAAATAGTTATGTGGAATTTAATAATGTTGTATGGTATGTTTGGGGGAAGGGAGTGGAGTCTCAGGGGAACAGAGGGGTTTGTTGGGTATGTGTTTTCTTCCTGGGTTACCCTAATTATTATCTTGAGGGAGAGATATGGGGTTGGGTTAAGTCTGTGCTTATTTTGGGGGGCCAGTGGCAGTACTGGTTAGAGGACAATATGTAGGGTTTGCAGTGGCTTTAGTGCTTCTCTTCCTCCCCTTTCTCCCAATAGGTTACGGATTAGTAAGTGAGTGGCCCTTATAATCTTGTTAGTTGGAACGTTAAAGGCCCAAAGTAAAAAGAAACAGATAATGATTTTTAAACAGCTCTCTCAGCTTCTACGGGATCGCTGTTTGCAGGAGACACACTTACTGAGAGACAATATTTCCTCTTTAAAAGATATTGGGTGGGCCAAGTTTTCATTGCAGGTAGCTCCACGAAACGTAGTGGTACCATCATTTTGATAGCTAAAACTATACCTTTTGTTAAAAATAGGGAATGGTGGGACCTGGAAGGCGTTATATTATAGTTCAGGGTATGCTAGAGTCCTCACCTATAATTTTAGGATCAATTTATGGCCCAAAATGCAGATCCCCTTGTTTTTACCTGGTTAATACCCCTGTTAGTCTTGGATCCCCTCTTTTGACTTTTCTGGGTGGGGACTGGAACTTGGTTCCCCAAACAGAGATGGATTGCTCAGACAGCAAAAGAGTGGGGTTGTCTCCAGCACAGAGGGCTCTCCAAGATCTTATATCTGGGGTAGGCGTTGTTGATGTATGGTGGACCCTTAATCCTTTGGAGCATCCATATACATTTTATTCTCCCCTCATGCCACCTTTTCCTGGATTGATTTTTGGTTAGTGAGTTCCTTTGGCCTTCCGGCGTGATAGATACATACATTTTCCTAGTGTATTGTCAGATGATTCTCCGGTAGGGGTGTCCTACTTGTTGGGCCCAAAGATTAGGGAGGGATAAGGTGATGCCTTAATACTCGGTTGATCAAAAATATCAAACCTTGCAACATATTCAGGAATTTATAGCTAACTTTATTAATACTAATCTAGAGACAGTGGAAAGGGTTGACACTGTGTGGGCCGCCTCAAGTGTGCCATATGAGGAGAGTTTATACCGATATCGCCACCCAAGCTCGGAAAGATAGAGGGCTCTAGATTTATTGATAGGTGAAATTCAGCAGCTGGAAGGCAGGTTGTTGTACATCCCCGACGCAGGACTGGGCAAGACTCCACCAACTGCAGTCAAATTATTATGACTTAATGGCACAAAAGGCAGAGCTGGCCATTCACCGTACTAAATTGAAATATTTAGAGGCAGGGAAAAGCGGGAGTCTCCTGGCCCTAAGATTGAGGCAGACTGAAATGTCAAAATTCATTCCTGGGCTGAGATCCCCAGTAAGTGGTGACATAGTCTCCCACCCCAAGATATTGCTGCTATCTTTGGTAAGTACTAAGAGACTCTGTATTCCTCAGCTGATTTGATGGGTGTGACAGACCAGGAGATTCCAGAATATTTGAGTTCTGTTAGTCTTCCTGTGCTGCCTCCTCAAATAGCAGAGAGTCTAGGGGCTCTAATCACCTTAAGTGAAGTAGAGCAGGCTATTAAACAGTTGCCGCTGGACAAAGCTCCAAGGCCAAATGGGCTACCTAACAATTTATATAAGAGCTGTCTCCCTCAGCTGTCCACTTTTCTGAGGAATGTCTTTAACTTCTGGTATCAGAAGGAATAATGGACCCTTGCTTTTGATGACATGGATCACCTTGATCCCCAAGCCTGATAAGAACTTATTATGTCCTGGAAGCTACTGCCCAATATCACTTCTTAAGTCAGATGTTAAGATCCTTGCTAAAATATTGGCCAATCAGTTAGCTTCGGAAATAGGAGGGATTATTGGTAGAGAACAAGTTGGTTTTATGTGGGGAGTACATCAGTGGATCACATGAGGAAGCTAATGCATCTAATGGCAGCGTCAAGGGATGCCGAGTCTCCTGCGGTCCTGGTATCCCTCGATGCTGAAAAGCCTTTGACCGGTTTCCTAATGCTTCCTGTTTGCATCTCTCTGACAATTCGGAGTGCCTGATAGTTTTGTACAATGGGTTAAGGTACTATATACCTCCCCAAGGGCAAGGGTGTGGTGCAATGGTTGTTTATCAGATCCATTTACCTTAAAAGGGCACCCATCAGGGCTGCCCACTCCCCATGCTCCTTTTTAATTGTTATTTGGAGCCCTTAATACGTAAACTTGTATCTTCTCCTTCTTTGAAGGGTATTCAAATTCAAGGAGAGATATTCTATCTCAGCCTATGCTGATGATCTCCTATTGCATGTCGAGGATCCTGAGACTTCATTACCAGCTCTGCTTGAGGAATTGGATAGATTCTCGGTTGTGTCCTCGTGATAAACTGAATCTCTCTAAAACAAAGGTTTTCCGTTAAATCACCGCAGTACTAGAGATATCTGTGCCCCACTGGGACTGTCATGAGAATCAAGTGTTTTTATGTATTGGGGATTAAAATTGCTAGGAATATCTCCTCGATGATAAAATTTAACCTGACCAATTAGGTGGATATGGTGCAATCAGATCGGGAAAGATGGGCGCTCTTCCGTTGTCGCTTTAGCCAGATAAACATTCTTAAAATGAATGTTTTGCCACAGCTACTTTATCCGCTTGGTATGTTGGGAATATTCCTCCCCAAATCCTGGTTTTGAAGTTCCAAAGATTATTTTATAAGGTTTTATGGAGGGGCAAGTCAGTGAGAAGGGCATATTTTAAATTAACAGCACCCAAACTCAAGGGAGGCCTTGCCCTCCCATCTCTTTTCTTATACTATGGGGCTCAGCATTTAAGCAAGTTAGCTTATTGGATTAAAGGAGATATACCCGAGCAGAAGATGCATATGAGCCAGTCTGGCTTGACATTGAATGTAGGCTAGCTCGTGGAGTTGCCAGTTCCCTGCATGCTTTGGTATACTCAAACCTTCCCGCCTTCCCAGCTTGCTCAAAACATCCCCAATAGCTTGGCCCTCAAGGCCTTTTGCAATTTCAAATGTATTTCTCCGAAAGTTGGCATACCTCGTTGGCCAAACCTCTTTTAATAATTGGCACTTTCAGATTGGACATCATCCTATATTACCTTCCTTTCTTCCTCAACTCAAACAGTATATCCTGTTAGATTTTTCCAGGGTAATGGCTTAGTCCCTTTTCAGGCATTACAGTGTCGCTTTCAGCTTAGACCTCAAGACATATTTAAATATTTACAAATCAAAGCGGCTTTACTAGCATTTAAAGGTAATCAAAAGTGGACGATGCAACCAACGGATGGTCTCCTCAAGACCTCCGGAGGCAGATCAACCACATGCAGTTTCTAAGATTTATAAACAACTCCAAACCCTAGATTCGTCTCTCCCGAGGGAGTATGTTATTACTGGTGCATGAACTGTCCCTTCCGTAGATACTGAGTACTGGGTGAAGGTTTGGGGTATGATTTATAAACATATTAAGCAGGACAGACTACGTTTAATTCAGTTTAATATTCTGCATAATATCTACTACACCCTGGACAAACTGAACAATATGGGTTACCTTTCCTCTCCCTTATGCCCCGCTGTTGTCAGGTCTCTGGTCATTGTATCATATGCTGTGGTTATGTCTGCATACTCAAACCTTTGGAGTGTGATACAATGAGTTCTGGACCCTCTTCTGGGATTAGATTCTTATTCACACTGGAGTGTTGCCTGCTGGCAATGTTCCTCCAGGGACACCCATATACGTAAAGCACACATGGTTTTAATTTCAGCTGTGGCAAAGCTGGTTTTGTTACAGCACTGGAAGGAGGAGTCCTGCCTACTATTATTGAATGGTACCGAAATTCTATTAGCTATCCAGGTAGAGAAGCACATAGCATGTTTGCGACACTCGTACCACAAGTTTAAAATACTTGGGAGCCACTATTATCAAGGTCACTGTTTTTCGGTGCTTGGAAAAAGCAAATTCCATTTTGACCATCCTGGATTCGGGATTTTACCGGTGATTGGGAATCAATTTCCGGATTTTTCCGTATTCCAAACTTTATATTATTCACTCATTTTAAGTATAAATTTGTCTATCAGTGTTTTGTCATGTTTTATGCAGATTTAAGTCACATCAGCAGAAACATGAACATTTAATCTCAAATTGCATGTTATATTAGCTATCCAAGTTGTGCATCTACAAGCTATCAAGCTAATGACTGTGGAACTCCATTGGCTAAATTTTCACTGCCATCATTGGCTCACACATTAGACAGCACCAGGGTATGGCAGTGAATACAATTGCATTGCAAGCCACAACAAAATAAATTAAAAATCACAGCATGCTTTCTGCTGCAGACAGAGAAGTATGTATGACTGAGGTATTGCTACAGTAGTGAGTATCACAGGAAATGTTCAAGTAGAGAGTGGTTTTGCTCAGGGCTGGTTCCATGCTTCTTCAGAAAGAGCAGGAAAGGGCATCAGCATGAATCCTCAGGATACAATGCATAGTATTTAAAATATCAGCTGGTAGTAGGAACTACCAGAGGATGTATCAAGGTCAAGGTCCCAGGCTGCAATGATGTCGCCTCAGCCAGCGGCATGCAGGTCACTGAGTGGCAAGGTGCAGATGTAGATACAAGCACTTGCATCAGCACACAAATCGGAAAGAGAAACAGCCACAGCTACCCTTTAGTCTGACTCTCTCACTGCCCCACCAAAATCATGGGCACACAGCTACCCATTGGTGTACTACTAACTTAATTTGAGCAGTCAAGACCGAGTCTGAAATGCTGCGGGGGTCACACAGAAGATGGCAGGCAGGCAGCAGTGCGAGACAGAAAAAAGTACAGTACCTGAAACAGAGTTTGTGGTGCGTTTCTTCTTTACAGCTATGGGTCTCCCGACTCTGGCGGCAGCATCTGGGCAGCTCGGTGCACTTCTTCCTTGTGGATTACAACGGCAGGAATAAAAATTAAATCAATGGGTCTCCCGACTCTGGTGGCAGTGTCTGGGCTGCCAGGTGCACTTCTGCGGATTACAACGGCAAGAATACAAATGAATTAAATCAATGGGTCTCCTGACTCTTGCGGTGGCATCTGGGAGCGTGATCTTGGAGTTTCTCCTAGCTTGGCATCCTCTCAGCAGCGTGATTCTTCTTCCGGTTTCTAGCGAATAGGAGCACATCTGAGGCAAGTTGCTCTTCTTATACAGCTGAATTCCTGAATGTTCACGCTAGCAGCGTGAATTCTGTGACTGTCCGGCGGAAATTTAAATGCCGTGGAGAGAGGGGCTGTTTGCGATTCCGCCGTGATCACGGAATCACTGAGAAACAGTGGCCTTGACTATTATCCTTACTGTTATTGTTGAAATTCTAGGAATGGAATTCCTTGATTGATTTAGTGGGTTCATAGCTTTCTTTCTTCTCAGGTATGTTTCTGTTTAAGAGTAATTTGCCATTTTTGTAATAGGGTGCAGACTAGGTGGGGGAGGGAGGGTGTTTGTTCTTTGTGTTTTTCTATAATGCTGTCCATTTTTAGTGCTATGTATTTACCTGTGTTTTGCAAAAGTACTAATAAAGTATATTGAATTAAAAAATGCAAACCTGTACACCCTTCAAGGCAAGTAGATAAGTGCAAATAGGTTTAAAACAACTTAGAGAGGAGTGAGAAATCCATTAGTGTCACCCACCATACACAAGAGTACAATATGAATCAGTTTTAACACACCTTAAGAGTGTATGATAAGCAATCAGTAGTAACCAATCTAAAAATAAGGGACAGAATCAAAGTGAATACTATTGAGTGGCAAGGCACTTGGGAGGAGAGCTACACATTACAACCCTTAAATGGTAGGGCAAAGACAATCTTAAATTCCTGTGTGACTGTGCAACACTGGACACTGTGCAGTGAGGTATGCAATAACTTACAGTATATAGAGGGCAGAGTCTCATGCCGCATGGCATCTCTACTATGGCAAGCCTCCTTGAGGACACCTACATCTACTAAACTATTTGCACTGGGACTGCTGATAGGACCACTGAGAATGAAAGGATTTAGTGATCTGCTGGCCTGCTCTCTATAAAGCGTTCCCAGCACTGACTGGTGGAGGTACAGTCAAGAAATACCTGCTGCTTTTGCAAATTCCATAACCTGGTACTGGAGGAAGGCAACAAGGAGAACTAAAGGCATATGACCCAGTGTGGTGAAGTTGGGCTGGTCCATGTGGGGATCCAATCCTCCTCCAGGATGAAACTAAGGCTGTGGCAATTAAAGGGACACTGTCAACCCCTTAGACCTCAGAGTGTCTGTAGTTTGAAAACACATTTTATGACTGGTTTATTTTTGTAGAAACTGCTGAAGTAGCTAGTAGTTTGACTAAATTTCTTTTTCTTTTAAAAAGTGAAAACAGGCTGTACACCATAATGGTGTTATACACAAAACATGTTTGTTTACATTCCTTGATGAACTCTATTTGCATCTTTCCTGAACTTGGGAACAAAGCAACACAGTCAAGTCACTTATGATGCAATCAGGGAAGAAGAGTATAGCATCATGGGTAGGGATGTAAGTTTGTCATGGTTGAGGTTTTAATGACTCATTGTTTGTTCATGAAATCATTAGTAAACAGTAATAAATGTTGTGGCGCTGTCATCATTGCTACATTCTGATGACACTAGTAAAAGTCATGGAAGTCCTGAATAAAGATCAAACTTCATGGAATCAATGACGTGTATCACTGCCATGACAAACTTACATCCCCAATCATGGGTGGTTGCAGTTTTACTATAATGCTGTGACAGTGCTCATGCTGACATCCCCGACAGTGACAGACACAATACCAAGTTTCGGCATTGTACTGTCGGGAATGACAGTATGTTGCAATCATGGGGCTGTGCCCCCAACCCTCCCATGTGGGTGCTCTTCCTCCTACACCCTTTATTCTCCAGATATCAAACTCCGAATCAGAGTTGTATCAGTGAGGGGCACAACATCGGAGCTGCACCTCTGTTGCCTTCATGGACCAGCACAGTGACTCGCCACTTTCAGGCAAAATCTGTCACTGGGCTGGTCTTCATGGTAGTGGTGTTAACCTCCTGACAGCATACTGGTGACTGCACTGCTTGGGGATGTTCATGACATACAGGAAGTATGCAATAAGAGTAGAGCAAGTATTTTAAACAAAAGGTTGGGTATACTGTAATTACACCATTAGTATGCATTTAAGTTCTACTAATAAAGGAGGTGGATAAATCAATGAGCAGCATCAATTAATTTTAGAGAAGGTAAACAGTCATGAAACATGGCTTTTAAGCTAGAAATAATATGATACATAAAGGGCTGACTGTGTCCCTTTAAGAAAGTTATAAAGAGCATTGGCTTTCTGTGTACAAATCACTTACAGTGCTGATTATTGGAGGTGCAGTCAAGCAGCTCCTACTACTTTGGCAGGTCCACTGACCTGGTAACTGGGGAAGCCAAAGACAACAAAGGGCTCACAACTAGTGATGGATGAAGTGGCCCCAATTCTGCCCTCAAAGTGATTTGTGGAGTGAAGGTGGATTTCAGAGTGCTCCGCAACGCCGAAGCAGAGTACTGTGTTATAAAGTGTAACGCGAAAGTCCATTGAAACAATGACTTCTTGTTACTCCGCCTTCCACTTGCCTCACTTTGCCTTGTTTTTAAGCTCCAAAGGCAAATTTTGCAGTGATTCATGGGATTTCAGGTCACATGGAATCTAGATTGTTCTGCACAGCCTCAGTTCGGGGTAGTGTGTATAGGAAGTTGTAGGAGACAATCTTTTCTGAGAGCTCTCTGTGATTCAAACCTTCAAAAAAGCTGTTAAAAAGCCTTTTGAGTAATTTTTTGGTTGAAACTTTAATCGATTATAGGAAACCCTCCTGTGCTCATATTATCGAGCGTTTATAGTTTGTGTATGAATTTTGAATGTTAATGTACAGCATTCAGTCTGTGTACTGAGAGACAGTGGAAGTGTACTTTGGGGTGGGGCGTATCTGTGGTATAGGTAGATTAACTTGGAGAAAAGTCAGTGATTTCTGTTTTGGTGATATTTTCCTTGTATAACTGTGTTGATGTACACACAGTAATATTTTCACAATTTCTTGCAATTATTTTGCTGATTGTTGTGGTGCAGCAGTGCATAACTTTAGTTTGTTTAAAATATGTGGTTCTATTACTGAAGTTTTCAATCTGCTATGCATTACTTAGTGTGTGTGAGTATGTGTGTGATGGGTCATCAAATCAGGCACCTTTTATTGTGCCACATAATAATTTCAGAAATGTGAAGCTGCTATCCACTGCAGCTGTGTGATTTTTGTACTTCTTTGTGGTATCTTTACTGGTACTAGTACTAGTGACTGTTACTGCAGCAGTGCAGTACACTGCCCCCTTCGCAGCCCGCCCAACCGCAAAGGTATTCTTTTCAGATTTGAATTTCTGATGGTGAGCACTGGTTAGGTGTTATGCCTTTGTGTCTGCATCTCTTCAGTGCACAGTGCAATCTTAATCTGTCTGTGCATTTGCATATCTTTAGGGCCCAGTCTCCATTTGTAACTTAAGACACAGTTGTTTCTTTGGCTTCTCTTCAGAGTACTGGACAGGTGTTGTGCTTAATTCTGCATGAACATTGTACTCATTAATATGTGTTTTAAGTCAGGATCATCATCACAAGTCACTTGTGATACAAATCACGTTCTTCATCATCACAGTCACAAATGCAGTCACAAATCACGATTCACGATCATTCACATTACAAATCACAACATTAATTTTTCTAGTTACTTGGATGTATTGTAAGCCTGTTTTATAGTATCTCTCCATGCTTCACCACCCCCACCATTGTACTCATTAATGTTTTTTTTTAAGTCCGAGAGTTTTTGCCACACCTCATTGGGGCCTGGGGAAGTACAGCTGTAGGAATTCATGTTTCTTCATCGTCATGGTCACAAATGCAGTCATAAATCATGATTTACTATCATGCCATGAATCACATTAATTTTTTTAATAGTTACTTGGATGTATTGTAAGCCTGTTTTGTAGTATCTCCCTATAGTCACCACCCCACCATTGTACTCATTAATGTTTGTTTTAAGTCAGGGAGTTGGACAGTGTCTTCAGTACATACACAGACTGGAAAGAAGACTGACTACACACATGCAGTTTAGCACAGTATACTTGCACTGCTCAGAATACAAAGTGTCACGATATGGAAGACAACAAAAAGGGCATAATTACATACAAAGGTTGGGGATGGTGGAGGAATACATTTTATAACACAGCAAGGAAGTTGTGGGGGCACATGGTGTGAGGAAAAAACACTAATGTGGGATCCCATGGTGATCCAGCAGCAGTTCCAGCATGGACATAATTTGCAACTGATGTCTCTATATGTGATCCAGATGTTGCTCCACAGCACTCACCCTCTCATTGTTCTCCTCAACAGCACTCCAGAGGACTGCCAAGTCAGCCTGTGTTACATGCAGTTCCCTGGGGTCTACATGTTGTACAGGCTGACCTGCTGGTGGTGGTGGTTGGGGGAGGTGCTGGAGGAGCAGCAGGTGCTGCTGTGGCCCTCCTCTTCTTAGGGATGTAGAAATGCACAGCTGCACCCTCTGCCACAGATGCCCAGCTGGTGCAGGCATGGTCCGTTCTGTGGCAGCCTGCCACTCCAACTGCTGATGATTGAGCATATGGGTGTGCTGGCCCCTCAGTCCCCAGGTGAGTCCCCGGGCCACGGTGCACCTCCACCTCACAAATGCAGCACTTGAGAACACTGCTGTCCCCTGACACAGTCAGAAATCTGCCAAACAACAGAGGTGCGGGAGGACCAGGCACAGGCAGGAGATGGCCAGATGAACTGGCAGCTAGCAGGTCACGGTGCTGAACAGGGATGGGATTCACACCTGGGCCCAGGGAACAAGCACATCCTGCTCCAGAGGACCTGGTGCTGGACTTGGTGGTGGTGGTTCAACTGCCTCAGAGTCAGAACAAGAGGCGGTGCTGGTCCTGCTTCCAGGGAGAACACTCACATGTTTTGAGCAGTCCAATAGGAATGGGTGCCCATGCCTTCCACTACCACGCTTTCCCAGAGCTGCCCCCACCCCAGACATTCCTTCACCCTGGTCCATCTCTCCAACTGAGCTCCCTCAGTCCAAGCAATCACTACTACTCACACTGTCATGCAACACACGCCACACACACACACACACACACACACAGTCACACAGACAAGCAACTACTTATAAAGGTAAGAAAATAAAATTTGTGGAAAGAACAAAAGTAAAAGAGTACAGAAAAGACAATAAATGTAGCTTTTAAAAAGCTGTTGAGTCAAAATCAAAGTTTAAATTCTCCTCGCCCTGAACTCAAAGTATCAGCAGTCACGAAACACACTACTCTTCTCCGTCTCAGCAGGAGAAAGTAAAAGTGTCTGCTTGTATGACTCACTTTCTTCCTGCTCTTAAAGAGCATGTGACTTACAGTACTGTAAGCCATGTGATGTGTGGGGGCTGCCAAATCTGAAACACCAAGTGGATCACTTAGAATCATAATGAGGAAAGCGAAGTCCATTAAAAACAATGACTTCACCTTACTTCACATTGCCATTCCACCTTAATGCAAAGTGGTAATGACAAGGTGGAGTGAGCACTTTGCATTGCCCACTCAGCGTAGTGGAGTGACAACACAAAGTGTCCACTTTATGCTCACTTCGCCAGCTGAATTTAAATTCTCTGCATCTCTACTCACAACTTCATGTGGTGTTAGTGGGCTGGTCCATGTGTGGTGTCTAATCATTTTAAATTGGCCAAGACTAAAGAAGACAAGATTGAGGTGGGCAGCAAGAGATGGCTGAGCATTAGGGTTGAGTGAAATTAGTAAATTCCATTCTGCAGAATTTTCACAAAATTCGCAGAACTCAGTGAAATTTCATGAAATTTTGTAGACTTTTCCATTTTAGGGCTGCAGTGGGCATAGCCCTGCAAACCTCTTGCTATCAGAAAAGCAGTCAGAGCATTCCTTCTGACCGAACAACATGTTGGAGTTGCAACACAATCGCTCCGCATCTGTGAAGCACTCTGCTCACTGTCTCCAGTGGCAGTTGCAATGTATTATTTTTTAGTCTGTCAGTGGTCACAGTGGAACACGGCACACTCTGACATGTCCCTGATGGCCACCAAACTGTACTGCACATGTGTGACTACCAGCACATGCCAATACAGTACAGTGGCCATCTTGGTTATGGCCAACTGTGACTGCCAACTTCCTTTTTTAACTATACATATCCTCCCCACCTGACCCTCTCTCTCAACAACCACTACCCACACACTCTCAGAAACATAACAATGACACCGGGGTGCCCAGTCTTTCAGTGTCAGGATCATGTTGAGCCGTGAATTTATTTTTGTTTGCCTTTCTCCTCTCCTCCACCCAACCAGTCCTCCCTCTCAACACCCCTCTTCAAAACATGACAGTGACACTGGGAGTGCCTAATTGCCCAGTATCACTATCAGGACTCCTCCAACATTATTTATTTCACCTGTAAAAAAAAAAAAATCAAGCAATGTCTTTTGTGGCTGTTTCTGACCTCTCACCCAAGTCTCCCATTCAGCACCCCACCTCACACCTCCCCAAGCCCTTACTTACCCATTAGGGGTCCAACATCGTAATCCTTTCTGGACTACAGACATGTCGTCACTATTCAAAGCCAGATTGTGAACTGAAGAAACAGGTATGTGGTTCAATGTATTTCAATGGGGTTTTGAACTTAGTTGCATAACTTTTGCATTTTTGCATATTTTTGGACCACATTTTAACATGCCTTTTTGGGACACTGCCTCATGAACAATTGCACTGATATTATGCAAATCTGTCCTGAAAGTTGATTTCTTGGTCCCTGCATGAAATCACCTTTCAGGCAGGAGTTGAACATTTTCTCTGACATTGTTCATCAGGTGGAGGTAATAAGAAAGATATGTTGAAAATTCAGTGTAAAATATTAAAACATTAAAGTTATGAGCCTCCTTGAATTTTGCAAATGCAGTCTCTTAATTTTGGTAATTTTTATATTTTTATCCCAAATTTGCAGCATAGCCATTTTTACAGCACCTCATAAATGTAACAGCTGTCATTTTCAGTTCTTGTCCAAAATGTGATTTTGCATCATGAAAGTTCATTTCACAGTCCCTATACAAAATCAAATTTAGGCCAGGAGCTGAACATTTTCTCGCCCTTCTTAATGAGGTAGGGTCCTGACAAGGCTATGTTGAAAACTTGATGTAAAAAGTATTAAAACTAATTTTCAATATTTTTACCCCAAATTCTTCTACTGTAGCCCTATTGGCTCTGGCAAGAGTTTGTTTTAATTGACCATAACTCGCCACGCTTATTGCTAGATATTTAAAATTTGGCATGCATACTATTTAGAGAGGCCCTAAATGGATGCCATGTTATGAATGAGAGTTGGGGAATTATTGGGGCTCAAAGTCAAGATATTTATTATTCATGTGAACATTTTTGAAAATACTTCTATACTTACTCCTTAGCCACCTTTGGAGCTAGATAATTGAAAATTGATATCACTACTTTCTTGGAATAGTCTTAGAAACTATTAAATAGATAGGTAGTTGGTGTCATAAACCCACTCTGAGGGTCAGGTCCACTGAGCTCACTGTGCCCACCCCTAAGTGCAATCTGTGGCAGGGAGGGGAAAACAGGGATATGCTCCCCATGTCCTTCTAGAAAGCTCACCTAGATCACAACTGAACACCTGCCACGAGGTCCCAGGGCTCCCTCCTTACTCTGGATAAGGGTACAATACCAGCCTTGAGTCTTGTAGCCAAATGAGAACTCTTCTTGGTAGTTACACAAAGGGAGAAGAGCTAGGCATTGCATTTTCTTCAGGGTAGCCTTGTAGCCCTGATTTTGTCTTCTCCCATGGGCATGCAATACCCTGGTTCAGATCCCCACAGACCCTTCCTTGAGACTTTAGTATTCTTCCTATCTTTACCCAGATTTAACTGTATAGACCCTTATTTGATTGATAGCTTATGGTGATGCCTTTAGCAATAATAGTTTAGTCACAGATTATTATGAAACATCCCACAACCACACATAATATGAAAAAATCTCGCTCAGGCAGGTTTCTTAAAACAAATGTTTTACTAAAATAATTAATAATTATGCAATTACAACTAAAAGTTTTAGAACATTTGGTCACAGAATAACACAAAAAGTGAAAAATATACATAAAACAAACACACTATAAACGTTTATCTAATTTCTACCTTATGTTCATAGTGATTTGAAATCAGAAGAACAAGTGCAGTCTCTTATTCTTGTCTGTCTCTGTGTTGTGGCAGTTTTGTTTCTTGTGTGTCAGAAGAGTGTCCTTTGATAACGTGAGCCAACCAATGCTCTGTGGAGGGTCTTATATAGGGATGTCCATCCCAGTCCGTGGATAAATAGTGGCCTTATTTTGTTAGGCCAGTAGATGTCACTCTTGCTTTTCCAGATTTTAAGGAATTATTTATTTCCTTATTTGGGGTCTCCTATCACCACTTGCTTGTACATTAATAACACTTTCAGAATTAGTGTCTTTGAAGTCCTACTGCCCTACAGTATAACACTTGTAAGACAATTCACACCAGCCTGTTAGGAATGACTATTGACTAGACCCTGTTTCAGGCATCCTTCCTTTGAAGTGAAAGAGTTTTATGATCCTAGAGAAAGTTTTCTATCCCTTGACAATTTTATGACCCTCTACCTTTGACTAGCTGACATGGAAATCCCTTTGAAATGTAATTTTCAGTTTCCTGTCTAGTAGCTGTTTTCCTGGATCACATAGGAATGTCACATGTTTTGCAAGACCCTTTTCTCTCTTCCTGTGACCGTTCAGTAACACTGGGCATTTTCTTGTGCAATTTAACATACACAAAATCACATAAAGAAGAATATACATAAATATATCTGCAAATAATGACTGGCAGTTGTCTAGCTTGCCACAGTTGGTTACATAAATTGTAGGTTACAGGAGTTCAGCTTGTCATAATTTAATTATTTCTTAAATTGTGTAAGACATTTTCAAAATATATTCATAGTTTTACAGTAGCTCCACTGCTATTGCAGGTATGCACTCAATATTTGGCATGTATACCCTATTGTATCTGGCAAGAGTTTAGACCTGTTGGCAAAACATGATGCAGAAACCCAGGTATCACAGGGAAAAGTTTATTCCAAAACCTGTAGAAAAACAGTGTACCTCCTGGGAGTTCAGAAACCTCCGAGCAACCTCAGTGAAAAATAGTCTTACATATACTCTTATACCATAGATAAGAAAGTACTTTACTAGGTAATGGACTCTTCCAAAAGGCTGAACAGCAGAATACAGAAATGATATTGGTGGACAGTTAGCACCTAGGACAGTTAGATCATTACTTGTTCTGCACATATACACTGATAAGAGAAAAGCTGGCTAAGGCTAGTTTTTGGTACCAATACAGTGATTTATTTTATTTTATTATTATTATTTATACATATTCAGAATTACACCTTTGAGTCATAGACTCCTTTGCAAAGGCTTCCCATCAACAATACAGAGGTTGTACAAGGTGATACAGAGGTTTAACAAGTTCATATAGATACATAAGAGTGAAGAAATATAAGATACAATAGGTGAGCAGAGGGACAACAATCATGTATTCTTAGGCCATACAGACCTGGCATCAAGGCTTAACAATGAGCAGAGAACATTAACTCGATTGGTTAAATTACCCATCATCAACAATAGGTGCCCCATATGGTGGTAATGACTTGAAATCCATTCTGAAGCAAAAGGTACAAATGTGAAGTTTGGGGTTGGAGGACCTGAGTGGCCTGGGGGCAGTCACACAAGATATCCATTAGGAGGTGATTTTTCAGTGGAAGTTTAAAAGGGCCAAGCTTTGTTTCCAAGGTGATGGCAGCGGGAGATTGTTTAGCCATTTTGGCACTCGATAAAGGAAAGCTCTTTGGCATAAGGAGGTCTGGCAGTGGGGCACCAAGATTAGTGATCTGGTATTGCTCTTAGATACTCTAGAGGTGGGAGCTTGCTTGACTAGTGGGCTGAGACCAGATGGGGCTTGTTCGAGGATGGCTTTTTTGCCAGGAGGCAATTGTGATATTTTAGTCTCACATCAAAGTTAAACCAGTTTGCAGATTTGTAGAGCTTACAGTTATGTGTGAGCCTATCACACCCTGTGACAACCGTCAGGTTTTGTTAAATGTGGTTTTGGTATAGAGGCATGTAGTCTGGTCAGCAGTGCCATATATTATGTTGCCATAGTCCAAGAGGAGAGGACTGATGAGGTAACTGCTAAGGGAGGGCTTCAGGGGTGAAGTAGTGTTTGTTATGGTATAGGAGGCCAATCTTGGTGTTAAGGGCCATGGACAGATGTTGAATGTGAGGGCAGGAAGTGAGTGTTTTATCAAGAAAGGCAACTAGGTACTTAAAGGTGGATATTTGCTCAAGAGAGGCATTTACAGAGTTTTGGAGGTTCTGGTGGTAATCACCATTTCGATTCTGGCGGTGGGAGAAAAGAATTGATTTGGTTTCATTGTAATTTAGGATTAGCCTGTGGGACCAAAAATTTTTCGACAGTGAAAAGGTCTTGTAGGGTGCACTGGAGCATGGAGAGCGGGGTGATTTGTATAAATGACCACATCATCTGCATTTAGGAGTAGGTTACCAGGACACAAGTTAGGGAGTGGGTATAAGAAGAGGCTGAAAAGGAGGGGCCATAAATCAAGCTTTGGGAATGCTGGAAAGAACTAGGTGACTGGTGGGAAGCATGGTGCCAATCTTAACTGTTGGGTCCTACTGGTTAGATAGTTAGAGATAGTTATGTGCTGACTGTTGCAACACTGCAAAAGCTGCAGGTGGTGCACAAGCGCTACCAAATAATCATGCTGGATAACAGTTACTAAGCACATAATAACAAGTGTAAGTAAATATAAATTTACTTTGTGCTGCAATAATGGTGTTGTAGCATGTATGGGGTGTATGGGTGTCCTAGGTCTACATACTCCCCCATTGTTGCCTAATAAAGAGGCAACACCAAAGAGAAAACACTGTGGGCTACAGCTGGTGGATTGTGTGGCATAGAGAAAGCATAATTGGGCACATGTTGTTGAAAGTGCGGTATAAGAGCATAAGGTAAAAAATAAGGAAAAAATCAAAAAGCTTGAATAATAACAAACCTTTAAATGTAAGTTCTAACCAAGTGTTACATAATGCAGTACTTAAATCACCATCATGAAACAGTTATTGAGAGAATTATGTGATTTAGTAATAGTATTACTAATATAAATGAGGTGTGTATCCTTTCTATTTAACAAGGATTTGAGATTCAAGGTGAGTGGATAGATATGCACATTTAAAACTGGTAAATACTGTTCTATACAACTGACATAGTCAGGGTCACTATAAATGTAGTCCAGTTCCAGGGTGGAACATGGGTGATAACAGTATGGCCAATGATAGTGCATTCATGTGGTACAAAACATAAACTGGGGTGTCATCACCACAGGTGAGAGGTCCACAAGATAAATTCTTGTAATTGGCCACAACCAAGTGATGTCCTTCACTGTCATAGGTAGCTTAAACTTGAGGAAGATACCACTTATGAGTTGCACAAGGCAGGTAATTGAAGCATTGTTGAGCTGGCTGGTGAGCGTTGCATGGCTTCATAGGCACATGTCATCCTGTAGACATTGTATGAGGTGATGTGACATTAACAGGAGCTGAAGCAGTTTCAAACAGGCCATCATCAAAAGCATATGATCAGTCTATACAGTTCACAGAGCAACCAAACACCAATGTAGTTATGCCAAACACATCACATAGGCACAAACAGTGATAGCCCTGTATGGCACAGCAGTCAATATGTAGGCTGCCTAGGTGTCCAGTTGAGGATAAAACACCAGCAAAGCAGAAAGGTTGAGGCATTCTCTGTAGATACTGCCCTCAAGGTGGCTCATGGAGTTGACTTTAGCCAACTTGTTGAAGACTGAGGAATCCTTATCAAAGACTGGCAGGAGATGAAGGAGACGCATATGGTGTCCTTGATGGTATAATGACATGTTGTGTAGCAAGGTCCTTAATTGGGATGTGTGTGACATCATTTAAATTTCTGGCTGTGGCCAGAGAAAACAAACAGTCTTGGACATACACATGGTAGTGCATATCAATGATTTACAATATGGGCAGTACCATTTGGCCATATGTTTATCTTGGATCAAATCAGGTATGCACCCTGATTCCAGATTGGTGATAGTGCTTATGGTATAACTACCATAAGCCAAACAAATGAGTTCCTGCCTCTCTGGTGCTGTTTAGCTTCTTTATTATTATATGCAATCAATTCGTTAATCTTATTTTGAGTCTTGTTAAATAAATGTGTAATATTGTGCATGTTGTACACTAGAATCTTTCTCCCATGATAGACTATCAATACTGTGCAGCATGGGATGTATGACAGTTTGAGCTTGTTTACTATTAAAGTAATTTATATGATGTTTAATTTTTGCTAAATCAGCTCTGTTCCAGATTGACAATCTCAACCAAATAAACTTGTAACAGTACCTGCAGTTCCTGCTAGGCCTGTGTCGCCCAAACTCTATTTAGGGCACTTGGAGCAGAACATGCCTCTGTGTTCAATAGTGTATTGCCTACCTACTGGGTTATGTGCACATGATTGGTATGCTGCAACAATGTCTAGTAACATGGTGTCATAAAATTTAGATACATTTATATTGGAGCAATGGCCAAATTCAGCCATGTTCCAATAAGTAATATTGAAAACAACAGGAACATGCATAAATTGAACATCACGGATAAGTGTCTTAGGGAGTGAAATTGTGACAAGGCCACTTGGTGGACCTGGTTCTATATTTGGACATTGTAAGAGTTCATCAGGTTCTGATGAAGCTGGCATGACTGTGAGGAAATGAGCAGCCATTGCAATTGTTTGACTCAAACATTCATGAAGTTTGCTGGAGTTAAAATACTTAGCACTACTTATGTCCCTGATGCTGTTGTAATGTTGTATGGCCCTGTATGATGTTGATTAACTTGGCATAAGCACTAAGTTACATTGGGGAAGATGTGAGCATTAGGCCAACATTGAAAGGTTCCTTTGGCAAGGACAGTTGGATGCCCTGTTCTGTAGAGTTACCAGTTCTCAATTCAATTTGTACAGTTGAGTTATCTGAAGAAACCACTATAGCATTAAGATAAGTATATTTTACGCTCACACACAGTCACATGGGTATATGGGAGCTAAATAGCAACATCACCATTATGGGATGCAGAACATGAGCCTCACTAAGGCACTCAAAAAAGACTGGTTGTGAGCAGCAACATTCTGAAAAATAAGAACAAAGATAGGCAAAATATAGATCCCCCCAATCTGGGAGAAGGAGCACTAATCACTTTTGAATAGTTTTATTTGATTGACATGTTACCACTTGTCCACAAGTTTCTTATGTTGTGTCAACCATCAACCACACTTGATAGACAGCAGGGCTCAATTTGTTCACAATGTGGTAGGAGCCAGACCACTTGCCTGACAGTGGATGGGCTGGTGTGGCATATTACTGTACTATGACTTGATTGACTACTTGCCAATCGGCTACTTTGACATCTTTGCCAAAGTACATTTTGGACCTTTGCTGAACCTTGCCCAAATTCTGAACAGCAAAGCGATAAGTTTGGAATAGATTGTCCTTTAGCTGTTCAACATAAGTATTAGCTTATTCTGTCCATGGTCCAGGTGTTGAGATATATCCACAAATCATCCATCTGCTGGCCTGTCATCACCTCAAAGGGTGTACACTGGGTTGCTGTGGCAGGGTAGCTCTGATTGCCATTAGGAGTAAGGGCAAGAGTGTCCCAATTTTGACATTATCATTTGCAAACTTACAGCATCAACTTAATCTATCTGTTGGCCCTCTCTACTTGTCCTGAAGACTGGGGTTGGTAGCTATGTGAAACTTCTGTCTGACTCCCAACAACTCAAACATTCCTGCATAAACTCTCCAGTGAAGCTTGTTCCCTTGTTGGAGTCCGTCTTGTGAGGCAGGCCCCATCTGGAAAATACCTGTTCTACCAGGATCTTAGCAGTAGCTTTTGCAGGTGTTTGTTCTGCAAGGAAGGCTTCAACCCATTTAGAGAAGAGATCTGCGATCACAAGAGCATACTTGTTGCTCTTACCAGTCTTGGGTAGAGGCCCAATGAAGTAAATCTGTATGGAAGTCCAGGGTCCGGATTTCCACTGTGGGAGTAATTTGACATTTTTATTACCAGGAATGGTATTATTCTGGGCACAGGTGATACAGTTGTCCTCATAGTGTCTGACATCCACTGACTGACCAGGCCACCAACCCAAGGTTTTCAGTCTTTGTACAGTTTTGTCTATGCCTTGGTATCCACCTCGTGGGTGTGTCATTTGCCTGGTAAGTGAGCTCCTTGGGGACCACCAACAATTCTTGTGTCCTCAGATTTGTATAAGACCAACTTCTGGTATGCACAGAGCAGGAGATTTCAGAGTGTTTGAAGGGGTTATTTTCAGACATTTCTCTTACTATCTCTTTGGAGATGTATTCATACCCTTTTATTTTCAGGATCTGTCATTTGTGCTGCATCCAGATCCAGTGGGACCACTCAGGTCCTCTTCTGTGCAACCACTGGATGGGCTGCAGTTTGAGGTTACATTACCTATAACTCCCTTACGCCGCCTGCCTTGGTCAAGGTATCTGTTCAATCATTGTATTGGTGGTATGGGTCATCTTTGAATGAGCTTTGATCTTGTGAATGTAAAGTCTGAAAATATTTTAATCAGCTTGGTGTTAATGTACTTCAATAGGTCTTCGTATTTCACAGGAGTCCCTTCTATTTTTTTATTCAATTTACTTTATTAACACAGCAATGTTACATGAAATTTACAGCCCTAGCCAGGCCGATATTTGCAGTCAAACAGGCCATTATCATGAGTACATGTTAGATAAAACAGTAATAATGAGAATGAAACAAATTGACATAATCTATTGACATAGTAACCTAGTAAATCCTTTTACCCAAAACCCCACACTTCCCAACACCCTCATCCCCAGCAGCATTTACTAAATTGGAGAACCACGAATTCTCGATAGGAAAACAAGGACTCAGGAGATGCTTCAGGCAAGGGAGTACTTCCTACGACTAAGGAGACTACATTTGCCAGGTATCTAGAACTGCATCTAGAAGGCCCCATTTGGCACTATAAGACTGCATTCTATTATTCATTTTTGCTATATATGGTTCCAGCTGTAATGCCAACATAATCTCCCTATACCATTCGAGCACTGGAGGTGTTATAACATCTTTCAGTGCCTTAGGATGATTGCCTTAGCCATAGCTGATATAATAACCATGTATAACTTCTTCTGCTTAATCATGTCTCTGGGAAACTACTCAACAGCCAGATTTCTGATGTGAAAAGACTCTAGACCTATTATAGGTGATAACGAAGCTCGAATTGCCTTCCAGAAAGGCTGAATCTTGGATAATACCCACAGTACATGGTATAGGTCCCTTCTCCAGCTTTACATCTGCCGAATTGGGTGATGTTAATTTATCCATCCTGTATAACTTAGCAGGAGTGTAGTACAAGTTGTGTATAATATTCAATTGCTGTAGTTTGTATCTGTCCTGCCTTATATATTTGTGGTTATTTTCCCATATTTGCTCCCATACTCCCTTGTCTGTGTTCATCTCAATCTCTGTCTCCAGTAATGACTAACATTGGAGGTATTCCTTCATCTATCCTCTGCAATTTGTGATAAACTCTGGAAACAGAGTGGCGTTGATCCGCAATCTTAAACAACCAGGACAATTCGGTCTTGTTTTCAACCCATGCTTTCATCCCACACAGGTGCGCTTTTATGTAGTCACCAATTTGTCAGAATTTAAAAAGTGTCCTCTTACTCCTGGAATTTGAGAGCAGGCTTGTTCATACGACAATAGTTTCTTGCAGTGCCAGATCCCCAGGCATAACCCGACTATCGATTCCCAGAATGTAAGAGGGATCGGGGCTTGTTGTATTTGAAAGTGAATGTTATGTGTCAGGATTGTTCCAGTGAATTCTGCCAATTCACCTTTAGGAACTTCTGAGCTTGATGCAGGGCTTTTATTGACCATCCAATGGGCGTATTTTAAGTGATTTTGGGAGGAGTCTTAAAGTGGTATAAGCAATTGAGTTTAAAGTTAATGAATATTTGAGAACTAAGTCTCTCAATGTGGACCCGGAGGCACATAGGAGTTGGGGCCACTAAGGAGTCAGTTGGTTCAAAAACTAGTTTACTGACATGCGATGCTATATAGTATTTAAAGAAAGAAGGGAGCGTAGGCCTCCTGATTTCTTAGATCCTGTGAGCTTCGGGTAGGCTCTTCTAACAGTCTTCCTTTCCATAAAAATACATTAAGTAATTTTGCAAGGTCCCAAACCAAGTTTTGGGTAGGTAAGGTCCTAGCATATTTAAAGGATAGAAAATCCTTGGTAGTATGTTCATTTCACTGTTTCTATTCCAGCCCAGAGTGACAGGGGCAGCAAACTCCATCTTGCCAAATCTTGCTTAATTATTTTAGTTAAGTTATAGAGATTTTCTCTAATCATCATGGTGATCCCCTAGTGATTTTAATACCAAGATATGTTAATACTTCTGGTTCCCAGCTTAACCCCAATTCCCTGCCACACCAGGATAGCATCTGGTATTTAACGGAAAAGCTTTGTCTTGAAATGTTAAGTTTGTAGTTCGAGACTTTGGAGAACTGTGCGATTTCTTGCAAAACTGCTGGTATACAGGTTTCTGGGTCCTGTAAGTGCAAAAGCAGATCATCAGCATAGGCTGAAATTAAATATCTCCTGTTTCCCATCTGCAATCCCTAATCTCCTGAGCTGCGAATAATCTGCAAATCAGGGTTCCAGATATAAATTAAACAGGAGTGGGGAGAGTGGCCAGCCCTGTCTTGTGCCACAGGTGAGAGGAAAAGGGTCCGACAATATACCATTACACCATACCCGCGCTTAGGTGTTCTATATAATACTTGGACCCAATTCAAAAACCCTCTGATAGACCAAACCTGGACAAAACTGCAAATAAGAAGTCCCACAAAACCCGTCGAATGCTTTTTCGGCATCCAGTGCTAGTAGGACTGCCGGGTCTGCATGTTATGTGCATGTACAATTAGGTGGTGAGGTTTACGATATGATCACTGGACGCCTACCATTCATGAAACCAACCTGCACATCACTTACCAACTTACTCATTAATGGACTAAGTCAGTTGGCTAACACCTTGTCAGTATCTTAATATCAACATTCAACAATGATATCGGGGTAACTGCCAGGAAGAGCAGGGTCTCACTCTGGTTTGGGAATAAGAGTTATGAGGGTCTCCAAGAAACTTTCTTCTGAAAGACCCATCATACCAAAATTATATACTTTGATCAGGACTGGACAAATTACTTCACATAGGCTTTATATAAGTTACTAGTCAGACCGTCGGGTCCAGGGGACTTATCCGAGGTAAGTTAGGCAGCCGCTTGTTTCACTTCCCATTCTTGTATCGGTGATCCTAACTTAATCGCCTCTAGATTTGTAATCTTAGTCAGGGTAACTGAATCTAAGAACTCTTGAATTACTTCAGGTTCCGCTCTATCCTCAGTAGGGATGGAGTATACCTTTTGGAAATATTCTCTAAAAGTTGCGCAATTTCTCTAGGGTCTCTGGTTATGGTGCCCCCCTATTATTTTGTAGAGCAGCTATAAATCTATTGAGTCTAGCTGTTTGAGTCTTAGGGCTAGAAGTTTGCCTGCTCTTTCACCAGATTCAAGATACTTGATCTTAGTTCTCCGGAGAACTAGTTCTGCTTTTTGCATCATAATTGAGGAGTATTGAGTTTGAAGTTGATTCAGTTTAATTCAATCAGCTTCAGTTGAATATTAGGTGATGTTATTTTCAATGGCCCTAATAGCATTAGTGATTTCATTTAGCCGTGACCTATCTTTCTTGGCCTTAGTAGAAGTTATTCTAATGCACTCCTCCCTCTGCGCACACTTCAAGGCTGCCCAAACAATATCGATATTGGAGACTGAGCTTACATTTTATAGAGAAAATGGGATATAAAACCCTTCAGGTGTTCATAAGTAAAAGAATCCTGTAATAACTGATTGTTGAGTCTCCACATGAAATCTCTCTTGTTACCAGGGTTGGGTTTAAATAAGATAGATACTGGGGAGTGATCCGATATAACCCTGGCATGTATCCTTGCATCTATAAAAGAGGCATAGGAGTCCCTTCTGAGGAAGCATACTGATGGGTCTTCCAAAAGGAGAAACTCTGAAAGAGAGTTACACACCATGATGAGTCAGAGAAAATGATAGTATCCCCTCCTCTTTGCCATGGATGATTTCCAGGCACAGGCAATGGCTGTCAGGTCTGCATACAGTGAGGATCGAATAGTACACAGTCTGGATACCTCAATGGTGTCACCCCTGGACAAAGGACCAGAACCCCAAACCCTGCCACTTGTTCTCCTTCTTGATAGGAAGAAGAGCCATCCATAAAAATATGGCAGAGAGTGGGATCTGCCAAGTTAGTTTCAGTGCTGGGTAGAAAAGGGCCTGGTTCTGGCAGAGTGGGTGGCTCTAAGCCACATTCTGTGGGGTCTCCTTGGTAAAGGATTCCATGTGCCAGGATAGATGACATTTTGTGGGGTGTACAGTGATATCTCAGGCCTGCTGGAGGAGTGACCAGTGGTTAAGTTTGGTGTTTGAGACATTATCATCTTTCACTCGGTCTGAGAACAGAAAATTGGTGGGGAATGATTGGTGTGCAGCACAATGGGCCAAATACATATGATGTAAGTGAAGTGTTTAACAGCCCAGAATGTGGCAAGGAGGTGCCTCTCACAGAGATAGTACTTCTGTTCTACCAGGGATAGTACCTGGGAGGTGTAGGCAATGGGCCTGAGGGTTCCATCTACCTTTTGTGCCAGTACTGCAGGTATTGCAGTGTCAGAAGTAACACTTTCCAAATGAAATGGCAATTCTAGGTTTGGATTGGCCAAGGTTGGAGCTGAGGACAGTGCCTGTTTCAGGGAAGTAACAGCAGTTGTATGTTCTGTTCCCCATGACCAGGGAACATCCTTTTCAGTAACTCATACAGGGTGTGGCCTTCTGTGCAAAACCACAGATAAAGTCTCGGGAGTAAGTGACCATGCCCAGGAAGCACCTAAGGTGGAGACACTAGTAGCCAGGGGCAAATCCTGAATACCTTGGACCTTGGGCAAGGCTGGACTCCAGCCTTCTTTAGTAATATGCAAGCCTAAAGGAAACTTCTGGAGACAAAGCTGTACCTTTGCAGGGTAGCATGAGACTTGCCTGGTGCAGAAGTGCAGGAGCTCCTACAGGGCTGTAGGTGCTTTCTAGGCTTGCAGTGGCCAAATTAAGATCATCCACATACTGCAAGAGGCAGTCAGGGAAGAAAAACCTTGTATGGCATCCTCATGTGAATGTGAAAGACGGAGGTGCTGTTATGAAAACCCTGTGGTATGTTCAGGTCCAGGTGTACCGATGCCCATCAAAAATAAAGAAAAATTTAATTGGCTCTCAAGGGCCAATGCCAGTGACAAAAACATTGAAATGACTGGGTTGCTGACCCATTTGTGTTTAGGTTTAAGGAGCTGGAGAATATCTGGGGCAAATGACATGTTAGGTGCATAGCTTGGGGTTGCTTGATTGAGCATCCTGTAGTCAATGGTCAACCTCCAGCTGTTGTTGGACTTCTTCACAGCCCAAATCAGACAGTTGACTGTGGAGACACAGGGCCTAATGACCTCTTGTTTCTGGAGGGATTCTACTGTGGCCCTAAGAGAAGGGCTTGCCTGTGTTGGAAAGGGGTATTGCCTTTGGCATGGTGGGTCCCCACCAGTAACCCCTATGAGGGTGTTCATTCTGCCACAATCATGTTTGTTTGTTTCTGGCAAAGGCATCCCAGTGTTTTTCCATAATAGGCTTTAATTTAACAAAAGAGGTATTGCTTAAACATGAGCATGACGTCATATTCTGCATAATTTGCCTTCACTGCTGCTACAACAAATGAATCAGAAATGAGTAGTAAATGATTAAGGCTTGGTACTTGGAGTAGTAACCTACTGGCTAAGTCCATTATGCACCCATATCGAGAGAGAAAATTTACACCTAGGATACTCTGATGATGATGGAGAATCATGAGGTCAAAGCAATGTTGCACTTCTAAGGTAACAATGGTGATGGGTATTGGTTTGGACTAGTAGGTCATAATCACAGTCACCTTGAATGTTTGGGTGCAAGTAGCCTTCCCATTGACCAGAAAGAGTGTTTGGGATTATCCTGATGTAACACTGAAACAGCAGCACCTGTGTCCTGAAGTAGTTCGAGCTGGCAGCCCCAAACTTGCGCTTCTACACATGGGCATCCAGAGTCATCGGTAACCTGAGATGTGAGTATCCAGACCTGGGCCAGACACCAACAGTCTGATACACCACAATCTTGCAAGGCATCATGGAGTGCAGGATCCAGCTCCTGGAGCATCTGTACTACTTTGGAATATGGGGACTTAGACTGTCTGCCCCATTGGAATCCTGTACTGTAGGGAAGCAGAATCTCCTCTGCAGATGGCTGCTACAATTCTTGTCAGTTCAAGTTTGGTCTGGGATGTAATCAATTTTATTTTGGAGTTGTTGGCCCGAAGTTGGTCTTTCTTTGCAATCAAATCCTTGTACAAAGGTCTGGACAGCTGTTTTCATCCATTATTTCCCTTCTATCTGATTGGCTTGACTTTGGTTGATATTTCTGTTTTTATATCCTCGCATTTGGTGCGAGGACTTGTCTTGTTGAGAGTCTTTTGATTTCCCTCCACCTTGTGTTAAGTAGAGGCATCTGCACTGTGTTGTACAGTGGCTACCTTGGGCTTGGAGCCCAAACCAAGGCCCCTGCATGGACCTGGTATACACACTTCACCTGCTCCATGATGTCATGTAGACAGTCCTGTTTAGGGAACATGGTGACTTCCACTATTCCATGGATGGTTGGCTGGATGTTTTTCAGAAAAAAGCATTGAAACTCAAGTGAGTCCCTGCCTGGATGCTCACTGGCTAATCTTGTCAGTACTGTACACAACATACAAAAGGCTCTCATACTGAGCTGGGGTTTCTTTAACCTGCCACTCCATCTGGGTCACTAGCATTATGCCGACCATGTTGAGGTGTGCACCACCACCTACAGGTGAGCCATGACTCTGTCAACAGGGACTGTTACATCATTACATATGCCTGCAGGCAACTTTACCCACAACATGTGGTCCATAGTTTGCTTTAGAACCTGTACCTAATACTCAGGTGAGAGGCTGAGTATCTGGCAGTGTTGCTGCACCTTTTCTAGGTAGCAGCTATGTGTATCGCTAGGGCCATGTGGCTGATTTTATCCACAATGTTTAATATGGCTTGTGCAGACTGTAGGGCACTGGGACCTGTTCCCTGTCCGACAATAGTTTTTGCAACCATCCCGCCATGGCGGTAGCCACACGCTGAAGGAGAGTCTGTTTCTCCACCTTCTTCTTCAGTGTATCACTGACTGCTTGTTTCAGCACTTTGGACTGCGCAGTGGAGATCCAAGCTTTTGAGATCACCTTGCAATCAAGTCTTCCACCTCTTCCTTGTCCTTCTTATTTAATGTGGCCACCGTGTGTGAGGCCTCAACCCACGGAGCCCAGGGAAAACCATCATCATCACTGTCATCATCATCCTATGATGACAACATAATAGGGGCAACGGCACAGCTTCACATGACCTCTCAGTATTTCCAACTGCTGACATAACTTCATCATGATTCACATTGCCTTTAATCTGTCCTTTACATGATCCTGCAAAACTCTATACGTGGCGCTTACATCATGGTTTTCTAAGCTCCTTTCTAATACATTCTGACTTCTCTCAAACTTTTGCTCATACTCTTCATACTCCTCCTCAGTGAGTCATTCATACTTGTAAGCAAACCATTCAACTGTAACTCATGCGTCTTATCCTGGTATAACCTCTCATTCTTTTCCTGCAACTTAACAATGTCCTTGTCCTTTTCCTGTACCACACACTCAAGTTGATTCTGATTCTCATTCTTAAGCTTTTCAATTTCTCATTCCAGCTCTTTCTGTTGTTCACCCACTTTCCTGGATCTGGAGCCTAACTCATGTCTCAGAGCCAGAACTTCAGAGTACATTGCTTAGAATAAAGCATACAGGTTGGCAACTATTACACCTTTGTGGTCATGTTTCTAGGCTGCTGACTTTGTCTCTGTGTACAGTTTGCCAGTATACTGTACTGGATTACTCAGTGATTTCATGTCTAGCACAAAATCATTCCAACCTCCATGGGAAGTGAAAAGTATAAGACATCTAATTTGAGATTGGTGTTAATGACCATTGTTTGAGGTTTCCCTTTATTGCACTAACCGAAAGATCAAAGCTTATTGGTTCACCTTGAATCCAGCAGCTAGACAGTAACAAATTCTGGTGCTAAGGTCCCATTGGACCATGTTGCAAGTTGAATGAGGGGAGGAGGTTTGAACACCTGCATGATCCCTATCTCATTTACCTGTGTATCTATTGGCACACTATGTCGGTTCCATCCAAACAGGTCCTTCCATGGTCACCAATTTATAGCTGGCAGGAGTCTAGACCTGTTGGCAAAACATGACACAGAAGCCCAGATATCACAAAGAAAAGTTTATTCCAAATGTATAGAAAAACAGTGTACCTGCTTGGAGTTTGGAAGCCTCCAAACACCATGATGCCATCATGCAAACTCAGTGAAACACAGTCTTACAGACAATCTTATACCACAGATGAGAACATACGTTACTAGGTAATGGACTATTCTTTAAAGAAAGGCAGAAGAGCAGAATACAGCATTTTATTGGTGGGCGGTTACCACCTACAGTAGGACAGTTAGATCATTACTTGCTCTACATGTACACACTGATAAGAGTAAAGCTGGATAAGGCTAGTTTTGGGTAACAATACAGTGATTCATAAAAGGTGCTGACTGCTGCAACATGGCAAAAACTGTAGGTGGTGCACAAGCACTACCAAATAATTATGCTGGATAACAGTTCCTAAGCATGTAATAACAAGTGTAAGTAAATATAAATGTACCTTATGCTGCCGTAATGGGTATTGTAGCATTTATGGGGGTGTATGGGGTGTCCCAGGTCTACATTATGTAAATATGTCCAAGAATCCAACTAAGCTGGATAATTGTGGTTTAGTAGGTTAATGTGGATACTTTAGAAATTGCTTATTGGTAAATTTGCTCAAACATTTGCAGATACATATTGAATAATGGCACTAGGATTCCATCTGTGAATTTAACTTTCACAAAGCACTTATTACCACTGAATCACCTTACCTGCACTAGCATCACAATCCTACAATGCCCTCCAACACTCTGACATTGATACCCAGCATTATTCTCCATCATGACCAGAAATATCCAATATGCTGTCACAATGGCCTTAGTTCTCACTAGTTATAAGGTTTGGCATCAATTGTGCCATTGTTTTCAAACAGTAAAATATACATTGTTTTTACAGTGTTGTTAGAGTTAGCAAGAGGATTGTACAGAAACAATGCTGCATGTGCATGTGTTTCCACAAGTCATTAAGTCAGTAATCTATAATTGTTGTCTGATATATTGCAAGAAGACAGGTCAGTGCACAGTGTTGTCCATGGATATTTTTCATGGTTCATCACTCAAGATAGTGACCTGACATTTGGCACATTTGGCACTGCTATAGTTTTACTATATAGCCTCATATGAATGTCCCCTATTGCCACTTTAGCCAGCCTTTACTTTCCTCTACAATTTGCAACCCAAGTGTATTACTGGGCAAAATGTATGGACATGGCTTTGACAAAGTATCTCAACATTCCACAATTTCACAAAAGCTCATGAAATTCAACTTTAAATACTGGTGTTATTTTGGAATCTTTGGTTGCTTATAACTTGGCCAGCTTTTGATCAAGAGATTTACTTACTTATTTAGTTGGTTAGTTGTTTTTTTGGTTTTTGCGGTTACATGCACTAGACAAATACAATGCCTATTTTCAGGAAGGACCCGGGAGAAGTACAAACAGTAAGTAAAACATTGTTACAGAGACTCAATAAGTGCATAGAGAAAAACAATACAGAAAAGATGAGACCTTTGTCAACAATTTAAGCAATAATAGAGTTACAGCTGGAGATACAAATTACAGAGAGGCAAAAATGAGGCACTAATTAATTTAGCCGAAATGAGAGTCTGTTACAGGAACATTAATCCAGAAACAAGTGAAATTCACAAAGTTCCTTTTGGAAAACTAGATGTGTCTGATAGAGTGTAAGATTCAATAGAAGAGAATTTCAGATTTTAGGGGCAATGACTGAAAAGCCTGCTCACCCATTTTTGAAATATATTTCAGTTCAACCAGCAATGACATGTCTTTGGACCATAGGTGGTAAGCCTGCTCAGTTTGTTTGAGCATGCTAGCAAGAGTAACAGGTGAACCTGTTCTGATAATTTTGTCAATAGAGCAGCCTATGGTGAAGAGACAAAATGAGAAAGGAGAGAGATAGCCAAGGCTTGAGTAAAGAGAGCAGTGATGGGTCAAACAGGGCAACAATAGGGCAAAGCAACAGTTGTTATTATTATTGCAGGTATTCCATTTAGTCAGTAAACATTTGTTAGTCTCAGAGAAAGGTACCAAACCACAGGTGAGAACAGGCTGCAGGACACTTTGGACTATAGACAGCCTAGTGGCAGGAGTCAGGACATACCTAATTTTATAAGCAAGTCCTAGCTTCACATTTACTATCTCACAATCTGTTGATATATGCAGACTAAAATCAAGGGAAGGATCCAAGGTGGTATTTGAAGGAGCTGACAGCAATAAGTGGCAAGCCATCAGAACAATGACTAGCTAGGGCAGAGGAGCTAGCCCTAACTCCAAGTGCAGAACCAAAAGCATAGAATGGGTTTGCTAGTATTCTGGAGAAGCCTAGTATGAACTAAATGATACTGAACATTCCCAACGTCAACATTAAGCCTCAAGTTGATATCCAATACATTCTTTGAGGTAGTATACAGTATCAGGTGCTCTATGGGTCATGATTATGGGGCTTAGAATTAAAAGAGACATTAAAACTTCCAGTAAATAGGTACTATAAAATTATTCTAGGACTCCCAAAAGCACGCTCTCAGCACTGGAAAGAATGGAAATAGGGCAAATACCAATATAACGTAACGTGGAAGAAAGAATGGTAGTGTACTGATAGAAAGCCTACAAAATGGCTGAATCCAGACTTCCTCAAAATGTATAGAGAAGGCTACCAAATATGCTGACCAATTCAAAAGTTTCCAAAGTATGCAGATAGTGGAAAAATAATTAAACCTTATGGTCTGCTAAATTCCATCATAGATATCAATACCAGATCACTAAAGAACTTCACATGAAAATCAAAGAAAAACTAATATATATATAATATATATATATACACACACACATATATGTATGTATATATATATATATATATATATATATATATATATACACACACACACATATATGTATGTATATATATATATATATATATATATATATATATATATATATATATATATATATATATATATATATATAATAGTGGCGCGATAACACCACTATAGTTAGGGTTGAGTAGGCACGTTAATGTTAAACTTCAAATTTCCTGCATTAATAACTTTGCAATCATTCAACTGATTTGCATGAAATTTGGAATACAGGTTTGTATGGCAGATCTCTTGATTTACCAAGTTGTGCTATGTTTGAACTTATGGTTAAGTGCCAAAATGCACATTTCACCAGTTTTGTGCATTTTCCCATGGTGCTGTGCAGCCACTGTGTGGTCTATTGATCCAAAACTTGGGACATAGAAAGAGCTTGGGTCAAGGAGCATGTCAGCATTTGTTTGGTGAAAAAATATTTATCCGTTCAAAAGTTATTAAAATTTGAAGTGCCCTTTATATCCTATAGGAAAAGTTATATGTTTATTTTGCAAAGAAGAATGGCAATCTGGATATCTGGTCATCCCTCACAGATGAAGATTTTACATGCTTACAGCAGAAAATCTTCTGCCACAAGAAATTTTTCATTTGCGAGCGGCCATCTTGTTTTCAGTTTTCTTACTGAAAAAAGTTGTAGTTTTCTCCACGAGTGACTTTTGGGGCAAATGAGGCATAGATTTTGGTCAGGAACCCCTCTGTTGAACCATGCCTTTGGTTTGGTTTAGTCAAAATAGAATTTTAAAATTAAAATTCTTTGTTCTGCCGTCGCTAACAATCTTCGCTCCTGAGCCTGAAAAATCTTCACCTGAGACGATTTTCGCCATGAGCTTCCTCCACAAGGGGATGACCAGATAGCCAGATTTTCACAACCAGATGTCCATGGGAAGACCAGATGACCCTAGGGATGACCAGATGTCCTCTCATGGCCAAAGAATTTTGTGGCAAAAATTTGCTAGCTCAGATTGAAATATTTTTAAAGGTTTGAAATCTTTAAAATTGCATATCTCAATAATGGTTTGGTCTTTTTTACTTGAAATTTGCAGGTGTTGAGAGGATGTCCTAGATATGTGAATTATGTGGTTTAGGTATTTGGGAATTAATTGGTTTCGGAGATATTCAATGACGTAGTTGACATTTTTCCCATAGGATTACATTGCGATCTCTGTCACGACTGTCGGCACTGTTATCTCAGAAACAAAGCGAGAGAGAGACAGACTTTTCGCTACTGGTAGCTAGGTCACCTTAATGCCACTGAAACAAGATTTTAAACTGCACAGTAAGCCTGCAGTGCAATTTCTTTAGTAGGTTGCACGGTTCATGAGATATTGTTACATTTGTGTTCCAATGGTTCATTGCTGTATAGGGATGCTGTACAGCTATGCCAGATGTATATTGTTATGCAGTAATGGTCAATGTGGTGGGAGTGCAGGGCCTGAAGATAGCCCTTGGCAACCTGGGGGAGCGGGACCCAAAGAGCTCCACGCACCCACCAATACATGTTTTTACTACTTATACTACACTTTTCAAAAGTAAGGACATTTTATGCAACAAACTGTGCTAATGCATCAGTTAAGTTGAAATGACAAAAAGTCAGGAAATTCAATGTTAGGGTGAGCACCCCTCAACCTCTCATCCTCCACAGACTGACAGACACTAGGGTGTGGCATGGGGTCATAAGGCCTGTCACCCCATTCCTCTTTATTGTACCATGTAAACCTGGTTAGACATGCAATGGGGTGACAGTTGGGTCTCATGACACCATGCCACACCCCGACATCTGTCACTCTGTGCAGGATGGGAGTGTAGAGGGGTGCCTCTCCTCAATGTTGAATATCCTGACTTTTGTCACTTCAACCCTAACTGATTCATTGACACAGTTTTTGCATAGAATATATATATATGTGTGTATATATATATATATATATATATATATATATATATGGTAGTACAGTATACCACAGTTAGGGTTGAGGAGCCATTTACATGTTAAACCTAAACTTTTCACCTTAATAACTTTGCAGGGATTTATTTAACTCTAAAAATTGATTAGCGTTTTGCTCATAAAAGTGCCAAATCTTTGTGAAAATGCATAGCTCTTGCCTCACTGTGTTTAACAAACACAGCACTTCTAGAAAATCTATATAAATACTTTCTGTACAGTTAGTATAGTCCCAAGAAAAAACTGCTAATCAATTATTTAAAACCCTGCTTTGCAATCATTCAATGGAGTTTCCTGAAATTTGGAATACACGATCAAGAACCATACATCTTGGGCTATGCCAACTTTCGTACTGTTCAGATATACGGCTGCAGAGTTATTAAGCATGATCTGCATGCACATTTATGCTTTTTGGAATTCTTTGCTCGTCTCTATAGGTCACATGGTTTGTGCGACTGGTCCAACATCTTCAGGAACATGCGCCTGGGTCATTGACGTGCCTTTTGAAGATTTCATGAAAATATTAAACGTTCAAAAGGTATTCAAAAACAATTTCCCATTATAAGTCAAAGGAAAAGTTAACAAAAAATTGACAGTGTCACAAATGCAGTTTTACTTTACATATTGCCCTTTTACTGTCTCAAATCCGTCATTTTGTTTTCAGTTGGTCATCAGAAAAATGCTTGGCTTTTAAATTTGGGACCCTCTAGCAACCTAATTATTTTTGTATTCACCTAGTCGGACCCTGAGGATGCTAGGCATGTCTTTATTTTGGGGCAAATTTCTGGAAAGGTACTTTCGCAAAGTACTTCCGCACTTGCGACACTGTTGAATTATTTTTGCAGCTTTCACAAAAGTTCGACAGTACTTTTCCAGGCTGTGGGAAAATGACAGCAATTCCTTTGCAACCCTGCTTCAAAAGAACAGTTTGGTCTCTTGGCTAAATTTGGAGGGAACACAGCCAACATCTCACAGATGTGCCTTTCAGTATTTTGGTGAAAAAATATTACATGGTGGTAAAGTTACGCACTCCAAAGTTGATGCTTTTTCCCATAGGATAACATTACGGCGCCTGCCATTATAGGAACCCTTTGCTGCCCTGCTGCAAAATAATGGTTTGGTCTTTTGGGCTGAAATTTGAGATAAGAAAGCCAACATCCCACAGATGTGCTTTTACTTGTTTGGTGAAAAAATATTACAGGAAGACAAAGTTACGGCACTCCAAACTTCTCTTTACCACAGGATAACATTACGGTGTTTGCTGTGTTTTCAAGGCCTGGATCTCGGATACAGTGCTAGATAGGGACTTTTCATCAGAAAAATACTGGGCTAAGTACAAATTAGCCACAAAAGTCATAAATCATATG
This sequence comes from Neoceratodus forsteri, assembly GCA_016271365.2. NCBI lineage: Eukaryota > Metazoa > Chordata > Ceratodontiformes > Ceratodontidae > Neoceratodus > Neoceratodus forsteri. The sequence continues at coordinate 61,140,197 of CM057459.1, forward strand.
ACTTTTAAACTTTTTTCACGTTATATGGTTCCTGAGATACAAGCAATTTAGTATTCCAACTCCTCATTTTCTGCTCCAAGACCCATTATTATGCATACATTCTTTGTACTCACTGTATTTCTCTCTCGGCTTTTGAGGAAAATCAGCCTGTAAGCTTTACATTACGTTACCCTTACCGCTTCTGCTTGTGGTTCTGTAACCATTTCACTTACTGTTCCTGTCTCGGCACCATGTGTTACCTTCTCATTTTCATTTGCGCTTGCGTTTGCATTATTTTAACCATTTGTGTCTCACGGTACTGTTTATCTTTTCTGTTTCGCTTTGTGTCACCATCGTATTACCATTTGTGCTTGTGGGCACCGTGTTACTATGTGACTAGACATCACGTGGTGGGGCGCAAGGCCTTTGGGCCCCGTGACCCCACCACTGCATTACATTCACTATTTCTCATTATCCTTTTCAAAAGAAAGGAAATTAGAGGCAAAAATCAATTTACTGCATTATTTAGGGTTGTTCCACAGCAACAAAAGTGAGGAAATTTGGTGTTAGGTTGAAAGAACCCTTGTACCCCCCTGCCCACACCCCCAACCGCATCGGGTGCACATAGAAACATAGAAACATAGAATTTGATGGCAGATAAGGACCGCTTGGCCCACCCAGTCTGCCCATTTCCTATCTACTGGATAAGCTGCAGATCCTAGTTAACCAGCAGCCTCACTTCTTCCTACCCCACCCCCAGAACTGCCTTATGACTATCCCATGCATGCTTGAATTCCACCACTGATTTTGACTCCAACCTCCTCCAGAAGGCCGTTCCATGCATCCACAACCCTCTCTGTGAAAAAATACTTCATTAAATTACCTCTGAGCTGCCCCCTCTATCTTCAAATTGTGCCCTCTTGTTCTTGCACACCTCTTTTTTTGAAAGATGCTACCCTCTTGGACTTTGTTGATTCCCTTGAGGTACTTGAAAGTTTCTATCATGTCCCCCCTCTCCTCCCTTTCCTCGAGGCTATACATATTAAGCTCCTTAAGTCTCTCTTCATATGTCTTGCAGTGCAGACCCTGCACCATTTTAGTTGCCCTCCTCTGGACAGCTTCCATCCTGTCTATGTCTTTGTGGAGATTGGGTCTCCAGAACTGCACACAGTACTCAGATGGGGTCTCACCAGCTGTCTGTACAGAGGGATAATAACTTCCTGTTTTCTACTGGTGATGCCTCTCCCTATGCATCCCAGTATCCCCCAGCCCTCCTTGCTTCTCTCTCACATTGCTTGCCCATCTTTAGGTCATCTGATATGACTACCCCCAGGTCCCTCTCCATTTTGTTGTTGTTAGTATCTCACCCCCATTGTGTACTCTTCCCCTGGGTTTTGTTTCCAGGTGCATTACTTTGCACTTCTTAGCATTGAATCTAAGCTGCCATACATTTGACCATTACTCTAACCTTGCCAAGTCCCTTCTCATCCTTGCCACCCCACCTTGTGTATCAACTCTGTTGCAGATCTTAGTGTCATCTGCAAAGAGACATACTTTTCCTTCCAGTCCTTCTGCAATGTCGCTTATAAAGACATTGAAGAGGACCGTCCTAATACTGAACCCCGCGGTACCCCACTAGTAATCCTCCTTTCTTCTGAGTGGACTCCATTTACTATTACTCTCTGTGTCCTATTCTCCAGCCAATTCTTTACCCAGGCTGTCATCTTGGGACCCACTCCCAGGCTGGCTAACTTGTATATTAATCTTTGTGTGGGACTGTGTCAAATGCCTTGCTAAAGTCTAGGTAGGCCATGTCCACAGCCCCTCCTGATCTACTACTTTGGTCACCCAGTCAAAGAAATCTATCAGATTCATCTGGCATGACCTTCCCGCTGTGAATCCATGCTGCCTAGGATCCTGTGCCCTCTGGCCTCTAGATACTCAACAATTCTTTCCTTTAGAAGTGATTCCATCATTTTCCTATCACTGAGGTTAAACTAACAGGTCTATAGTTTCCTGCTTCTGCCTTGCTCCCACTGCACATTGGGCTTGTTGGTCCTAACTCTCACCCCATTCTCCCATACCTCAGCTTCTTCCACATCTGATGGGGTGAGTTAATGCCAGTAACCCCACGCGCACCTCGATGCCAGTTGGGGTGTGGGCGGGGGATCCAAGGGGGCTTTCAACACTAACACTAAATTTACTTGCTTTTGTCACTGTGGAACAACCCTAACTAATGCATTAAATGGAGTTTTTGCCTCTAATATACATGTATGTGTGTATACACACACACACACACACACACACACACACACACACACACAAAGGACATAAGCTTAAGTAAACAATATAAAATTAGTAAGTGGCTGTCAATCAACAAAAGAAGCTGCAGATTTGAAAATTACTTAAACACTATAAAAGATCCAAGAAGAAGGAATAGACTCATGAGATACAGGTTTTAATATTTTGAAAGCCAGAGACTGAAGGCTTTCTATGGACAGGTGGGGGTTAACTGCAGATGCCAAACAGAAGAGGATAATATAACACTGGGCAGATATTCAAAACTTAGCCCTGAGGCAAATTAGCACTGCATGGTGTGCTAATTTAGCCCAGAATCATCAGCAGACTATATTCAAAGGAATAGCCCCAGGGCTAAACCTGCTGAATATAGCATGCAAAGGAAGCAGTGCAAACAGGGCTGGGAGTGCAGTGCAAAAATAGCCTGGGAAATAAGACAGCTCTGGAAATAGCAACAGAGAAGGCTAAAATGTAACAGCAGCTCAGTGGACACAGAGGTGGAATAAGGCAGAGCTGCAGTAGCAGGCCAAATACGAGTAATAGTAATGGAGTGTTGCACAACAGCAACAGTCAGTTCAGGCCATGCACAGCAGGACTGTGCCATGCAAGTGACAGGTTAGCCCAGAGCAAACACATTAGCTCAGCACTAATACTTTACCTTGGCTTACACAATCGCCCTGGGCTAAAGTTTGCAATATTCAAAGCTCATATGTAAATGAGTCTAATAAGGCAATCCATGTGCAGTAACATTTGTATCTCATTATGGGCTGCTTAGCATACATTTCCATGTAGTTTGCCTGGTGCTATTCTATGGTGCTCACAGCTCCCCATATGTCAGCTTGAGAGTACAGGAGCAGGTGGGGTCTGCACACAGCTACACCTGTTTGTCAGCCTGGAAGTACAGGTAAGATGTCGCAGGGCACTGGGTGTCAGCAGGCTTCCTCAGTGCATACCTCTCACCAGGAAACACTGACAGTTGGGACCCAGTCACCAGGATGAGGGACAATGAGGACACTTGGGAGATATATATGTATACACATAGATTTTATATATACAGTGTGTATATGTATATATATATATATATATATATATATATATGTGTACATATATGATAGATAACCCACTCTAGGTGTGTGGTCACCCTCTGATATATGCATGCTTTTAGTGTGTTGTGACGCATGAGGCCATAGGCCGAGTGCATTCAACTACCCAAGGCATGCGTATATCAGAGCTACCCACCTCACACCCTAGAGTGGGTTATCTATCTTATAAATGGCCACACAGTTTTTAGGGTGGATGGAAAAGTAATCCTCTCTCTATCTGCTAAATGATATGCTGGCAGTGGTTTGAGATAAGCTTGTGTTGAAAAATGTAAGAGAACTTTTGCATTTACTTAATTTCTGTGAAAGAAGGTGGTATTTGTAGGGAGAGGAAGGTGAGCACGATTGGGAACCACTTTAGTGTAATTACTAAAATGTGGTTGGCAAATTATATGGTGGCAGAGGATTTAACTAACCCTGTCCGTGTACAAAAAAGTAAGACAACTTAGTTTTTTAGAGTTTTCTGCCCTTAATTTCTGTGAAAACTCAGTTTATAGGGAGAGTTGAGTGATCGTGGAGCACTTTCACTTTTCAATGCTGAATATAGCATGACCGAGTGGTACGCATTGCAGATAGTGACATCCTGTTAAGATTACAAAATGAGCCCTCTGTATTTCAAAAACTATGACAAGTCTAGCCCTCCTGTTAGCTTGCCTGTGTTTTTAGTAATAGAAGCTGCAGACTGTATCCAGAAGGGAGTGAGGAGAGACCAAGAGAGTCAGCAGCTTTAGGAAGCTAGATGGAAGCCAGAGTGAGTGTTGTCATGAAGTGTGGTTGTAATCATAATCTGACTAAAGGCAACTTGACAGAGCCAGAGATCTATGGTGCCAGACTATGCATGCAAAGTTTCAGGCAAATCCGTTGTATGGTGGCAAAGTTATTAAGGTGCAGAATTTTAGGTTGTCCCCTCTATTCTCATATCCACCATACAGTTCACTCAGTACTTTCACTCCATCCTCAGCCGATGACTGGCACACAGACCCCTCTGTTCTCCACTGCCAGCAGCTGACTGAGTGTTGTATGAGCACTACTGGAAAGACAAGCTTTCCAGTAGTGCTCATACAGCACCAGTCGGCGGCTGGCCATGGACGGAGAAGTGGGCTGCAAGTCACCAGCTAGGGATGGTGGGTGGTGCTGGGTGGACTGGCATGGCTGGGTGGGGGACCACTAGACTACTAGGGAATTGGGGTTCTTGCTTTATTTTATACAGATCGGGGGCGCTAGACTACCAGGGCACTGGAGTTGTAGATATATCATATACAGATCGGGGGTCACTAGACTACCAGGGCACTGGAGTTCTTAATTTATTATATACAGATTGGGGGACACTAGACTACCAGGGATGGGTGGCAACTCATGGGTCAGGCAAGGGAGGATGACAGAACCACCCTGTGGGCAACTACCTATGGGTGCTTCAGGGCAGGGTGGTGGGCAGCCCTGTGGGGTGCCTTGTGGCAAGCTAGGGAGGGTGGCAGTTTGACTGTGGGAGCTGGCTTATGACATGCTCGCCAGGTGCCAGTTTGGCATACCTGCGCATGTCACAAGTTACAGAACTTGTTTTGGAGACCCTGCCCCTTCTAGAATAGGGTGCAGGGTCATTGTCACAGTTGTGGGTGGTGTAAGTTGCATTTGGTAGCAACTTGTGCCACCCTTCTAGAATCGGGCCCATACTGTTTTAAATTCCTAGTCTCTGTCTATTGCTTACACATAATGCTGCTAATATTTATTGTGTAAATATTTTCTTTTATTATTGTCTATTTTGTATGTTGTAATATGTTATTTATATTGTAATGGCATAAACTGTCAATCAATAAACAGATTTTGCCTTGACTTCACTATACAGTACTATGTCATCTGCATAAGCAGGATAGAGCAAGAGGCAGTCGCTGTGGAGAGATTATTGATAAAGTAAAGGACAGCTGACTAAGTATAGATGCTTGCAATACAACAATGTTCATAGGGCAAAGGATAGATCAGACTCAATTTATATATATTAGAGGCTGGCAAAAGTTGCAAATTCCACTTTTGCAGGACTTCTGTGAAAATTGGAAATTTCGCAGAATTTCCAAACTTCCACCATTGGCGAGATTGGAAACTTCCTAATGTGTTTTGCAGATTTTCATCCTGTTCTGTGGAACTTTTGGCTGAACTGCAGAATAATACATATGAACCGCGGAAAAACAGTTCTAAGGAATTTTTTCCGGTTTAATGATTTATTCCGTGATCCATGTAATTATTCTGCAGTTCAGTTATCAGTTCTGCAGACTTTTTTCTCCACAGTTTAATAGAATAATCTGCAATTTATACATTTATTCCACCATTCTAAGTTGAATTTCCATGAAAGTTGGTGATTTAATTTCTGCACTTTCATGGACGCAGACTCCGACTTTGGTGGGAATTCCACCGGTAAAGTTTTTCACAAACACCTCTAATATATAAAACTGCTGTTGTTCACTAAAGTAGCTTGAGAACCAGGAAATAACAGAGGATGAGAAACCAAGGCTGTACAATTTGGTTCTAAGAAGGTAGTGGTCGACAAGATCAAAAGCCTTGGTTAGGTCTTTCTCAGATCTCCAAGCTTTTTATGGTCTACCTCATACTGACCATTACCAATGTCTACAACTGAGGCGTATTTACAGACTTTACCTTCCTGGGACAGGAACTCTGTGTTGGCACTTACATCTCCAATGGTTTTCATCAACAGGGAGTCTCCAGGAGCATTTAATTGAAATATATATTATTTTCTTCACTCTCTGTCAATGGAATCTACTGATTCTATCCTTACTCAAAGGCCGACAGATCTGCAAATAGTGTGTGACTGGACTGAATGGAGAAATACTCCTTCTCACTTACAAGCTCTCAATGGCACCATATCTTCGGGAATTTGCTTGAAATGAAGGATGGGCTTTAAAACCCTGCATGCACATTTTCATATTTATGACCACATGCTGGTGCTTGCTGGAAAGCCTGCGTTGAGCCTCAGGCACACCATGCACACATTTTGGTCATTCCTCTATTGCAGCCACACTGGTTTGCCATTTCTCAGGTGAATACTTTATTTGATATTTCCCTCCTTTATCACTATCACTGGTTCTATTACACATTCCCCTACTGATTTACCAACTGAAATTACTGTTAATCCTTTCGGTATGCGCAAATAAAATCATTACCAGATCCTGGCTTTAAGCCATATCCCTCAAGTTTCACATTGGGTAGTTCTATCAATACTGTTTACTGACATGAAAGATGTAGTTATATTTTTTAAATCATCTGCCACTTCTAAGGAAATCTGGAGATAACAGGTTCTTTGTAAACTCCAGTCAGACCCTGAATTTATCCCATAATTTGTCTTTTCATTGGAGGATTTGGGATTTTTCTTCTTCTTCTTTTTCTTCAAAGTATAGAGAACATTAAGTGGAAACATGGGTTGAGTTACTTTTATTAATTTAATCACAGATCATGTCCTGCTTCAGATCCTCTCTCTCTGTCTCTATCAGTATAGTTAAATTAACTTTTTTTAATAGTACTTGGACAGACATTTTATTATTTTCTTAAAGTGAAAGGTCAGCATAGGTAGTCAACGCTGCCCTATTAGATATTATTACCTTTTACTAACTTATTTGCTGCACTAAATGACTTGGTAAGAGTTCTCTTTAGTTTTGAAATTTGAGAATTGAAATTTCTCCACTGTTCCATGTTATGTTATGCTGTTATTTTATTCTGAATTTGTATTTTTGTTGTCTCTTTAATATTTTTAAACAAAGATGTTGCTATAAAAAAGTCTTTGTTAGGGCAACAAACAACCCTGTGAGCACACCTTGTCCATGGCAAGTTTAACATCATTCATAAATTGGCAGTCGATGTGCTATGATCTTGCTTAAAACCATGCTATGCTGGGGATAATATATTACATTTTGAAGATGCTCCATTACGTGGGAAGCAGCAAGTTTTTCAGTAACTTGTCTAGTACAGACAGGATTGCTATGGGCTAGTAGTTGTCTCACACTTTATATCACCTTTTTATGGACTAGCACCACTTTGCAACCTTCAGAACATAGGCACTATCCCAGAGGAGAGAGGCATGTTAAATAATCTAGTTACAGGGCAGCTAGCTGAGGGAAGGAGTCTTGATGAACCTGGATACAAGGCTATTAAAACCCGCACTACCACAGCTAGATATAGACCTCATGAGACATAGTACTTCTCTTGTGTGATAGCTCTGAGAGTAAGAAAGGGGGGCAGACTGGTTGTTCAACAGAGGTACTTACCTAGGCAACTCTGCAGGTCATTTTATATATTTGGAGAGATAACAGAAATGAGAATCGGAAGCATTTGAAATAGTTGCAACATTATTATAATTAGTTCCATCCAGTATCATGTCAGATATAGTAGGACTAGCAGTCATCTCCATAAAGCCCTTTATGTGATTCCAAAACTGCAGGAGTCACGTACAGATGACAGGAGAATCTGTTTACAGTACTTACTTTTAGCAGTATATAGCTTTTTCATTCATTTCTTTGTCTTCTATATTCTATGTAATCAGAGGGAGATTTAAAACTTCATATATGGCCCAGGACTTATCTCTAGATTTAAAAGATTCAAGCAGGTTACTATGCAACCATTGAGTGGCAACACCTCTAAACCTATATCTCATCTGGGGAATATGTTTGTCTTGCAAGGCCTGAAAGGTAGAAACAAAGAAATTGTGTGCATTGTCTACATTGGATGTATGATACAAGTGAGATCAATCTATGCAATATAAATCCACAGTAAGGGCACCATGGTCCAGTTTAGAAAAATCTCTAAAAATATCTCTTTGAGAAGCAGTTTCTGGGTATGGGCTTTAGAGATGCAAAATATGTAATAACCTGTTCCTTTCTAATGGTAAGGATTTAATCAATAAGGACTATTATTTACCCTTATTGATTCCCTGGTTGGAGAGTGGTCAGTTGGGATAGATGGAGTTTCCCAAAAAGAGTCAAATGAATTTGTTTTGTTCCCAAGCCAATCCAAATTTAAATAATCTATGACAAGAATTTGCCAGTGCAGGAGGCCAGATAATGAATAATATCAGTTAGTCCAGTTAGCCCTTGACTGGGTGTGTGGGGGAGTTATAGACATGCATAATATGCAGTTTTTAGTATTCCCAAGGATAAGTAACAAATGAAAAGCTTCACAGGAACACTGGGTAATCACAGTTAGTGCAAAGAGATTCAGTAGTTCTCCAAAATAAATTGCTACACCATCCTCATCTTTGGGGCAAGTTGGTTGAGTCTAAGAAGCTTGTAACCAGGCATAGCACACATAGAATCAGGGACTTTAGGCATTACTCAGGTTTCAGTTAGGCCAATTATATCTAGGGAATACTGGGTCACCCATACCTCAAGGTGAGCAGAATTAGCCATAATGCTATGAACATTCTTGTGAGCCACTTTGATCCCCTAGCATCAAATTATTGGGGGAACTAGCAGGATTAACAAAGGTGATGGGGTCTGGTTTGGGTCAATGTCACCAGAGAAGGTAAGACATAGAAGTTTGTGCCAAATAGTAGTAAGATACTTTAACAGAGAACACCCCATAGGCCAGTAAAAAGTAAATTTGAACAAGTAGTGTAGAATAAGAAAACATTGATTTTGAGCAAGAACCCATGTCCAGTTTGGGGAAGTATAATCAACTAACAATAGGACTGAGAAGAAGAATGTTGTCTCATTACATTTGATATGTCTAGCCTGATGGTCAGGGACAGTGGTCAGGTAGTTCAGAAAGGCTAGTAGGACTACTAGAGTAAACCCACAGGATAGAGCAGCAGAAATCTTCTGTGTACTAAACTACAGTATTGTGAATGACATAGGTGCACCCAGACAAGAGTGTACAGCAATCCTTCTGGGCATTCAAACCAAATACATAAATAAATGTGACAGAGACTCCACAGTACAGCACTATATAAATATCAAAACTAAGTAACTTTTGTAAGCCAGAAACAGTCATAGAACTAGAAAGCAACTAAATCCAAAGTTAGCCCACATAGCACGCCGCCAGACTTTGGAGTTAGATGACCAGGTATGACCATAGAGGGAGGCAGACAGTAGCAAGCTCCCAGAGATAGACCAACAAATAAGATGTAAAATGGAGGTGCTGCCTAAAAGGAAAGGGCATATGCAGGCAGCCTATTTTATAAATCTATCCAGAGACAGTATCTTACACTAGTGAGGAGCCTAACCTGAAAAGGGCAGAGTAGACAAAATAATACAACTTATAAGGTTAATAATATGGGTAGCTTAGAGTTATGATACACAAATAAATAGGTGATGAACATAAGTGACAGTTCACTGTCAGCAGACAACTAGTTGAGTTACAAAATGTATCAAAATATAGATGTTAAATGCAAGGTAGGGTAGTAACTCAGAAGAGTAAGCCAGTGCAAATATGGAGGTGAGAGTCCCCAAAACAGTAAAATGATAAAAGAAACAGCAGCAAATCAGTTTCATGGGAGAATCCAAGAGATTACTGACCATGTATAATTGTGGAGACCAGGGACACAAAATACTGTCCACAGACTACAGTTTCAAGCAACAAATAAGCAGGGCAGAGTGCCACAGAGGTCACTGAAAAAAAGGGCAGTGTGGCTGGCTGACAGTCGACTCCCCGATGACACTCACAGTGCGACACCCTTGGTGTTACCACTGTTAGGACTCTGGACCACTAATGCTCCAGACCACTAGTGTTCCAGACCACTAGGTAGAATACTTTTATAGGGGTCAGGTGTCCTTGATGGAGGCTGCAGGTTGGTGGTGAGGCTTGCAGGGGTGGGCTGAAGGTCCCCTCATAGTAACCCATTTCCATGGCTTGCTCAGTGATTGAGGGGTGTAAAAAGCAACACACCCTCACGACCCTCTGTGGAGCAGTTCTGTGGTGCAGTGCAAAAATATGAAACTGGTGCAGGAGGTAGGAGCTTGGGGCTTTCAAGAAAATTTGGTCCAGGGAAAATTGACAGGCTTTTTAAAATCTGCCCCATGTTCAATTGTTTGGCTCTGCGTTGGCAGTAAGTCTTGCAGGTGGGTGGGCTGAAGGTCCCCTCATAATAGTCACTTCCCACAGCTTGCTCGGTGATCAGTGGGGAGGTGGTGTAGTTGTGCACCTTTTCATCCTTTGTGGAACAGTTCTGTAGTGCAGTGCAGGAAAGAAAAGCTGGCACCAGAGGTGGGAGCTTTAAGCAGATTCAGTGAAGGGTGTTAGTAGGCTTTTTTTAAATCTTCCTTGTTCATTTTTGCTTGAGGTTGGCAGTGAGGTTTGCAGGGGTGGGCTGAAGGTCCCGTCATAGTAGCCACTTTCCACAGCTTACTCGATGATTGGTGGGGGAGGTGGGTGTAAACCATGCACCCTCATGACCCTCTGTGGAGCAGCCCTCCTTTGTGGTTTAGAAATAAGAAGCTGGCGCAGCAGGTACTGTAGAGAGCCTTTAAGCAAATTCAGTCCAGAGAAAGTTGGTGGGCTTTTTTAAAATCCACCCCATGTTTCTTTTTGGCTCCAGGTTTGCAGTGAAGCTTGCAGGGGGTAGGCTGAAGGTCTCCTCATAGTACCCACTTTCCATTGCTTGCTTGCTGGTCATTGGGGAGAGGGTGGGTGTAAAAGCCACCCACCCTTGTAACCTTGTGGATCAGTTCTCTGGTGTGCTGGAATGAGAAGCTGGTGCAGGAGGTAGGAGCCAGGGGCTTTTAAACAGATTTGTAAATTAGAGATTAGAGTTCTAACACACAGAACCTCTTTTCCATATTGTTTTTCTCCTGGCTGGCAGCTCATCTCTCAGGGATATAACCAGTTCACAGAGAACATACCTTGATCAGAGTAAACCCAGCTATCATTCAGCTGGCCACCAGGTTTTTCTCTGACATTTTATCCCTCCACCTCCACTGGTGGGGGCAGTGCCTGTGTCAGCCTCACACGACCACATGGTCTTCTGCAGCAGGAGCAAGTTTCCTGGCCCAGCAGAACTGGGAGCTGTATTGGTGGAACCCATTCCCAACCCTTCCAGACCAAGATGCCCTGCAGAGTGGCAGCTGTCTCAGCCATGGCCTGCCTCCCAACATGACTTCCTGGCTCCTTCTGAACCCAGGTCATCTGCATGGCAGTGTGACACACTGCTCCTGGGCAACAGAGGTGACCTCAAAGTCTAATATTTATGGTCAATGAGCTTAACCAAATTGGTGATATTCCGTTATCTAGTTTTAAAGTTATAGGGATTAAAAGTCTGCATTTTTCATAACTGAAATGTAATTTAAAAATTTTCGAAAGTTTGGAAGATTATAACTCAGTCACCTTTAAAGACAGAGATTTAAAACTTGATACACTGTTGTATGGACTGTAATAGAGTATTGGGCTCAATTTTCATTTAGCCCCTAGATCAGTACAGGATGCACTGATCTATGGCTGTGGCAAACTTCAGGTGTATCGACACTGTGCTATATTTTATAAAACTGGGGTCCCTCCACCAAAGTCCAGAGAGTTGCTGGAGCTGCAGGGTTGTGCCAAACATTTGGCACACTTGAGGCTTTGATGGAAGGTCTGTCAAGCCCCTGCCTAATGCAACCCTAGAGGAGCCACTAAGGGAATGAATATGCTTGCAAGGAGGGACATAGGACAGAGGGAGCAGGGAAGTTCCATAGGGGTGACGGAGGCATGGCAGCAGTTTCAGGGTGTTGAGGTTGCACCTGACGGGAGGGTTGCATGGATGGACCGTGACCTGGACCCCTGGGGTTAACAGCCCTTTCACCTGCCCCAGAGGTCACAGTCCCTACATGAGGTGTATGGCAGTGGCTGCAGGAAGCGGGTGAGGTTGGTGGACGGGAACATTCCCTGGGCATGGCAACAGACCCTGATACTCAGCCCCCTATGTGAGTAAGCTGATGCCCACCTACACTGTCAAGGACTGTGGCACCTATGGAGTAGGTGCCAGGGCTGTGCCACCTGGGATCCAGGTCACGCCCATCCGCACCAACCCCTACCCGCCTGATCTGTTCTGTTCTACTGCACATGGCATCCCCCACCAGGTACCACCTAAGCACCCTGACACTGCCACCATGCCCCATTACCCCCTATGACACTTCTACTGCTCCTCCTCCCCAGTTCTGACCTGCCAGGCTCTCCCCAGTCACCTCCCTGTCCGGCAGTGGCACAGGGTCCTTATACCTGTCCCTGGCTGGTCTAATTCAGCCTTCTGTTGCAACTACAGCGGGTTTCTACAATTCCAAAAAGGGATGATGCAGCCTCGTCATTGTTCAAACTCCCTGAGACATAGCATAAGGGCACTTCTGTTGCAAAGCTGACACACGGTGACTTTGGTGCACAGCATCCCAATTTTGAGTAAGCCTGTGTTATAAAATTGGGATTGCCACAGTGTTTGGCACAAGGTGCCACTTGTGTCAAATCCTTTTGGTGCAGGCATCTTGTGCCAAACGTTGGGCTTTGGCCAGCCTGTTGGCACAGTGGTTAGATTTCCACTTGCATGCCAGTGATCTGGGTTGGTGTGGACTTCAGTCATTGGAGGCCGGCCTTGGGGAGAAGGCTTGAGCATCCCACAACAGTTCACCTTCTCCGGGGAGGGAGGGGCCAAGGCCGCAGTTAGCCTGACCCTGAGTGGAGGATTGGGGTACAGCAATGAAGTCCTGCCTGCAGGAGGGGCCAGCTGAGATGCGTGGTGGACATCGGTGTGTTGTACCTAGATGTCAAGGCACACATCATGTATGTGGGATGAAAACAATTGGAAAAAGCCCGGCGTCTCTGGGAGGCAGGGCACCAGGTGTGCCTCGATATACTTCACCCGCCTGGACTGCCTTGCCCAATGAAAGTTGATCAGGCCAGGCGCATGGGCCCCGCCTGGTGTGGGATAGCTGTGGGCTCCAAGGGTGTGCAAGTAAGTCCGGGTAGGTGTGGCTGGCAGAGGATGATTCCCTAGGTGCCCCTGAAGAGTCAGAGGTGGAGGGAGTAGGAGGGGATACAAAAAATTGGGGCTTTGCAAATTTAGCCCTTTTGTCCCATTTGGTGGAATTTGGACAAATATTTGTTATATTAGATGATAATAACTGAAATCACAATTTACGTAAAATTTCACTAAATTTTTGCTGGAATTTTGTGAAATTTCATGGAAGTGAGATCATAATCTTGACATAATATCTCCAGTGGAAGACATATTTTGTCCAGCCATATAGTGTACATTTTTGTCAAATCCCTATCAATTGGTGAACCTTCACTAGAAGGAATCTTTGCTGTTTGTAGGTTGAGAGGGCTGGGATCACTCTGCATCAGTGCTTTTTATTGTCAAAACATGTCATGGGAGCTCCAGACCAACTGTATAACAGTGGTAAATTCCATTTCTGCCTCATTCAAGCAAATACTGAGGCCTTTGTTCATGCATTTGTGATCATAAGACTAGACTAGGAGGCCCTGTTAGAGGGTCAGCTTTTAAGTCATTACACAATGTACAGCTAATATAAAATAGTGCTGACAGGTCCATGACTGGAAAAAGTTTTGCCCCTTTCTTTACTCCTTCTGCTGTGCTCAGTTCTGTGTCTGACTTTGCCCATCTCATCTTGATGTTGGCCTCCCTCATACTGATCAGATGCTCTACTCTGTTATTGCATGTCTGTGTGACTTTCTAGTTTTTAAGGCCCTCTTTTTCTCATTCACTGGATCCTTGCTCCCTTGTGTACCACGGTGGTCTTTTTCCTATTTTATCTACTGTCCTAATACAGAGACTCACTGCATCCAATAAACAGTTTAATTAGACCCCATTTGCTGTCCACCCCACTGCATCTCCCACCCCAGTTTGTTTTCCATGAGTAGCTCCCACAAAATGGTAAAATTAGACACTTAAAGTACAGAGCTTCTGCAATGACCACTTTCTTCCTTCAACCTTATTTTGAAACACATTATCTTGTGATCAGTAGATGCTAAAGACTCGAAACATAGTCTCCTCTATGCTATCCCAGCTTGTAAGTCTAGAGTACCTCCCAAGTTGATTTGTCTGCTATCTGTTTTAGGAAGGCCTCTTGTGAAGTCTCTAACAACATCTAGTTTTATAAAATCAAAGGACATTTTTATAAGGCACCATAAACAATCAAAGGAACCACATTACAACTGTAATAAGGTACTCCAGGACAGGGTTTCTCAAATGGTGATGCCAGCTTCCTGCAAAGGCCCCACCTGCTTGAACAAGTCTGAAAACCTACTGTATTTAAATTTTGAGTTTTAGATAGTTTGTGTAAATGGTTGAGTTAAACTGAAATAGAATAATAGTAGGTGATAATAGAGAGTCCATAAAACTGGGATTAAAATGTTCAGAGTGTATCCCCTTGGGAGACATGCTACCAGTCCATTAGACAGGGCTGTCCAAATAATGGGGTTCATTAGATTGAGACTGCACTGTATTAGGCATTCCTGCATACATATTTATCTTTCTAATCATGCAAGTTATATTTCATCAAAGATTTTTAGTATCAGACTCACATCAAAGGTAGTCAATAAAACTAAATCCTAACGATGGTACATAAAAACTTCAAAGATGTGAGACACATGGTATTAAAGCAGCAGGTGTGACAGCAGTGAACATTTTGATCTATACTTTCTTATTTTACTTTAGAGTGCCCCTATCCTATAACTTGTAAGATGCTGTTCTTTCCCATCCCGAATCTGCTTTAGCACTTTTTACAATAAAATAATAAAAGGAGCTGCCTTTTACTTTGGCTCAGACCAATGCTTCATCAGTATCCTCACCTGTTTTTGTATTTCTGGGGTCATATATTCAAACATGGGCAAACACAGGGCACACAAGTTTGCACTACACTTGCACATGACCCAGAAGCTGCCATATTCAGTTGGATAACACACTGGCACTATCCAAGTGAATATCAGCGTGTGATGGCACAGTGTTAAGTCACTCTGTGCTGCTCAGACATGGACCTGGGCTGTATCAGCCCATAGGAAATATGCCACCAAAGCAGATAGGGCTTGGAGCTATGGCATGATAGTCAACTGCAAAATGCAAATGAGCCATTGGTGTGCAAGATGCTAAGGGGCCATTATCATTCCTATTATGGACTCATTTGCAGTGGAAGCAGTGGCCCATTGTGCCCATCCTGTGGACACCAGGCATGTTAGCCATAGTGGCTAGTGGCACCCCCACCCTGCACACACATCCTGTCCACATATATGTATTTCCTGGTATCTAGTGCCTCCACATCCCTTCCATTGATGGCAATGTTTTCCTGGGGTCAAGTGGCCCTCCCACACCTGTCCATAAGACATTAAGATGTTCCTGGTGTCTAATGGTATGCCCACCTCTGATTTCTTGTCCTGGTTACACAAAGGATATCCTGGTATCTAGTGGCAGCCCCACCCTCTGAGTCCCCATCCCAGTTAAACAAAGGATACCCTGATGTCTACTGTCATTGTCCCACTCTTTGATCTACTGAATCTATTGTCCTGGAGGTGTATATGGTTTTCCTGGTGTCTAGTGGCATCTCCATCCTCTGATTACCTGATCCATATTCCACACACTAGCCCTGGTGTCCAGTGGTACCTCTGTCCTGCCTCTGACTGCCAGTTTACACATGGACTGGTGCACAGTAGTGGTCCAGTGGCCCCACGTGTCACCCTAACCACCACCCATCCACCCTCCTTCACCAGTTTAGTTGGGAAGTGTGGTACATCCTGAGATGGTGACTGGCACAGCCCTCCTGTCATCAGCTTGGCCAGCTGCTGTATGAGCTGTAGGAATAGGGTTACCACCTGTCCCTATTTTCGCAGGACAGTCCTGATTTGGGCAGTTGTGTCCTGCAAAAACATGAAAATGCTACATGTCCTGACTTTATAGTAGTAAAAATGTTCTAATTTTCCATTAAATGTTGCAGAAAACTATCATACCTTAACTAAAATACCTTCAAATGATGATAAACAATAGAAGCAACTAAGAAACTACAATACTTAGCCTTAATTCTGATTATGTAGACAAAACAAGTCTGTTGTATTGGCGAGGTTACCTACTGTCCTACGAAAAATCATGTTTCAGTAAGAAAAGTCCCACTTTGGGCTTCTTAAAAGGTGGTAACCCTAGTAGGGAATGCATGTACAGTATACAATATACAGTACACAATACACACGTTCCATGCAGCTCATATGGTGGCTGGCCGAGGTGGTAGAGGAGACTGTACCAGTTACTATCTCAGGATGTACCACACCGTCTCACATCATGCCTGTGGAGGGGTGCTCAGGAGCAGATGGGGGCTGATGGACCACCACTGTCTGCTGGTTCATGTGTCGACTGGCAATCAGGAGATAGAGTACCACTGGGCAATAGGGATAGTGTATGGGACATGGATCAAGTGATCAGAGGTTAGGAGTGACACTAGACACCAGAGAAACCATATACACCTCTGGGACAGCTGATCAGAGGGTGGGGATGCCACTAGACACCAGGACATCCTTTGTGTAACTGGGACAGGGACTTGAAAGTTGAAGGGTGCTGCTAGACAGCAAGGCATACCTTGTTTAACCAGGACAGGAAGGGGGGGTTGCAACCAGACTGCATGGCATATCTTGTTGAACTGGGATGGAGGATTGGGGATGAGGGTGCCACTAGACACCAGGGACATTTAACATCATCGGTATGGGATGTGTGGTGTGGACCCACTGAACACCAGAGACAATATTAACATCAATGGGATTGGTGTGATTGGGGCACTAGACAGCAGGGAATACATATACAGGGATAGGAGGTGTGTGTTGGGGGTACAGTACACCAGGAAGACTATTACCATCAATGGGATGGGTATGTTCAGAGGTGTCACTAGACACCAGGGAATACTTTCATTACCAGGACAGGGGTCAGGGATGGGGGAGGGTGGCCTTAGTACAGCCATCTCATTCTCCAGTAGGAAGGCGGGGCATGGGTTTTGTGCCCAGTTAAGGTTTTCAGAGGAGGTAAACAGCATCACTTTGGGTGCCATTTACCACCAATACAAATTATTGAAATTGGTGCTGCACCCTATGCAGATGGGGACACCCTCATTTGCATAGGTGTATCTTAGGCTTTAAAGGGTTTAGCCCACAATGCAGGGTTTTTGAACATAGCCTTCACCCAACAACTGGGTGCAAAACCTAGATAGTGTGGGCAACACCCATTAGCGCCCAGGGCAACTTTTCAGTATCTGGCCCTGTTGTCCTATAAGGTCAGGGGAGGTGGCTGCTGCATACTACTTCATTATAGTTACATGACAAGTGATTTTAAACAGTGGGTGCTCAAAAACAAAAGAGAATACTGATGAAAACCTGATCCAAGCCCTATTTAAAGGGAACTCCCTTTATTGTTTCAGCTTAAAAAATAAGCGGCAAAAGCAGACTTAAAATGTGGTAAAGGGTATAATACAAGTCTGTTGAAAAGGGCAATCTAAAATAGAATAAAAAGTATAGGTCAAAATGTTCACTGCTATCATGTGCTGCTACTTTGAAATTGCCCTTCCAAAATATGAGGAAGGCTTGTCTTTGGCAAGCCCAAACAGCACTTATAATAGAGCCTTAGCTTGAATATTACAAAGAAAAGTGATCACTGTCTGGGAGAAATAGATTTAAATCTTAGTCCCCACAAAACCATCTATTTAGCTGGATATGGTTAAAATGCTTTACACAATGCAATAATACTATGGTATTACAACTAAGATATCATGTTATGAATGGCTACAGAAGCAAGTGCTCATATAATTGATTTTCAAGGAAGGATTTATATCTTAAACTTAAGAATACTCATCGTGAATCTGTCTTATTCTTTTACTCCAGTAATATCTAGGGCTTGCTGTCACTTTTCAAAACATAAATATAAAAGCACAAGAATAGAGTTGATAGTTTTCTTTTTATCATGAATACGTGTTTGTGACATAATTAAATGCAATACATTAAAAACCACTTTAGCACAGCTGCCATAAAACCAGCTTCTGTATGCATCATATTTTCTGCACTTAAGTACGGACTGACAATACTGGAAAATTATTTTTTCTTTGCTCCAGACACAAATTACGCACTTTCAGACTCAGATATTGTGCAAAATAAGAAAAATAAGACACTTCTCAAAATGTCCTCTCAATGCACCCTGACCCCTTGATGATGAAAAAGCATCATGTCTTGCTATTACCTTTCTGTAATCTTTACTCATAATTCAGATGCCTAACAGAGCTGAGACTATAGAATAAGTTTCGATTTAGGAAGACCTGGACCTCCTGAACTCATTTTATGTGGAAACATTTGAAGGCATTAGAGTGGAATAATGTTCCAGTGACTTTAGTCTTGGCTCAATTGAAAACAAATCCCTAGAGATAAATAGTGGCCTGAATCATCCCTTATGTTCTATGACATGCGTTTTATGGAACCAAGAGCTGAAAACAGTAGGAAACACACATATTGTACTGACCTATTATATTGTTTAATATGTCGCTACAGCATATTCCAGAACAAATTCAGATTACTAATGAACTAATGTTAATATTGGGTTATATGAAAATTTAAGGGCTTGAGGAACATCCATTAATGAAGACATGGCAGTGACTGAGATGTATTTCAATATTAACACTTTAATATCCACGGCAAAGGCTAGAACTGTGTTTAAGCTTATTTGGCACTCTTTACATCTATATCTGAGGTGTCTCTCATTGTACCCTGCCAGTTCTGGTCAGGATTTGAGGCAGTTGTGTTTCAGTGTCATAAGTTATAATTTATAATGGTCAAGACCCCCAACTCAGTTACAAAGAACATACCCTCATCCTTGCCTTACATGACATGCTTCAGAATCTTGCTACAGTCTGAAAACAAAACCTCTATTCTGCCAGTAATGCCAGAATTAATTAAATAATAATGCCTGACAAGGTGTGTGTCGTGCTGGGATAACGCCACGCTTCAGGTGGTTGGGCACGACGCTGCAGGCTGAGTGCATCCAATGACTGAGGCATGACGTTATCCCAAATGATACATAATACTCTGGAGGGCATTATTGCTATTATACAATGGCCCGTTATTATACAGAATAAAAAATAATTTTAAAGATGTTTTGTGTGGAAAAATATTTTAGTTTTTAAGAGAAGATGAAACAATCAATCAAAAGCTCCATGAAACAATCAATGGGAGGCTCCATAAAATGCTTATCTGCTGGTTCACAGTGAGGCTGAGACTAGACCCATGATGTTGTACTGGGATAGCATCACAGGTCCAGCCCCAGACTGACCAATCAGAGTCCAGGATTTATTTTTGCCATTGTATAATATTCTGTAACAAAATGTCTACTAAATATTGTTGCAACCAGCAATACGCATTACTGTATATTTAGATATACTGCATCACAAGAAATCCCACTAAAATGAATGGAGATTTCACAGTGATATATTTAGTTACATCTAGATACAGGTATACTGATACTCTCTGGCTGCCACTGCAGTGAAGAAACATTCCTGTAGCATATGGAACTGCACAGAAAAAATCCACAACGAGGGTACACTTAGTAGGCAGCCCAGTACTAGACACAAGTCAGCACAATCAAGAAATGATCTAGGTTTATTTCTACAGAATGTATAAAAAATCATCACTAATGTTTTGAAACATTTTATTTATTTAAAAGTTAATAACCAGGAAAGATACCATGAGCGATGCTCATTTCAAGGTAAAACCTAGGAAGGGGTAAAGATACAAAAGAGGGTAAACATAATATCACGACAGCATAACACAGTTGTACATAGAATTGCTACTAACATACAGTACTTTACAAGAGGATACAGTGTGTATATACAGATCTTTATAATATAAGGCTGGAACACAACTATGAGAAAACAGAGGAGCTAGTAAAGGTGTAGCCTAATAGAGGCATTAGAAATGTTGGAAAAGGAGAGGATAAGAGAATGATAGAGTGGGGCACCTGACAGTGGAGGCAGCATAAGATTATAGAAAGGACAAGAGATGATGCAGGTGGTAGGGGATGTTTGGTAGGTTAGAAAAGGGTGGGCTAGAGTGAATAAAGGCACAAGGGAATGTAGGAAAGGGTGGGAGAAAGGTTGAACTGTTATAAGCAGAGTGACAGAAGTAAAAGATAATGGGATAGCAAGGAATAATACAGGGATGAGTGGATGATGGGATGGTAAGTGGAATAGTAGGGGTGGGGTGGGTTGTAGGGAAACATGAGAATATAATGCAGGATTATTGAATCAGTCAGCCACCATTTTCACATGAAAGGTCAAAAGGAAGAGCTTTATGTTTAGATTACTCTCTTTGATAAGTTAAAATAAATATTGCACTGTTAATACACCTGGACCAGTGCAAAGATGTTACCTATGTCACAGGCAGGTTGTCTTCTGTACAATTATTTAGACAGTTGAAAATGGGCTTTGGGTGAGGGTATTTGTTTGCAAGAAGGTAAGAAAGGAAGGACGGAGTTCTGTCACCATTTAACAGGGACTGGAAGGAGAAAAGTGGTGGGAACTTTCTTTGTGGCAGGGGAGAAGTCTGCGACACTGATGACTCAAGATGCTTGTGCCACCACAAGTTGGTATTCTTCTTTACAGATATTTAGACAGCTGAAACTGAGGTTTGGGGACTTTGAAGGGAGGGCATATTTATTCACAAGAGGATGGGAAAGAGGAGGTTTCTGTCACCATTTCACAGGGACAGGGAGAGGGAAGTGGGAACAGAGTTGTTGCGATGTATTGAAACTGAGGAGCAGTGACTCACTGTGTGAATGAGGAATATGGTGGGCCATGGCATGCCACTACTCCCTCATTAAGCAAAGGTACCAGGAGAGAGAACTGAAATGAAAATGTATAGAAAACAGAGAATGGTATGAGTCAGGCTGGGGGTGGGGTTGAGCATGAAAAGATGCTGTTGCTTCTGCCATAGTCAAGAGCTGACAGAGTGGTTCCTTTACTTGGCACTCTCTCTGGAGCACCAGGAAAAGGGAGGTGGGAGGATAATGATTTGGAAGAGCTGGGATGGTTGGCCAGGAGATTAACTCTGGCCATCAGATGAGGGATTGGGTGTTTTAAATTTTGTTTTCTTACTTACAGAAATGTAAGTAAAGAATCCTGAACACAGAATACCCAAATTGGGACCTGGATATAATATTTCTCCCCAATATTCAGGATATGGTATGTGCACAGCCCTAATGACCACCCTAATTCTCACTTTTGGCGTTAGTCAGGAAACACAGTGTGTTTTCTGGTGCAACACCTTGACCTTAGTCCCAGTACATGTGCATTTGGGTCTTTTTATGATTTAGTTGTTATTTTGACAGTTCCTTCAAGCACTCATACCTTGTGCATTTCTTAACATTTTGCACCAACTCAAGGTTAACCTACATTCAAGAATGCATGGGATAAACACAAGGAGCCCTGACTATAAAGGGCAACTAGAGTGTCAAAATAGGTCTACAACAAATGGGCAGACTAGATGGAGCGAGCGGTCTCTGTCTACCATCAACTTCTACGTTTCTATGTGAGCTATTCTCAGAACTGCACAGTTTTGACATTGGTTGGGAAATACGTACTTGGGGCAACACATTCTTGTTAGGTTTTCTTTTTACAGTTTTGCACCTAAATTGAGAGCTAGCCTGCTTACAAGTCCTCATTGCAACTGCCATGTTTTAATTGGCATTGGTCAGGAAATATGTTTTTGGCGCAGCACAATAAACTGAAGCCTGAGCGCATGTGCATTTGAGTAATTTTTCTAACTGGTATGCAAGGCTGAAGCTGAATGCATGCTAAGAGGTGCAGAGAGTCAGTGAAGGATTCAGAGGAACCACCCCTTTTATGAAAAGCTCAGATCAAGACAAGCGCTGCACTCCAGCTGCCAGATGACACTTCAGTCAACCTTCATGCATGAAGGACAGCAATACTGGGTATTTGCCAAACATTCAATTGTATTCCATGCAAGGTACAGACCCCATGACAAAGTTCTTGTTGAGTGAAGTCATGGGACATCTGGCTGTTGCATAAAGGTGCGGCCCTTGCATTTTGGTACATTTGTTTCTTTTTTCAACATGATTGTTATTCTTGGCTGTTTCTTCAATTACCCATAACTTTATCACAGTGCAGGTGATACATTGGACATTTCGAAAAATTGTTGCCAGTTATAGTTGACTAGTCAGGGCATGCAACTAGAATATGCTTATTAAGTAAAAATTATTATTATATGAATGTATTATACATTATGGGTCAGATATTCAGAGGAGTTGCACATGCACAACCACAGACATGCGCCCAGCACCATATTCAACCAATGCAAACGTTGTGCAAAACACAATTGCTGCAGACAACAATAATGTATGGTGTAAGTACAAGGGGCATACCCATGAATAAGCTGCAAGAATGGCATATTCAGTGGAACAGCACAGCAAGTCAGGAGCAACCCGCAGAATGTGCCACACAGAATTGAGCCTTTAAAAGGAAGTTCAAACACACACACACACACACACACACACACACACACACACCAGATGTGCAAGGCACAGAACCTGACAGAGATGGATGCTGGGCCATTCTTGATGGAAGCAGTGATGAAGGATGTAAGGAGGAGGAATAGCAACGTGGCCGAGGAAGGGCCAATCAGCGTATGCCACACACAGATGGTACCGTGCCCACCTCACCTTTGAGGACTACAGAGATGCAGAAATCATGAGTCAATACCAGCTGAACAGGGCAATTGTGAGGCAGCTCTGGGAGCTGTGCCATGATGAGTTGTAGGTGCCCACCAGGAGGAGCCACTCTATGACAATGGAGACCAAGGTGACAGCATCAATGTGCCTGCTTACCATGGGCACCTTCCAAAAACAACGGGGCAACCACTGGAATAACCCAGTCAGCCACGCCCTGCCTCCCATACAGTTCCTCAATGCCCTGCTGCCACACACTTTGGAGTTCATTCGATTCCCAAGCACACAGGCAGAGTATACAGTAAACATGCAGGACTTCCATAGGTGGCACGCATGCTAGGCATGATCGGGGATTGACTGCACTCATGTCGCCATGTGCACACAACCTGGACCAGAGGGTTCCGCCCACATGAATAGAAAGGTGCCCATCGGTCAACTGCCAGGTGGTGTACATTGCCACAGGGCGCATCATCAATGTCCGCGCCACCCACCGTGGGACATGACATTCATCTCTGGCACAGCTCCATCCTGTGCCAGAGGTTTGAGCATGGGAAGATCCCTATGGGTCATCTTGTAGGTGAGTATGGCATGAGATGGGGTGTGGGGCAGCTGTGCAGTGGGCAGAGCCCATGCCACATGCAGCAAGAGCTGACAGGGTGGCTGTAGGGGCAGGAGTGATGGAGGGTGACAAGCAATGCAACAAGTTAACTGCATGTCTTACCCACACAGGTGGCAGTGCATATCCCTGCACCCCTGGCTGCTCACCCACATCTGGTGCCCATCCAACCCTGCAGTGGACAGATACAATGAGGCCCAGATTACAACATGCAACATCATTGAGTGAGTCTTTGGCATGCTGAAGATGCATTTCTGTTGCCTAGACAGGTCCAGTGGTACCCTACAGTACAGCCCTGCAAAACCTGTGGATTATTCTTGGCCTGCTGCATACTGCACAACATGGCTTTGACAGTGGGATAGCTGTCCAGGTGGAAGAGGGCAACAGCAGTGATGAGGATGGGAAGATGGCCCAGATGGGGATGAGAAGCCACTCATACAGAGGAGGGACTCCAGGATGGCCACACGTGCCAGAATGCATTGGACAGCAATCATACAGGAGCACTTTGAACCGCAGGTGAGTAACAGCCATGACAGCAGAGCATGCATGGAACAGCCACTCACACACACACACTCGAGGTGCATGGCCACACAGGGAGGCATGCAGGACACCAGCACACACACAGAAAGCACACAGAGAGCACAAACACACAGCTACACACCCACAGAACAGTGCATGTGCATGTGCACACTAGAGCATACACGCGCACTGGGCTGGACACAGGGCTGGCTGCAACATGCGTGCACATGCAGCAATGGCAACATCATGAGGTGCACAGCTGGGCACAGTGGGTCATGTGGTTGGCACAGCTGGATCGGCAGCCACAGTGGTAGACTGCACACACACAAGCACAGCTGCATGTGGCATGGATCAGACTGAAGGTACCAGCACTGGCAAGGCTGGCGCAGTGCTGACTTCATCATGCCCACACCACAAGGCTCTGCAGCACAGCACTCAAACATTGAGGCCATGTCACACGCCACACGATACGCAGGCTGTGCATACAACTGTGCACAAGGCAACAGCACCGGCAGCAGGATGGGACAGCACAAAACAGCAGGCCTACAGTGTGGATAGACAGCTGCTACAGCCATGCCCAGGTTGTGTGACAGCCACAGGCTGCTCAGCAGCCACTGGAGGTGTACTCAACACAATCACGGGGTAGAGGCATGGGAACACGACTGGGTCCTCACTGGCGTGAACAGGCCAGCAAAGAGATTACTGCCAGGAGTGTCTGGGATGGCCATGTCAGAGTCAGCAACAGTCATGCTGGGGTCCCCAGATGCCGGTCCACAGTGTTGATGCTGCACAGTAGGGAGTCCTATGCAACCTGCCACACCCACTGAGACAAGAGCAATGCAATCCAGCTGTGATGGTACCGGCAATGCGGTGCAGCGATGCAGTCGTGATATTCCGCAGCTGACAGATGCCACTGATCAGCTGTGTCGTCCAATGTCTGCATGCTTAGAGTGGTGGCACAACTCCACCTGCAGTGTGTGTAACTGGGCCCTGAGCATTGCCTGGTTTTCCATGGATGCCCGCAGCAGCCTGGTATGTTCATCTAGCCTGTCAGTGCCATGCACATCCTGGGGCTAATGCTGACATGCTGGGAGTGTGGTGGCATGCCTGACAGCATCCTCTGCCAGGGACACTACAGGGGACCACACAGGGGTGGAAATGGGGGTACCCCATCAGTGGCCCCTGTGGTGTGCTGCATGGTGGCCACCACTGCCCAGCCACCTGCTGGACTGTCTCTGCTGCTCCTGTGTCCACGGAACCAACCCACCCATGGTTGGTGGTGGTGGTGCCACTCACCACCGTGTAGCCATGGACAGAGGCGGCTGCTCAGACACTGTACTGCCACCTGTGGCAACCTCCACCAATGTGCAGGCCTGTACCATGGGTGGTGTGTCCAGTCCAGCGCCACCCAGAATCAGCGCAGGTCATCATCTGTGTCTGATGCCCCACTACCTGGTGTACCGGTTCGGTACAGGTAGGTCCTCAGTGAGCAGTAGGTCCGACAGGGGTCATCATCACCAAGCCCTAGGATGCCCAGGAGTCCCGCACTGCCATGTCACTGATGGTCCATGGTCCTGATGCTGGTGGACGATAGATGGCTCCAGCATCATCGGGCATGTCCTGCATCCACCCCTGAGGCATGATGGTGCTGGAAGACACAACAGTGGTATCGTGATGAGGATGGCAATGTGCACACCGAGCTGCAAACAGTGTGCACCAATGCAGTGCCATCAAGGAACAGGGTGTGCATGTCATGCAGTATACATTATGGTGGACATGCCATGGATGGTGCACATGCCAGGTCAGCCATGAGCAGTGGATTCAGCACACAATGCCATAGCACTGGATGGCTGGCATGCCTGAGCCAATCACCTCAAGGCCTACCCAAGTGGTGTACCATGTGGCCATCTGCACCCCTGTGGGCCATGCTGTGCCCTGGGTCCACCAGGTGGGTGACACTAAGGGTCTGGCCAGTGGTGCTGCACATTCTGGGCTGGGGCCATGGTTGAGGTATGGTGCCCCACTGCTGCAGCACTACACACAGGTGGACAATGCCATGCATGGTGGGCACATGTGTGCCCTGCAGTGCTGCATGTCACACATGCAAAGAGCCCCATGGAACTGCTGCTGCCATGCCTGCATGCTGCCAGGTGGCACACACCCACACTCACACATGGCTCCCACTGACTCACAGTACTGTGAGGGGCTACTACCCATCTGAAACTGCCTCTCGGTATGCCTCAGTGGCAGCATGGCTGATGGTCACTGCCACCATCTCCTCCCTGCTGTGAGTACAGGGGTGGCTTCTGGGACCCCACCCATTCTGCTGTAGGATGCCCTGATGGTGGCCACCTCTCTTTAATGCACCATCAGTCTGTATTCATCTTCTTCTTCTTGCACTCCTGTGCATTCCTCTGATGTCTGCCATGGACATTGGCATATGTTGCCAACTCATCCCAACCTGTGGCATGTTCCTGAAGGTCACCTGTATTTCCACGGACAATTTCTCCTCTCAAGGTAGGCCTCGAACAGGGCCTGCTGCTCATCTTTGTGAAGTTAAACCTGTGCTTCCCTGCAGGCCCCTGCTCCTCAGCTCCCTATGTCTCTAACATGATGCGACCTGTGGAAGATAACACAGTGGCATGATTAGTGGACTGGCAGGTCAGCTTGGATCACTGCAGCACAGATATCATGCCCAGATACATCTCAATGTGTGGTGCCCTTACGAAATGGTTGCAATACCTGTCAGTGCCCAGTGCAGTATTGTGGCGCTTTTATAGCTCAACTCATGCAAATGAGCAGCAGCACAGTTGAATTGGGATGCAAGTGCCCAACTGCGCCAGGCATTGCCTCATGAGTCTATTTGCTTGCCGCTGAATATTGTAGGGTTGTACTCTGTGCAATTGTAATGCAACAGAGAGGGTCACTGGTGAATCTTCCTGCACACGCTACAGTGCATGTCAGTGCAACCGCCATGCACACAATGGGCAGCACTATGGCATGTGTGGCATATTGTGCCTGTGTGTAGTTCACGATGTGCTCCACTGCACATGCGGACATGTCGCATACCACCAGGCTGACGTGCTGCACTGTCAGGTTGTATTGCACAACTGTGTCGCATACCATATGGCCTACGCACATGCCTGTTAATGCAATGGGGTCATACGAGCCACACTCTCTGCATGACACACCGGTGCCGTGGGCAATGACCTTAACCCCATACATCTGCCCAACGGTGTTGCTTTACTCATGTGCAGTGCTGTGCACTAGGTGTCAGTTGTGCATGTCAATCATGTAAATGCATGCTACATGGCCATGGTATGGTACACCCAATTGTGCAGCAGGCACTGCACGGTTCCATGTGCTGGCTGTGCAGGTTCATGCGGTGGGGCACATTACAGCAGATGGCAGTCATGGCAATGTTGGGACAGCATGTGTGCTGGGCAGGAACTTTGTCCAATGTTGAAGTGGCAAATCTAGTGGCCCTGGTCCTGCCAATGGAGGACCAGATGTATGGTGTGTCAGAGCTCCAGGAACTTAAGTCCCAGGTGTGGATGAGGGTGGCCACTGGCCTGGAGCAGCAGACTAGGTGCCACGCACAGCTGAGCAGTGCAGTCACAGATATGGGGACCTCCACAGGAGGGATCCTTGCAGGCTTCGGCCGGCTGCAGGAGAGGTCATGCAGGTGGTCTGTTCTGCAGTCAGGTGGGTGTCCCATAGCACTGTGCATGCTACCATTGTCCACATTCTATGCTGTGTTGTGCACTGCATGTGTGGTTATGGGGCAGTGCTGGTGGCTGGTGCATGTCCTCCATTGCTGCACTACATGCCTGCATGTTGATGTTAAGGCCATACCATGTCCCACACATGGAGCCTGTGCCTGCCCACACTGCCTGCTCGGGGCACTGTCAGTGGTGGGTAGGGATGCAGTAAAATAAATTTTGCCAGTGAAATTGCAGCAAAATTGGCAATTATCACATGTGAAATGTTTCGTGAAAATGCGGTGAAGTTTTGGTATTGACGCATTTTCACCCTCTGAGCAATCTACCAACAATGGTGAAATTTTGCCTGAGAGTGACGAAATTCCACCAGCAGTGGTGAAATTTCACCCTGTAAGGCAAAATTCCACTAATAGTGGTGGAAGTTCACCCGCAGTGTCAAAATTTCACCACAGGTGAAATTTCACCCACTTGTGGGGTGAAATTTGTTCACAACCACGGGCAAAATTTTACATTTCGCTCTCATGAAATATTTTGTGTAATGTACTAATTACTCATAATATTTTGCCTGGTGAAATATTCCAGTTTCACTCAACTGGGTCTGTGCATGGCATGCCACTCATGTCCATTTTCTCTCTCTGTTCCATCCACAGGACAGGAGGGTCGCCAAGAGGGCCAGGTGGCGCCAACAGGGACAGGCACAATGAATGGTGATGGTGGTGCCGTGGTTGCGCTTGGCACCTGGGCAGGTAGGTGAATGTGCAGCATGGTGTGTGGGTCATTGCTTGCTCTGGAGTGTTCTGGTGGTAGCGGCAAGGGCAGTGTCACCATGCATGGCCACTGCATTAGGCAGTTCCCAGCTCACTGCCTGTGCCATGTTGCGCGGGGGGTTGGCCTTGCACGTGGCCTGTAAGTGGTGGTGGCCCATCACCGTTTCTGGCAAGGTGTGCTGCAGGTGGACTACTGTACTGCCTGGGGGCCCTTGCACCAGTATTGTGTGGTCCACTGCACAGGTGTGGGTCAGGACTGTAACAGGCAACCAAGCAGTCTGCCCATGGGCACAGTGGTGTCAGCTGCTACTGTCCACTGTGCACATGCCAGTTCCAGTTATGTCCAACTGTGGGTGTGGCAGCTGTCCCGTGCACACAAATGGGTGGGCTCAGACTTCTTGTGGCCCATCACTTATTGCCTGTCTTATTTCCTGTCTTGTAGGACAGGTCAGGCCTCAGGCCAGAAGACACTGGCAGGTCTTGGGCAGTGGGCTCCTTGTGCTCCATGAACTTGCTTAACTGCACATCTCATGGACGAATGTCCTCATACGTGTCTGTAGGCAACATCATGGCACTACCTGGGTGCTGATTCAGGAGGTGTGCCAGCTGAGGAGTTGCAGCAGCATCTGCAACACTAACCCTGTCCCTCTCACCACTGTGCCCTTGATGTCCACTTCCTCCTGATGTTTTCTGTTCTGTCTGTTCCTGTGTCCTTGCTCCCATTCCTATTCCCTTGTTGGCCACTTTGCACCCCTTTCATTCACTTACCGCTGTTTCGTTGTTTTCCTGTTGGCACACCACTGTTCTTTGTCATGTAGTAAAGCTTTCTGCTCATACACCTCTTTGTCTCTGTTGCTGCGCAGTGCTGCACTATGCCTATGTTGCTCTGTGCTGCTCTTGGATGTGCCCATTCTGTGCCGCTGCTGTGCCCTTTGTGGTGTGCTCCCAGTGCAGTAGCTGTGTGCCATATACCTCTGTGGCACAGGCCCTTGGCTGTGCTGTGCATCTGGACTGTGTGCAGTCCTCTGCCTCATATTCCTGTTTATTTATGCTGGTCTGCCTTCCAACTGCACCATTGCCCTTGCTGGGGCTGGTGTGCGGTGTGGTGCTAGGCCCTGTGTCCCTGCTTGGTGGCGTGGCTTGCACCCTATTTCCAGTGCCTGTCCATCTCTTGTACCTCTGTGCACTGCATGTTTCTTGTGCTCTGACAGCATGCCTGTGGCTTTGTCCCATGCAGTGTTGCCTGTCAGGGTTGTGGTAGTTCAGTGCCATGGGCCTGCCAGATTCCCTTTCGTCTGGGTGGGCGGTTGGGTGTGTTGGTGGCCTGTGTGTCTCTGTTGTGCTTCCTATAGTCACTGTGGTCCATGGCTGTGCACCTGTGCTGTGCACCATGGTCACACTCCCCTTGTGGTTTGGGACTGCCAGGGCTGGCCTGGTACTCTGCTCTTGTGCTGCCCTGCCTGTGTACCCCTTTGACTGTACTGCTTGCTCAGCATGCTTCTTCTTGTTTCTGTCATGCTCCTGCACAGTCCTGGTTGCTCCGTGCATGTCTGGTTGCACAATGGCACATCTCTGCTATATTCAGGGTGGTTTGCACCTGCACATGTCTATGGCACATCTTTTGAATATGGTGTCCATTTTCTGTGGCACAACTGCAGTGTGCCGTGCATTCCATTGCGCACGCTCTGGGAGCACCTTTCAATATCTGGCCCTATATGTATAATTAATATTCTACAGTACTGTATGAACCAAAATGTAAAAAGTTAACTGCACACATGGCTCTTTCTTCTCTACAATGCTATGACCTCACAAATGTAGACACTACCAGATGAAAAGCAGCATTCCTGCAAAACTCCAGGTCTGGTGGGCACCTGCCTCACTAAGTCACACAAGCTACACACAATACGGTATAAAGAATGGTACACATGAGAGAAACAGGTATGATATAAACCTTCTTAGTTTCCTAGAGATTTCCATCAAAGGTGTTTTCCTCTTCTCTTTGCCTGGATGCAAATATTAGGTACTATTTTCTAGGTCCTAAAACACCCTAAACACAGCCAAAATGGGTACCATGTGATAATGGTGAAAACATTTTGGCAATGCATGAAAACAGCGAGTGGATTTGGGCAACTTCAGACACAGCGATTTCTGTATCTTTGGCAGCTTTGCTCTACACCCCCTTTCTAAATATACTAACTCTGGGGAGTGCAACTTGGGGAGGGGGAAACCCAGTCACCATTAGTGCAGTCACCAAATTCATCACCGTTTTACAGTCACCACTTCAATGGAGGGCAGCTGGACTGAGCAGCTGGGAGGCAGCTCTCTTCTTCTTGGAGGGTCCCTATCACTCCCACTATGGGCACCACTGGGTGGAGGTCTGTTGATAGTGCAGGTTGGGATGTGGCACACACTGGGAGTGTGTTGCAGGTCTGCGGCATGCATGTGTCTCCACATGCACAGCCACAACTGGGGATGGGAGAAAACAGGTTGAAAATGGTGCCATCCAGCAGGATGATGCCAGTCCCTCGCAGGCTCTGTACTCACTCAGCTGGGCACCTCCATGCCATCGACATGGTCATGGTGAACATCAGGGTGACAGGGCTGGGGACCCTGTAGAAGGGGCTGATCAGCACAAGGTACATAAATAATTTAAAAAAAAAGGGTGGCACTCTACAATCATCTTAATGATAACTGCAGCAGTTCACTGCTAGGGCTACCATTTCTGGTGTGTTGCAAAGCCACCAACCACAACCCACCCCCCACCAAATATAAAGGAAAACATATACTCTGCCAATATATACCCATATAAAATACAATAATGTTTTTCCACTGCCTTACTGTCACACTGTAAACTGCAGAAGCACAGGTTAGGAATCATGAAAAATGTAGTACAGATGAAAGAAATGGAATTCCAAGCCAAAGCAGCTTCATCCTGTCCCCATCTCCACCAACCCAAAGGCAACAGATAATTTGGGCACTCCTACTGTGGCATCAGCACTTCTTATCTTCCACCTCCCCATCAACAAACCCCACCACAGCCATGTTATTGAACAAGAACAGTTTCAGCACAATGGCTAGCAACCCTGCCTGCAGTTCTCAGGACCATTCTCTAAATATGCTGCCAGAGGCAGGGGTTGATCTACAAGGATTTACTGTCAGGAGAAAAGGTAAGTAACAGACTAAGTACCATATCCCTTAGGACAACAAGACATGTTTTCAGCATTCCAACCTACAGCCAAAAGACACTACAATACAATTAAAATAATTCTGACCTTGTACAGTAGTTCGCATGAGCGTTTTTATACTCTCTTGACTGGTTTGCCTCAAATAACTCAATAATAAACATTACAGCTTTAATACTTATTTAAAAGAATAAGATACTGTTATCATGGGAGTGGCAGCATAACCCCCACAACAACACTAGTCACTCTTCTGTATACTGTAGCCAGTCTAGTCATATGTATGCAGGCTGTCCCTTTAAGAACACCATTTAACACAGCAGCAGCTAGTCAGAGGCAGTGTTAGTAGGCAAACCAAGGACTGCTTGGGGTACTAGAATAGAAGGGCAGACTAAAGTAGCAAGAGTAAGCAGAGATCAGCTTGAAAAGCAAAGTATAAATGGGCAGACTAGGTGGGCCAAGCGTCCTTATCTGCCATCAAAGTCTATGTTTCTAGAAGTATACAGTAAAACAAAGTTGTTGTCACTCTTGACTTCGTAGAATGCTTACAAATTGTTCTATGTGTGTTTGGACAGATGAGTGGAGAGGGGGGTAGCAGTGAAGGGTGTGTGTAAGTATTTCTGCTTGGTGTATTAGGCCTAAAACTGGTCCAGAGCTCAGAAGCATTTTATGATGGAGAAGTGCATGCAGTGGAATTCTGCACTCAATGTTGGTTGCTTTATATAGTTTTTTTGGAGGGGTTCTATACCCTCCTAACTGTTTTGACACAAACAGTCCAAAATAGGACAATACACACAGGAAATAAAAATCAGAAAATGGGAGTCCAGTAGCAATGAGTTGAAGGCAGCATACTCCCCAACAAAAGGCTTATCACTCTTCTGTGGTCGCAGCTGCTTTCAGATGCCATAGTGTAGAGTGCCTGAAATATTCCAGTGGGGCTTGTTTTGTCCAGTACACCTATTTGGTTAACTAAACTAAAATCAATATTTGCAGGTACTGTATTGATAGCAGATTTCTAGTCATCATCCCAGATATTGAAACATTTGACCCTTACTACTCAGGGTCAGGACACAACTTGCTTACCATTTGGGATTGTGGGATACGACAATGAAGCTGTTTGCATTTGTTCCCAGAATTGATGACTCCTAATAAACTCACAAGTGCCATTAATTGCAGCTGCCAGATTCATAAAAAATCACAAAGTACCATGCAGAATATTGCATTGTGCTTTGTGATTGCCCAGGTGTAAAACTGCTATTCACAAATGAATAGCGTACCATGATATTCTGCCTATGAACAGGGCTAGGTAGAGACAGCAGCAACACCACTACTGCTACCTCTAACCCAACTAGCACTGCCTCAACCTGCAGCCCTGTCAATGGCCCCAAGAGAATAGTGCTGGTGCACTATTTGGTATTCACAAAAGCAGCAATGCAAATTAGCCCATTGGGCATGCAAGGTGCTAGCTTGCCATTTGCATGCTCATTATGAGCTTATTTACATGGGCTGCGGATGTCATAGTGCACCACCCAGCCCCTGCCCAATGCAGTCATAGTCACTGGTGATCTAGTGGCCCCTCTCTGTCCCTGATGTTGATCGCCTCCCAGTAATTTTATTCTGAAATGTCCCTGGTAGCCTAGTGGTCCTCCCCTCCTGATCACCGATCACCCCAATGTAGTTATGTTTAATCATCCCTGGTAGTCTAATGGTCGATGATCAGTGATTGGGGAGGGCAGAGGGACCACTAGACTACCAGGGAAACTCTCACTCTACTGTTACAGGGACCATGATTGGCAGTACCTTCAGCTGCCACTAGGGTTACATGGAATACCTCCAGGTTTCAGTCAGCAGAATTTTCTCCATGCAAAGGAGCCTCACAAGTGGCCCTTGTGTGGAGAAATATTTGGTGAATTGGACTGCCCTCGATATGCAGGTCCTCTCCCCTCATTTGACTTATGGCCCCATCAGAACTTTGTCCCATCACAAACCCGGTCTGCAGGTGTAAACTGGGCTTTTGTGAATACCTCTATGGTGTATAAGCTAGTTTGTGCCATGCAAATGCAATTTGCACTGGAGCAAAGTTTTGTGAATTGGGCCCTACATCTCTGAGCATTTTTACATTAGGAGTCTGTAAAATCAAATAAATAGTAAAATCCTACCTGAATATTACAAATAGTAATAGAGTGCAAAGGTATTACATCATAACAAAAATAAATTGTTCTAATACCACTGTAGTGTCTCAATACACATTACCATATTGAAGAGGTTTTGCACCTGGAAAACTACTGTACCATAAGACATTACTGTTCATGCGGTCTGTCGGCACTGTGGTTGGATTTCCACTTAGATGCGGCGACCCAGGTTCAGGGATCGAACTTAGGTCGCTGGAGATCTGGCCGGGGAGACGGCTTGAGCATCCCACAACAGTTTGCCTTCTTCAGGGGAGGGAGGGGCCATAGCCCACAACTTGCCTGACCCTGAGTGGAGGCTTGGGATACTGCAAGCCAGGCTTGTTAGGGATGGGCAGCCCAGTCATGCAGTGGACGTTGGCGTGCAGTGCCTGATGTCAGAGGCATACACTGTGGCAGTGGGAGCAAACAGGAAAATGCCCACCGATTCTGGGAAGATGGGTGGCCTGGAGCATGTCTCTAATGTGCCCCCACTCTCCCAGCCACCTCTGGATAGATGCTACTTGATTTATGGAGTGCATGCTGCCCACCTCATCCCTGCTTGGGGGCTAAGCATACAGCCTTGGGGTCAGCGAGGCCAGCTTGGCAGAGCAGGGTATGAGGATGACTCCTTAGCCTGGGGTCAGAGTCAGTGGGGGTGTGGGAGTAATAAGAAAAAATAAAATAAACATTACTGACTGATAGCACACTGTTTGTCAGGTAATTAAAAACATTCCTAGCTGCCTGTCCCAGTCTCATGGCATTCACTTTCTTAGTCAGAATTGGATGATTGACAAGATCAAATGTCTTATTCAGGTTCATGAAGAATGCAGTGGCAAATTTTCTGGTGTCTATAGCATGAGCCATACGTAAAAATGACCAAGGCAGTGTGTGTGTCCCATACCCTTTCTAAACCCATCCTGATTCAGACTAAGTGCCTGATCTTCAGAAGGTTTCCAGCCCATCCTCAAGTATCAAGGGCTGGGAAAAGAAGTGGCTTGCCTCCTTCATGCAGGATGTGCACCTTCAGGATGGGTTGATAGTTTAGCTTAGAGGTTAGAGTAGTGAGCTGTGTAGAATGAGCATGGTACATCCAGAAGACCTGAATTTGATTCCCACAACCTCCACTTGCATACTGTGTGACTTCTAAGCATATCACTTAACCTCCAGTGCACCCAGGTTAACCTTGAAAACAGGCACTTGTGCTTAGCGGCCTACTTGGTTACCAAAAGAATAAAATAAAATAATGGATGTGTGCCCCCTCAGTACCTGATCCCAAGTCAACAAGCCTGGCTATGCAGCTGGCACAAAATGGAATGGGCAAGAGAGTGGACAGGCATATACCACATCCACTTGCTAAATTACTGCTACACTACAGAATTAAGTAGGTCCAGACTGGCCTCCGTTTACCACAATCTTTATTGAACACCTCCAAAATACATGTCATAATACAAAACCCAGATGGACCACAAGTGCCACTCAAACTTGGAGACTAACTCCAACACTTCCCTTATGGCTCCATCAAGGGGCCTGTTCCACATCAACAAAGGTAATTCTGCAGTACAGATTTTCATAGGAGGGAGCGTACACTATGGCATCCTAGGGCTGTCATTGCTCTTTGAATTGCAGTTCTACCAATTGTGATAAGGCAGTCCTGGAGGACTGTCATATCCTGTCAGTCCCAGCACTATGTGCAGGCAGGGATCCATTGGCAGACCAAAACAGGTATCCGACTGGAGGCTTGTGGTTGGAACCAGTTTGACTAACTCTGCTGCTCCCTACCCCATGTGCAGCTCTTCAGCAGTGAACTGCAGGGGCAGAGATTGGTGATGCCAGCAGGCATGCCAGCAGCCACACCTGTGAGGCAACACACCAGATACACCCAAGTCATGTGTATTTAGGGTGCCTTTGTAGATTGGGCTTTAAGAGTGTTAAATTTGTCTGGATAATGTACAGTATTCTGTGAGCTGAGTATGTACCAGTATTGCCTTGATCTTTGTCACAACAGAAAGGATCAAATGTATCCGTAGTTACAGTGTTTATATGAGATGCAGATCCACCTTTGTAAATTGGAATCACATAAGAAAATTTCCATAAGTCAGGAACTTGATTGGTGCAAAATGTTTTTTAAATAACTCAAAGAACTGGTGGGGATACAAAAGGAGTGGTATAGAAGATTTATCTTTGGACCATGCCATCTTTCCTGGCTGACTTGACCGTCTTCATCACTTTAAGTAACTTATTTACTTGACCAGAAGTAAGTACAATATTCTTAAAGGGAATACTCACCTCCCTTGCTTTAATGCTGTGGGACCTGAGGGTCCTGATTAAGCAAACAACCTAAAGAAATAATTTTATAAACAGCAGACGGTTAGATATCTTACTTTATATCTGGTCTCGTCTGCATCCCTCACTCACTATGCTGCTGAACTAAGAGTCCCACTGTCCTCGTGACCAGCCCTGCTGTGATCATGTGAGTGACAGGCTAAACTGGGCACGGCTATGTGCCAGCATTCAATAATGTATGCTGATACTCTGTAACAGAGTATTTTGCACTTAGTCTACTAGTACTAATTATGCAGACTCAGTCTGATCGGTACCACTAGACTAAGCATACAAATGTGCTGTTACAGAGTATTAGCATACAGTACTAGCTGCTGGCACATAGATGTCCTCCATGGCTTAGCCCATCACTCATATCATCTCAGGGCTGGCCGCCAGGGACAGTGGGACTGTTAGTTCAGAAGCATGATGGGCAGAGGGACACAAGAGAAAAACCAGATATAAAGCAAGTTTTCTAACCTTCCAGCCTTTTAAAAATGGTTTTTCTTTAGGTTGTTTGTTTAATTGGGACCTCTAGGTTCTGCAGTATTAAGGCAAAGAAGCTGAGGATTCCGCTTTAAATGAAAGTGTGGTCTGAGAGAATAGCCCAAGGACTGATCTATAACATAGTAGAAAATTAACAAGTCTCACCTATGCTACTCTAAATTAATAATTTCATTGTTAAATGCATTTGCCATACTGTTTCCAGAGAAGATTTGAGACTAACTCATCCTAAAACTGCTTGGTGTTTTTACAGAGCTAAGGTTTAAGTGATTTTCAAAACTATGAGAGTATTTTTATGAATTTCTGATTTAGCCTGTTTGAAGAAAGAGGCCTTGGTGGACTTAACCTCAACTCTACATTGATTCCTTATTTCTATAAAGCTGCCAATTGTGTGTTGAACCACTTTCCTTGAAGGTCATCCATGCTCTATCATGTTTGAAAATTAGATCACATAATTCTGAAGAAATCCATCTCAAGTTAGGCCACCAGTCCTCCTTCACATCACAGGAGTATGTTTAATAATAATGCTAATCAACTCCCTGTGCAGTACATTGCAGAATTAATTTTAAAATAGCACTAAGATAAAGCCAATAGAGACAGGCAAAGTTGGCTAAATTACTCAGTGAGTTAATCCACGAATTCAGCACAATTCGGGAAATGAGACTGATCCATGAAGTGTACAATTTCACCACGAACTGCAGAATTCCACCTTCAAAGTGCAGAATTTCAACCACAAATGCTGGAATTTTGCACATGAAGTGTGGAATTTCTATTTGATGGGTGAAATTCCACCATTTGAGGGCAAAATTCCACACTTTGCACGCAGAATTCCACCGTCACATGAAAAACTTTGTGATTTCAGGCAAAGTTGAAGTTGCTGTGGGTAGGAAAACTTCATGAAACTTCATGGATGAGAATTTTGGCCACTTCACTGCAACTTTACCAGTGGTGGAAAACTCTAAAGTCCAATCAATTACTGGAGATTGTCCTTATCAGAAGTAATGAGAGATCATGCAGATCAGAAGAGGGGAAATAAATAACTATCAGAATACTGTACCAGCAGGAAAATAAATATTTTTATTTTAAAGAATGAAGTATGTTTATTTGTAATACAAAATTTGTTGACAACTTTTGAGGTGCCAACAGCAAAGCTGTTAGCATCAGTTGTGATCATGCATACTCTTTTGTGCTTTTAGTTAAAGTTTATGACTACATTATATGTGAGTGATTGAGCTATGATTTAATTGATGTCAGTGATCAGGATTTTAGGCTTGGCATGGGGTTTCAGACCTATACAAGCCTGGGTTTGCTCTTCTGTATTGCACATTTTTCTTTCTTACTTCAGTTTTTGTTGTCTGAGAGAAATTGTTAGATGTCATTGCTACTGTACTGAAGGATTTCAGCAGAGCTAAATAGCAGACTTTCAGATAATTGAACTTAGTTTTATAGTATATTGTAGTCTACTAAATTAGTCCTGGCTGAGGCTTATCTAGCTTTGAATACAATCTGAGTCACCTATTTTGTAGGTTGTGACATAACCTCTGCATCATAGGAACTGCAGCTCAGTTACCTGTAGCTCAGTGGCATACTGAATGTGTGTTTGCTCAACAGGCAAAGGGTCAGTGGATCAAATCCAGACACTGGAAGGGATTTTCCAAACTCTTAATTACCACAAGCCCCAGTGCCCGATAATACAGTGCATGGGGCTTGGGGCAATCTAATGGGATTTTTTCATCCTGGGCAACTGCTGCAAGTTAGAACAACTTTTCCTGGTCTAACTTGGTAGCACCTCAGGGGCTCAGGTGTTATGGAGCTTGCACCAGATATGTAGCTAAGCTGCCTTAACTCATGAAAGCTGTCACATCTGACCCAAGATTGCAAAATCAGATGCAACTGTGGCGACAGGTTGGCACACTGCCAAAACCAAAGTGTCATGGAACAGGACTGGATGCAAGCCCTGTGCCATGCTTCAAAATCTGGCCCTGGGACTTAAACATGTATTTTTGATCAGTTGAAAACTAATTTGAGGGTGATTCATGGTAGTCTCGAGTTTGAATAGTAAATTATATGAGAAGTACATTTAGATAAGAACAACAATGTGTGAAGGTAACTCACCTGCTGGGATTAGATCCCCAGTTGCCTGTTTTGAAGGTTGTAACATGACCTCTACACCATAAGAAATGCAACTGAGTTATCTGCAGCTCAGTGGCACACAGAATGTGTGTTCATTTAACAAGCAAAGGATCTGTGGTTTAAATTCAGGTACAGTGGTGTCCCTTAGGATGAACCCAATTCTGTAGCATTTGCAGCACTCTGCAGAATGCTGCAGCGAACCTACTGAATAGAAACAGTATGTATCAATTACAATTTGTCCCTTTTGTTATTCAGGAAAATGTGACACTGCCAGGATGAAATAAATGCCACAATTTCTACATAACAAAAGGACTAATTGCCATTGAAATTACATTGCTTTATTCAGTAGGTCTGCTGCAGAATACTGCAGAGTGCTTTAAAAGTGGGTTTCTCCTGGGATGCCACTGTAGATATAGATAAAACCCTGTCAGGGAATGAAACTTTTTTTTCACTTTTGTAAGATGGAAACTCACTTGATCAGCAATCTATGGTTGTGTACAGCTTGAATAGTAAATTAAATAAGTACATTCAGCTAAGAGCAACAGTTTGTGGAGGAAAATCACCTGCTGGATTAGATCCCAGTTGCCTATTTTGCAGGTTGTGACATAACCTCTGCACCATAGGAAATGCAATTCACTTATCTGCGGGTCAGTGGTACACTGAATAGATGTTTGCTTAGCAGATAAAAGATGAGTGGTTAAAATCCTGGCAGGGATATATATATATGTGTGTGTGTGTGTGTGTATGTAAGATTTTTGTAAGATGGAAACTCACTTGAGTAGGGATTCATGGTTGTGTGATTTGGAATAGTAAATTATATGAGAAGTAAATTTAGCTACGAACAATTTAAAGATGAATCACAGGCTGGGATTATATCCCCAGTCACCTGTTTTTAGGTTGTGTCATAACTGCTACACCACAGGAACTGCAGCTCACTGACTTGAAACTCAGTGGCATGCTGAGTGTGTTTATTTGCAGGCAAAGCACCAATAGTTCAAATCCTGGGGATTTAAGCATTTTTCAAATGTGTTTTGTAAGATGAAAACTCATAGAAGTGGCTATCCATAGTGGAGTGGAGTTGAAATAGTAAATTATATGAGAAGTAGAGTTAGCTAAGAATAACAATTCGTGAAGATAAATCACCTGCTAGAACTATTTCCACAGTCCATTGTTTTGAAGGATATGACATAACCTCTACATCATAGGAACTGCAACTCACATACAAGCAGATCAGCAGCACACTGAATGTGCATTTACTTTGCAGGCAAAGGATTGGTAGTTCAAATCCTCATGAAACCAACTTTTCTTTGATGAGATGACATATTGAATGTGTGTTTTCTTAGCAGGCAAAGCATCAGTGGTTAAAATCTAATGTATCCACTGCTGCTCCACTTTCCCTCTCAACTTGTTTTTCCTACTCCTCCCCACACCACTCCTACTCTTCTCCTTTGCAGGCCATGAAACCAGGACACGGGCTGGGTGTGCATACAGCCATGTTTGGCCCTTGTGGGGTTTGCCTCTCCCTCTCTGCCATACTCCCTTTGCCTACTCCTAGCTCATTTCCATTCCTACCCTTCTCCTTTACAAGCTAGGAAACCAGGACACTGGCTAGCTGTATACCCACTCTTGCCTGGCCCAAATGGGGTTTACACTCCAGAGGGCAAAGGTTTTCCTCCCTCTCTACTAAACTACCTCTTCTGTCTCCTATTCCTTTCCTCACTAGTTTTCCACTTCTCTCTATGCTCCTCCCTCTACACACTGTCCCATACTGCCTTCACCAATATAATTTTTATCTCTGTTCCTAATGGACATACCTCCCACCCTAGCCTGTGATATCAATATTTATTTTGTATGCATTTCTCTAGCTCACCTACTCTCCTAATATACATAGCTGTTTCACTGTTATTTGATATCTGTATGAAATGTTATTTTGTAGTAAAAAATCTATTGTACTTACTCCTTCCCCTCCCCAGAGCACATCTGGAAACAAGTTATTTTCAGCTAAGTATGTCTTTCCTGGTGAAACTTTTCAAATAAATAAAACAAATAAATCCTGGCAGGGACTTAATCCTTGTTTAAAATTTGTTTTGTAAGATGGAAACTCACTAGAGTGATGATTCATGGAGGTGTGTAGTTGGAATAGTAGAAATTATATGAGAAGTAAATTTAGCTAAGAACAATTTATGAAGATAAATTATCTGCTGTGATTAGATCCCCAGTCCCCTGTTTTGCAGGCTATGACATACCTCTACACCATAGGAACTGCAACTCACTTATCTGCAGCTCAATGGCACACTGAATGTGTGTTTGATTAGCAGGAAAATATTAAATCCTGACAGGGACTTAGACATTTGTTTTGTGTTTTGTTGTTTTGTAAGATGGAAACTTATTTGAGTGGTGATTCATGGTAGTGTGGAGTTGAAATAGTAAATTACTTGAGAAGTGAATTCAGCTAAAAGCAGCAATTTGTGAAGGTATATTGTCTGCTGTGATTAGATTTCAGTTGCCTGTTTTGTAGATTGTGAGTGACATAGTTCCACACCACAGGAACTGTAACTCACTTACCTGTATCTTATCAGCAAACAGAAAGTGTGTTTTGCTTAAGAAGGCAAAGAAGTTGTGGTTTCAGTCCAGGCCAGCACACAGTATATTGCTTTTAGTAAATAATTATTTTGCACTTCATGGACTTTATTTGAGAACATTTGAGACTGTATGAGAACATAGATTGTCATTCCCTTTTAAAAGTAAAGAGGGTAATTATTTATATGCAGGATACTGCTTTTTGATATGTGATCATTTATTGTATGGTTTTATTTATATATATATATATATATATATATATACACACACACTACATGTATATATATATATATATATATATATATATATATATATATATATATTAGAGGCAAAAAATCCATTTAATGCATTAGTTAGGGTTGTTCCACAGTGACAAAAAGTGAGGAAATTCGGTGTTAGGGTTGAAAACCCCCTTGGACCCCGTCCCACCTCCAACTGGCATTGGGGTGTGCATTGCAGTCGTCAGCCCTAACTCTCACCCCATCACATGTGTAAAACAGCAGAAGTATAGGAGAATGGGGTGAGAGTTGGACTGACTACTCCAATGCACACCCCAATGCCGGTTGGAGGGGTGGGTAGGGTCCAAGGGGTTTTCAACCCTAACACCAAATTTCTCACTTTTGTCGCTGTGGGCAACTCTAACTAATGCATTAAACAGAGTTTTTGCCTCTATTCTCTTCTTTGAGAATGATAACA
This sequence comes from Neoceratodus forsteri, assembly GCA_016271365.2. Taxonomy (NCBI): domain Eukaryota; kingdom Metazoa; phylum Chordata; order Ceratodontiformes; family Ceratodontidae; genus Neoceratodus; species Neoceratodus forsteri. The sequence goes on from CM057459.1 coordinate 61,182,449, forward strand.
AGAAATAGTGAATGTAATGTGGTGGCGGGAGCTGGGGCCCGCCACGTGATGTCTTGTGGCATAGTAACAGGAACATCAACGCAAACAGAAGCACTAACAGTGGCGCACATGGTAATGCAAGCACGAATGAGAACAGAAAGGTAACGCACACGTGGCGTAGTCAGGAACGGTCTGCCACGTGATGTGTTGTCACATAGTAACCTGGTGCCTGCAAATGGAAATGTTAATGGGCATGGTGATGCAAAGTGAAACAGAAAGAGAAACAGTGCTGTAGACACAAATGGCAAAAATAACAGAAACACAAGCGCAAATGAAACGCATGAGATACGCACATGGTGGCGTGACATCAACGGTAAGTGAAATGGGTACAGAACATACCAAGCGGAAAGGGCAACGGTAACAGTAATGTAAGCACACAGGCTGGTTTTCCCAAAACCTGCATAGAGAAAGACAGTGAGTACAAAGAATGTATGCATAATAATGGGTATCGGAGCAGAAAATGAGGACTTGGAATACTAAATAGGTTATATCTCAGGAACCATATGACGTGAAAAAAAATTTAAAAGTCATATGATTTACGACTGTCCTGGTTAGTTTTGTGCTTAGGCCCCATTGAGGGCCTAAGCATTTTTCCAACAAAAGTCCATATCTTGTACCGCTTGCTAGATACGGCCCTGAAAGGTGCGGCGACGCCGTAATGTTATCCTATGGGAAAAAAGAGAAGTTCGGAGTGCCATAACTTTGCATCCCTGTAATATTTTTTCACCAAACCACTGAAAGGCACATATGTGGGCTGTTGGCTGTGTTCCTCCAAATTAATTTCAGGAAAAAGACCAAACTGTTATTTTGCAGTTGGGTGCCAAAGGATTCCTGTAATGTGTCGGGTGTCAGAATGTTATCTATGGGAAAAACTGTCAACTTTGGAGTGCCGTAACTTTGCCGCCGTGTAATATTTTTATTACAACACTGAATGGCACATCTGTGAGCTGTCGGCTGCGTTCCTTCCAAATTTCAGCACAAAACTCTAACGTTCTTTTGCAGCGTGGTGCCAAAGAATTACTGTTATTTTGGCATGAGTGTGCAAAGTAGTGTTGCACTTATGAAAGCTTTCTCTAAAACTTGCGACACTTTCGTGAGTGCGACAATTACTTATGAAGTACTTTTCCAGAAATCTGAAAACATATTTCTGGGTGTTTTACCCCAAAATAAAGACATGGCTAGCATCCTCAGGGCCCGACTAGGTGAATACAAAAGAATTAGGTTGCTAGAGGGTCTCAATTTAAATGCCAAGCATTTTTCTGATCACTAACTGAAAACAAGATGGTGGATTTGTGACAGTAACAGGGCCATTTGCGACAGTAAAAGTGCATTGCGACACTGTCGAACTTTTAACTTTTCCCATTGACTTATAATGGGAAATTATCTTTGAATAACTTTTAAACCGTTTAATATTTTTTCACAAAATCTTCAAAGGCACATCGGGACCCCAACAGACGCTTCCTGAAGATTTCGGCAGGTAGCACAAACCATGCAACCTGTAGGGCTGACAGCAGAATTCCAGAAAAGGTAAACGCATTATCAGATCATGCTTAATAACCCGCAGCCATATATCCAACTGGTACACAACTTGGCAGATCCAAAGGCATATGGTTCTTGATAATGTATTCCAAATTTCAGGTAAATCTGTCAAACGGTTGCAAAGTTATTAAGGTGCAAAATTTTGGGTTTAATATAGAAATGGCTCCTCAACCTAACTATGGTAGCACTACTGTGCTACCATAATATCTATATATTCAATGTTAGGTTGAAACCTCTTGCACCCTCCAGCCTACCCCCAACTGGAATTGGGAGTGCGCACTGGGGTCATCAACCCTAAGTGTCACCCCATCACATGTGGAAAGAAGCTGAGGAATAGGAGAATGCGTGACAGTTAGGACCGATAGCCCCAATGTACACCCTGATTCCAGTTGGGGGTGGGCTGAGGGTGCAAAGGGGCTCAACCCCAATATTGAATTTCCTCGCTTTTGTCGCTGTGAACAACCCTAACATATGCATTAAACTGAGCTTGTTGTCAATTTCCTTCTTTTGAGAATGATAATGAGAAATAGTGAATGTAATGCAGCGGGGGAGCGGGGTGATGTCTTGTCACATTGTAACATTGTGCCCACAAAGGCAAATCGTAATGCGCATGGTGACACAAAGCCAAACAGAAACAGGAACAGTACTGTAGACAGAAATGTTAAAAACAATGGAAATGCAACCACAAATGAAAATGCAAAGGGTAACGCACATGGTGGCGTAAACGTGAATGGTAAGTGAACGGGTACGGAACTGCAAGCAGAAACGGTAATGGTAAGAGTAATGTAAGCGCTCAGGCTGGTTTTCCCCAAAAGCTGTATAGAGAAAGACAGTGAGTAGAAAGAATGTCTGCAAAATAATGACTCTCGAACACAAAATTAGTAGTTGTAATAGTAAATTGCTTATATCTCAGTAACCATATGACATAGAAAAAAAATTTAAAAGTCATGTGTATTACCACTTTCATGGCTAGTTATATACATAGCCGGGCTACACTTTTTGACAAAACCTCTATCTACGCACCGTTTTAGAATCACGGGCCCTCAAAGGTGCGGCAAACGCCATAATGTTATCCTATGGGAAAAACAGAAGTTCGGACTGCCAACTTTGAACCGCTTTAATATTTTTTTCACGAAATCTTTGAAAGGCACATCAGGGACCCCAGCCGCATGTTCCCGAAGATGCCGGGCAGGTCGCACAAACCGCATTTACCTGTAGATGCGACTGCAGAATTGGTGAAAAGCGAAATGCAGCACAGATCACCTTAATAACTCCACAGCTGTATATCCGACCAGTATGAAACTTGGCAAATCCTAAGGCCGATGGTTCTTGATAGTCATTCCAAATTTCAGGTAAATCCATCAAACAGTTGCAAAGTTATTAAGGTAAAAGTTTTGGGGTTTAATATAGAAATGGCCCGCTACCATAACATACATATATATATATATATATATATATAATATATTTAAATTTAAATTTGTGTGTTTGTATGGCACCAAGAGCCTCTGGAATTGGGTACCAGAAAATAAATTTGCCTTGCCTTTGCCTTATTTGGCACCTTTAGTACCATTGGTATGTTGATTTATGTGGTGACAAAGAACTGAATCTGCACCCACTGGCCCTTAGTCTGGACAATGCTATTATTATGTTTGTTAACAAACAAATTTATGTTAATTCTTACAATATTTATTCAACTGTTTCTGGTCCTAAAAGTTTAAACTTTACATATTAATATTCAAGGCTGATTTATTTGTTTAGTTACTTAGTAAGTTAGTTTGTAGGTTGAAAATTAGTAACTGGGAGAGGTACACAGAGTTGGGTCTCATTGCAAGGTGTAACCTAAGGGTAAGGGAGCAGTAGATACAGTAGGACAATCCTAAATCACATTACACAGTATAAAATAAAGTGTAGTCTATCACAATAGCAACACATTTAATTCAGCAAGTTACAGTAAGCAGTAATAATGCATCAACAAAGAAAACTGTGCTGGGGACAAATGGCAGTGCCTAGGTAAAGTACTGAAGCCTGAATGCAGACCATGGGAGAACCCAGAAGGAGGCCCACTAAATAGATAGTAAAGATTCCAAGCAGGAGAAGGAGAAGGGTTAGGATGAGGGTGAGAGATACATGTCAGGGAGAGAGGAGAGGTTTGAGCTGGTGCCTGAGGGAGCCAGGTGAAGAAAGAGACAGAAGGACAAGTGGACTAGGCTTCAGGGTGTGGGAAGGCAATAGGAAAAGGCTGATAGGGATGAGGAATGGAGAAAGTACAATCCCTGGATGTATCTCAAGATAGATTATCTCAGGCCTAGATAGCACTTACTAAATCTAAAAACCTGGCAAGAGTGAAACCTGGCTATCTAGAATAATTTGTACGTAGTAGAGGCACTGATTAAAGTATTATAGTCATTGGCTACAACTTGTTTAAATCTGATAGACACAGGGGTCGCATGATGCAGCTGCAGGGATTTATATAACTCTAAAAATTGATTAGCGTTTGCTCATAAAAGTGCTAAATCTTTGTGAAAATGCATAATTCTTGCCTCACTGTGTTTAACAAACACAGCACTTCTAGAAAATCTATATAAATACTTTCTGTACAGTTAGTATAGTCCCAAGGAAAAAACTGCTAATCAATTATTTAAAACCCTGAGCTGAGTTGAGAAGAGCTTGGTTCTAGGGATCTGCCTATCCATCGGATAATCCACTGCGATCTACCCTCTTACTTCACCCATTTGCTTGAGTACGAAGCTACTCATGGCTTCTCCTGAAGTCTGAAAGCTTGAATCAGACCTTCCTTCTGAGGTCAGTATGCCAAAGAAACCAAAACCAATGATATGTCAACAGCCCTGAGAGCTCCTCTTCAAAGATGGTAGCATCACAATCGGATGTTGACCAGACTTACATTTCTCAAGAGCACTCAGAAATTAAGTCTTTTGTGGGCAACATTACTGCATTACTTTCCAAAATTAATATTTCTGGAAGCAATTAAAGATGCAGTGGACAGTCTTGGCTCCCGTATCTCAGAAGTGGAGGAGAAGCTGCCCCGGTGGCATAGAGGGCTGAGGCATCAATGCCTCACCTCATGGCACGCTGGTGACCTGGGTCAGCAAGCCTGGGTCATCAGAGGCCGCACGGGAGTGGAGGGTGGAGTTGGATGGAGCTGCTGTCAGGCAGCTCTCCTTTCCTTGGAGGTGTGTTGGCATTCCTCGCTCAAGGCTACCCCTGAGGCTGAGGGGCTGTGCAAAGCAGGGTGCCAGTGATAGGTCAATGGGACAGGTGGAGAGGGTCATTACCAGGGCTGTAAGGTGCATGCATGACTCCACATGCATGCTACCTTCTCCTGGGGCCCTTGATAAAATGGGGAGAAAATGGAGGAAAAAGCAGTCGCAGGATGGTGACCGACTCTTCCCAGGCACTGCTCTCAGACATGGCATAAGGTAAACCCAGGTAGTTCTGGGGACAGAGCTGGAGAAGTGGTCAGATAGGGGCTGTATGGGGTTGAGAATAAATAGAACACAAAAATAAAAATAAAAAAAGAAGTGGAGGAGTGAGTCAGCAAACTTAAGGACTGGGCCTATCCTACCAACGCTGTATCTCAAGTCTGGAGCGAGAGATCCAACAACTTTAGAACAAGACTGATGATCAAGAAACAAGAGGTAGGTGGCACAACTTGCACCTCTTAGGAGTTCCTGAATCATTGGAAGGTCACAATATGGTCGATTTTCACCAGAGGCTACTTCTGAAGCTACTTAATCATTATTAGGGCTCCCTGGTCAAGATAGATTAGGCAATCTGGGTCCGCCTTCCCCATCTCAAGCTCCTGCCCACCCAAGGCCAATCATTTTCCAATTTTGAGGTACAAGGAAAGAGAGCTCATTTGGCCAGGGCTCATCAGAGAAACGATCTTATGTGGCAAGGCACCAAACTGCTTATCCAGCCAGATTATCCTAAACAAGTGGTGGACGGAGGAAGTCCTTTGATAAGGTCCGGGAGCTTGGTCTTCACTGGCAAAGCAGTAGAGTCCTTCATTAATCCCACAGATGCCAGACATTATTAGTTACAGCTAGGACTCAATGCTGGGCAAATGGAAAACCAAAGGCATCCCTAATGCTTTGCCGCCTAAACCACAGCAGGCATCTGCTCCAGCTTCTCTGCATTGGCATGAAGCCACTTCAACTCAATTTGCCAGTCCCTCTGCTGGATTATCCACCTGAACTTCTGAAGTTTCTCTGCATGGATGCAACAATAGTGAATCCATGGACACCTCCATGGTGCTGCAGGAGAGACATGATGGTCTGCTCCTTTTTAGACTTTGGACCTCTGGCTATTTTTCTATAGACCTGGTCAGAGTGCCTAGCCGTTTGGGTATTGGAGGGATCATACTTTGTAGCCAGCTCCTCGGACTCCCTGATGTCCCAGTGTTACTTGTGGGGAAGCTATCCTGACTGTAATATTTTGCTTTGTTATCATACTGGATCGTTGCATAAATTATAATGTGGTGAACTCTGGTGGGAAGGTGTTTATAGTTATAGTTCATTTGCCAGAACACTGCTCAGCCTAAGCCACTCCATTAATTAGTGGCTGGCATATTAGTGTTTATTGAGCCTGCATGGCTCCACAGTCCCAATAGATCTCATAGCTCACTAGTTATATTTGCTCCCCTTTATGCTACTGGTCTGCCGATCGACTAATGTTGGTTTTGACACCATCTGCTAGATGGCATGTAGTCCCACTGACTGGCAGTGAATTGCATTCTAAAGTTGACTACCATTTCTCTCATTTTTATCACATTTATGCAGTACTCTGCTAAGGAGGAGGTGAGTTCTGTACCTTTCCTCAGGTGGTAGCGAGGAGGGGGTTATGAAGGGCTGCATCTTCCTGTTCAGCCACACCAGCAGTGATGTTTTTATATCTGGTTCTGCATGTTGGTGGCTGACTTGCATTCTCCAGTCCCCTCTGGGTTTGTAGGAACCATAGTTGTGTGTCCTTATTTTTCCTTATTCATCGTGGGCTGGAATGGGTCCTTGCTAGCTCAACTGATGGGATTTCCCAACGGGCAAGGATTAAGGACTTACGGATCTATTGATCTCACTGGTTCTGATATTATTTATTCCCCTTTCTTCCTGTGTGGGGTGATGGGGAGAGTTAGATTATAGTGCAGCTATAATTGAGCAGTAGCCTAGTGGCCACCATGCCTTCTACCATATGTATTTTGGGAACTGCTTATTGCTCTGTATTGTATATAGTTCACCATATGTGTTGCTGTTAGCACTGTTACTTGTTTGCTTGTTTGTTTGCTATTGCTTCTAACTTTTGATTTTACTTAGTGAGACAAACTGACAACATAGTGTTTTCTATTATCAGGCTATAGGGGTGGGGGATGAATTTTGGTTGCTGTTAGCCAATGGTTTACAAAGCCATATCATGGAATGTCCAAGGGCTGAATAGCCCTACCAGACAGAAGAAGGTTCTTATGCATCTTAAATGGCTAGGGGCCAAATAATACTCCTGCAAACCCACCTGATCAAGAAGAAAGCAAAGAAATTGGGTAAGCTTTGGGGAGGCCTAGTGTATGAATCTTCTTACTCATCAAGAAGCAGGGGTTGCAATTTTATGCACACTCAGGGTTAATCTGGTCTCTGATCAGGTTAAGAGGAATAGGAGGGTGGTAACTTTTGTTAAGGGCAGGTAGGACAAACAATCTTTAATTTTGGATAATTTTATACACCAAATATTGAGGATCTCCACTTTTTCATGGTTATACAAGAAATGGGGTCTGCTGCAGTATTGATGGGTGGGGAAATGAATCAGGTACTAGATCCCTTATGTGAGAGAAGTGGGGTTCTGTTACATGAATCCTCCATGGGCAGCAGGGCTCTTAAGTTTTATTGCAGGACCATGGTCTCCAGATGTATGGCATTTGGAGAATCCATCAAGTTGAGCCTATACATATTTCTCAGCTCCACATAACACTTATAGCAGAATGTCCATGGTCCTCGCATCTGGTTTGCAGCCCATTGAGCTCTTTATTCAACTATTGAGACCATTTTAATCTCAGACCACTTTCCCATCACATATAGCTTTCACCCTGGGACTTGGTTTCAGCAGCCAAAGCAGTGGCACTTTAATGTTAGTTTGTGTAAAGGCACTACTTTTTGACCTGGCTACATCAGAATCAGACCTACTTAGATCTTAATCTAACTTGGGAAGTGGCACATAAGTGGGTTTGGGAAGTGCTCAAAGCCTTTTTTTTTTTAAGACTCTATTTATCTCCACTCCTAGAGAACTCCTTCCAGCATCCTCTGATACCCAGCTTCTACCTTCCACCGTAACTGGTCCTTTCACCCTTGTGCCTCCGAGCACCACCTCCAGGTCTGAATGCTCCAGAATAGGGCTGCCCTATCCGACCAGGGCACTCTATCTTATAGAACAAAGTGCTCGGTACATGAGTGGCCCTGTGAGAGGAGATAGCCCAGTACTGGAAGTGTGGGCAGTGGGCAGACAAGGTGTCTTCATCTATCCCCAGGAATGGGGTTTTCTATTGTTTTTCCATGTTTCCTGATCCACATGGGTGTGGCTTATCAAACAATGTAATGCCACAACTCCGCCCCCCTTCATTCATGGCGTTGCTATATCAAGCACCCCGACAGCCAACAGAGGCTGCTTCTCTGCGATCGCATCCCAAACCCTACCCCAGGAAGAGAGCAGTCCTACGGATGCTCAATCTCTTCCCCGGCCGACCCTCAGTGGCCCAGGCTCATTCGAACCGGGTTGCCGGTGCGGTGTGAGGTGTGATGTCCAGCACCTCAGCACTCCAGCGCCACTGGGCTGGCTTCAAAGCTTTTATTTGAGGATGATTTATAGCATATCCCCACCTAACAAAAAGACAGAGAAAAGGAATTGCAGTCCCTGAAGGCACAGTTATCTGACCTACAGACACAGCATAAGGCTGGTGACCATTCCCTACATTATGTCAAGCCATGAGAGCCCTTTAATATAAAATTAGTACTCTAAACTTTCAACAGGCTGAATTTCTTTTGTGTTGTACCAGACATGCCTATTGGGAAATGGAGGAAAGGCTGGCCTCTTGCTTGCCTACAGGTTAAAGAAGATGTCAGCGGAGCCCAAAATTCCAGGTATCCGGAAGGACTTCATTCTTCTCATGGCCCCTGAGGAGATAAGTAAGGCTTTCCACAGTTACTATGTGGGGTTGTATGCTTCTAAACTGACTTGGGGGATCAGACTTCTAAGGATATCAGTGTTTTTGGATTTGATTACATTACCTAAGTTGATAGAGGAGCAACATGGCTCCTTGGACTGTCCTATTACCCTCAGGAAAGAAAGGCTGCAACTGGTAAGATTTCAAATGGCAGGGAACCAGGACCAGATGATTTCCCTATGAAGTTTTATAAACAGTTTGATGACCTCCTTAGTTCCTTGCTTGCCATTATTCCAAGAAGCCTGGAAGTGATTATGACTACCGGACTCAATGACTGAAGCCCTAATATCTGTGTTGCCAAAGAAGGGCAAAGACCCTTACCAATGTTCCAGTTATTGCCTCATTCTCTTCTGAATGCAGATTACAAGATTTTGGCTAAAGTCTTGGCCTTGAGGCTGAATAATGTATTAGCTTCCCTGGTCCAACTGGACCAAGCTAGTTTTGTGGCAAGAAGAGATGGGAAGATCATGTTAGGTGCTTGGTGAACCTAATGTGGGCTGCAGAGTCCTCACCAGATCCAGTCACCATGTTCACACTTGACACAGAGAAGGATTTGACTCTGTCAAATTGCCATATCTGTTAGTGACTCTTTGGGATTTGGGGTTTGTGGATGGTTTTGTTTGGTGGGTTCAGACTCTTTATTCTGGTTCACAGGCCTTGGTTCTTACAAATGGGCACATCTCAGCCCATTTCCCTTGAGCAGGGGAATGTGGCAGGGATGTCCTCTGTCCCTAGTATTATTTGTTGTGGCGCTTGAATGTCTGGCCCAGAAATTACAAAATTTCCCATATTACGCACATGCTTTTGCAGATGATATTTTGATAACCCTGCAGAACCCAGCCCAGTCTATCCCAGTACTAGTTACAGTGCTAACTCAATTTACGGATATTTCTGGCTTATAATAATTAGGAGAAAACAGAGGTTTGGTGCTAAATTCAAAATATTCTCTGTTTCCTTCAGGCAGTAGGGCTATCCTGGCTGAATACCCAGCACAGTACTTTGGTATTTTTATCTCACCTGACTGGAGGGAGGGGTCCATATTAATTTTCCCCACCATTGAAGTCATTATGAGATGACTTTGACAGGTGAAAACACCTCTGATTTTCATTGTGGTAAGCCCCATACTCTGCAGATGATGGTCCTTCCCCAGGTATTATACCTTATTTTTATTTGCCTTTGCCCATATCTGACTCTGTTTGGAAATCTCTGAATAGGCTGGTCAGGTGTTCCTTATGGGATGGGGGAAGCTGCATCTTTCTTTACTGTGATTGATGCCCCAGTGGCAAATCGGGACTATGTACCCTTGGTTTCAAGGTTATTACTTGGCCACAGGTCTCCAGCGGTTTGTATATATGCAGGTCATTGTAGAAAGGTTGCCAGGTGGCTTGCTCTTGAAGAGTGTTTGGCTCAAGGGCTGAGCCTGAAATAATTCTCTAGGACCCCACTAGAGTTCAGTCAGGTTACCCCATTCCTGCATACATAACTGGAGTATGGAAGGCAGTGCTAAAATAGTTTCCTCTCCCTGGAAGTACGCTTATGCAGATGACTGTTGTGGAATAACCCAAACTCTCCAAGGATTTAACCAATTATTGGCTCCAATGGGCACAGGTGGGAGATTTTGAGGGTTGAGGATCGTTTTGCATGGAGACAGGTCTTTTAAAGAATTTGCTACCCTTAAATCCCAGGCAGCTTTACCTCAATCTTATTTGTGGTGGCATTTTCAAATGTGCCACTTACTCACCACTGTTACGGGCTCTCAACTTTGCCTGCCCTTGAGGGAAATTTGGGATGATGTTTTGGGGTTGGCAGGTGGGGCAATACTGGTGTAAAGCCCCTAAAATTGGTCAGATTTATAAGGGCCTCCTGCAGGAACATGCACCTTGACGACCAACCTTAAAGTTTGTTCGGAAAAGCAGATTGGCCATCCTTTGAAGGAGAGCAATTGGGATCTTTGCTGATCTCATATTTATGGTTCAAGCTGGGATGTTGGAGAGATTTGTGCAATGGAAGACACTGCATCTCTGGTATAGGACTCTGAACCAGCTGAAGAAAATGAATCTGGTCAAGCATGCAGAGTGCTGGCGGTGCCACCAGCAGAATGGTACTTTATTGCATGTTATTGGTCCTGTCCTAAGCTAGCTGACTGGTGGGCTAAGTTGCAGGTGAGGCTTTCTGGGGTGCTTCATTGCAGAGTTCTTGTGGACACCTCACTCTTAATCCTAGGTAATACCAACTGTCTTCCTGTCTGGCAAAGATCCCTCCATCTTTCTTTCATGGCAGCCATATCAGAGGCCAAGCGCACAGTGTACAGGAAATGGTAGTCCAAACAGATCTCTACTTTGGAGGAGGGGATGATAGTGTGTACAGACTTGCCAGTATGGAACACTTGAAATACATGGCTGTGGATAAGGTCACACTTTATAATAAGGTATAGGGGCCTTATTTATCTTGATTTCCTCTTCCGTGTTCTTTTTGTTATGATGGGGATATACCCCATGCCCTATTAAGTACCTTTTTTTCAATTTCTGAGCAAGTTGCTCGGTTAATTGCAGGAGCTCTTTCTCCTCCTTCCTTTCCTTTGGTTGGTGACTGTGAATACAGTAGGTGGGAGAGGAGGGTAGTTTACCCATTGTTTCTGAAGCTGACCATGTTTTTCCTTTGTGGCACATATATCACTCCGCCTCATTTCTTCTTCTCTTTATCTTGTTATTTTCCATTTTGCAATTGATTGTTTGAATATTGTGTTAGATTTATTAAGGGGTATATGGTACACTAAATATTATTCATTCTGGCATGACTATTATGGATTCTATACAGGCTTTTCACTTAGTATCAACTCATTTGGAAAGACTATGAATCTTTATCAGCTATTATATTTGCTTCTAGAACTTTGTTTGTACTTTACCATATTGGGGTTTATATGTATCCTAGAGACTATTTGGATTTGGTTGCTGGTGGACATATACTCTAGGATCATGACTTGAATGTTTTCTATGTTCAGATTGAAAATTCAAGAAACTATTAATTGCAAAATTTTGAAACCCACAAAAATACTACCACTCAAGCTGAATACAGATTTAACTAAATATCGAATGCTAAATTTGCAGAAATTGAGCTTGTCAGTGCACCTTAAATACTTTTTAATTTATTGTAGGTTGTGTTTATAGAGCAATAGGGAGGAAAAAACAACACCATCTTAAAAGGAATCACTTAAATTACTGTTTGTTCCAAAAACACTGTGCAAGGAATGTAGGCCCAATGTGTTCACATATTCGTGTGTTTAATTTATTGTCAGTGCAAAACACATCAAGCAAGAACACTCACGTTTAGCAGCCACATATAAAGGATATCCAAAAGGTTTCACAGAATGTCCATAATTGTCCATGAATGTCCATGTTATCCAATCTTATAAACAAACTGGCATGCAAACAGGCTGGCAAGAAGCTTCTGCAGCAGGCTGAGGACACACTTCGTCACCTGATGTGTTTCATAATTGGCTTTGACAATACTTGATGTGATGTGTGGAACAGCACTCATAGAAACCTAGAAACATAGAATTTGACAGTGGATAAGGAGTGCTTGGCCTACCCAGTCTGACATTTTTCCTTGCCAACCATGTCACCGCAGACCCTACTTGATCTCAAGTTCTTTCTCATCACCACCTTCCTTTTCCTGGAATCCACTACTATTTCTGTGAAGAAGCACTCTGCCTGGAGGCTGACATATCTAGTTCTATTCTTGCTCATACATCATAAGTCCTGTGATCTCACTGACTGTGATATCACAGCTGACTGAAAGAGCCAATCACCTGCTGCAAGACTGATCACTTGCGATGAATCACAGTCAGTGAGGTCACAACACTGTTGAGGTATGAAGAGGGACAGAACTAGATATGTTAGTAACTAGTAAAGTTCTGATCTCATCACACCTAATAACATGGGAGTTTCCGGTGGAGTGGGAGGCAACTGAACGCTGTGCTGCAGAAGCAGCAGCAGGGAGTTTAGATGTGCAGTTTTATCTCTTACTACAGGCATGCCACATTGCCAAAGTATAATTCAGTCATACCACTATAGTGGCAGTGTATCAGAGAACAATTTATTCCAGAGTTATTTCCTGTACACCTTGTGTTGCCAGTAGTTTGAGTACCTCTTTTCCTGTTCTCCTCCTCCTCCTACCTAGGTGTCAGGAGTCTGGATGGTGGAGGATCCCACCCTGAGGACAGGAAGAGCAGTGAGCCCTGGGGAGGGTTGATTGCAGGAGAAGTTATATGTCCATGTGGAGCAAGACAAAGGAAGAGGCAAAAAGCAGAAGCAGAAGTTGGACAACAGGTGCAATCAGAAAGGAGTATTATATGGGCCAATAAATAAAGGGAGAATATTGGGAACATTGTTGAGCCTGGACCTTTAAACTGCTTGAATTTTGCTGTATTGACTTAAAAGGTTCCTTTAACAGAGCTTTTAAGGATTCAGCTGTATTTATTTGTATTATATCCAAAGCCTTATGCTAAAATGCTGTATGACAAAAGTGCACAATAGCCTCATTAGTGGCATTCTCTAAGTTACATGCCAATGCAAGTGAGTGTGTTCAAGGACACCTATTAAGCTCACCTCTTTTTTTTTTTTTTTTTTTACCTGTCATAACATATAACATATAAGTAGATATCTGGATGTTTTCACTAATTTAAGTGATTTTACTGATTTCAGTTTGTATGATATACTTGTAGTGTAGTGAGCTGTGGATAAGTGAAGTCAATGTTTTGCCCCTAGATTTATTATTTTAAATCTACTGAATTAGGCAGAGAAACGGGAGAAACATTTGACTCCTTTATGATAATTAGCACATATTCGCACACAATTTCTACCTTGCTGGTTGTGATATTTTAATACTCTAATTTTTTAATTGAAAATTAAGTGTTAACATTTGAATTTGTTGTGCTATTATGGTTATGTAACCATTCCTTTTATGCACATGTGTGTGCATCTTTAATTAGATCTATCAGTTTTCAACTGATCCTGTATGTAACAACATGGTTTAAGTTCTCCAGCAGGAAACTGGGAGGGCTATATTATCTATAGAGATGCCACTCAATAGCTCTTTTGATAGTACTAAACTTCTTGTGTCAACTTTAAGAAAGTAAGTTTTCATTTTGGACAACAGTCATTTTAGTTTTAGGATCTACTTATCATGTTATATAAGCAATTTGAGGAGTGAGAGGAAACAAATGATATTTTAGCATTCAAACAAGATTAGTTCTGGTCATCAGTTGCTATCAAGAATGAAGACAGTTTATTAAGACCTTACCTAGTTGAAGCACCTTTTAGTTTTTGTTTTTCTTGTAACACAACTGCACTTTTGATAACATGGCTATCTTGGGTACTGTTCTGGGATTGATGGCGAACTTTAATGATCTGCTTTTGAATCACAATACGAATATAATCGATGTAAAGTACATCTTTTGCATATATAGTTTCATATTAATTATTTTTATTTTTATTCATTTTGGGGGCTTAATTTATGACTTTTATAGTGTCAGTTTTAGGATAAATCACAAACTTTAGCCTGGTGCAATTCATATTATCATTGGACTCCTCATCATGGTGGTGACAAGAGCCCAGATGGCTGAACATTTTGCTGGTAACCCAGAATTAATAGACATGCCAGGTGCTATTTTCAATCTGACAAATCTATTGGAAGAAAAGAAAAAAAAATCAGAGGGTGCCCTAAATAATCAGGCCAAGAAAAAGAACATTAAAATCTACTAAGAGATGTGCAAATAAGAAAAACTGTAATTCAAAAGTCTTTTAAACATAAAATTATGGAAGATCTGAAATTAGTTATTAAATTACACCTCAGAACCTTCCTGGTTTAGGGTTTAATAAATCTGACTCTAAGCAACTAACATCAACTTCAAAACTAAACCCAGAGGTTTATTTTGATACAGAGGATACAACCAGTTTACTAGAGAATCTTCCTAATTTAAAATCGCCTAATTTGGAGCAATTTCATACTGCTGTGGCAATTCCCAGACATATACTGATAGTGTCCATGATTCTTCTAGGCAAGGGAAGTCTGGTTATAGCATTTACAACTTCCAGGATCTTCCCTCTCCTCATGAATCTGAAAGACCTATTAAGTCCAAAAGCCGAACAAAATTATGACTGAAGTTATCTCTAATTTATAGAATACCACTGTGGGTAGATGAATTAAAATACTTATACTCAGAGGATTCAGACCTTTTATGTCTCTCAGAGCAAAATGGAAATCTTACTAATGATGAGGCTGTTCAGAAATTTTTGAGATACCTCTTTGCTGAAAGACAACATTGAACCCCTTTCCTATTTTCCTTCACATCTTAGTGAAGACATTATCAATGTTATGCCCCACCACATGCAGCAAATCTTATGCTAATGAAACAATTGTTTATCATGAGCAAATAATTACATACAATTAGAAAGACATGGTAATCAATGGGGCTTGACTGAATGACATAATTAGACTAGTTAAGCAAAAATATGTCACAAATAACACTTCCTCTGTAATAAGTGTGGAAAATATCACACCAAATGTACACCCAGGTATGAGACCTGACTTTTGTTCCATTATCATTGTGGATTCTGATTCTAAAGATCCTCCTAATAAAAGGTATTCATCAGAAAGGAAAAAAAGGAAGAAAGGAGCTAGTAGGGACAAGAAATTATAAACTGGCCCTCTGTGTTACCTTATTAAGGAGAACAACTATATGGAAGATCCAGGTTGACCTAAGAACAAAGGACACCTTGGGAAAAAATAGGTTACCAAGGAAAGGAAGAAAAAAGTGAGATCCCTTCAGACAATATTAAAAATAACTGCCCTCTGGCCTTAAAATTTAGTTAGCTGTGCAGCTACTATACAGTACCTACTATAGAGAATGGCCAGACTTTGATGGGAGAGGTTGCTGCTGTGGATTGCATATATATAAGACCTCCAGAACATTTTTATGAGCCCCTAACTGCATTTGTAAAATCTTTCCAAAGGAAAAATGGTCCCTACTAAAAGAAAATATTGCCAATCCTAATAGCTCAAGCAAACACATTAAGGGACTTCATTCTTTGGTCTCATTTTCCCCAGTATAGGAGTTGGAATATTGGGCATGAAATAAATGAATGTGGAGGAGATCTTGTAGAGAATATTGTGATCCTTTTTGTACTAAGCTGGATGTTCAGTTGTATGCTGGTGACATTGTCAGGCTCAGTTCATTAAAGATGTTGCAGAGAGATTTTCTTCACATTGCTTCTATTAACCATGGAATCACCATCTATCTTTGGAACAACAGTCATCATTTGGACAGAGATATGTTTGTTCTAATTTATGTAAATGGGAAATATGCTCCCTGTATTTTAGTGGCAGCTTCAATGCAGTCTGAACCTTCTCTCTGGGCATCTTTGGTTTGAAAAAAACATGGTGGGAAACAGATGTTAAACTAATACATTCTTTAAGCTCTTTTTTGCTAATTATTTGAGCATTTCTTTAGGTTATGGTGGTATTGCTAGGACCAAGAGAAGAGTCCATGATGGGGTGCAACTGGATGTTTTATTTAAATCTCACTTAATTGCAGATAAAGTATTAGATAAGTGCTGTATGTTGGATAATTATGAAATATATAGTAACTAGCATAGGCTAGAGCCAGTGATTACCTTAGACTATGTCTCTATTGCTAACAGATTTTAAGCCCTTGCGGAGTATCAGTGATTACCTTTGGTCCATTTTGATGCTAAAGGGGCTAACTGGTCTTTGGCCAACCCTATCCTGAAGGATTCTTTCTATCATTTGATATCCAGAAATATTGCAGGAATTTCTTGCTAAATGGTTAGATCAAGAATGGTTCAGTTTTGTCTCTTCACATTTGGTACTCTGCTTGAAGAAACATGGCACTTACAAGAGTCCAAGGTTTTTAAAATAACTTTAAATTTTTTCATGTTCCTGATAGCATATTTGGCAGGGTGTCAGGCGATCTAGTGTGTTTGGTGAAAATATGTAGTTCATGTTCTGCCAAATTAGTGAAATCTGATGATTTCTGTTTAGCTCTTCTTATATCATTTTTTAATTTTAATTTTCTGCTGCTGAATTTATGTATACCCTCTACCTCATCCAAATTCACAGTGAATAACCCATATGATGCTTTGGGTGATTTTCTGGAGAAGTTATACTCAAAGTTTATTGATGTTCACATTTTAATAGTGGTGGATTTCATTGGCAGAATTGGGTACTTTGATGGGCTGTTGAATAATTTGGCTTTGGGTACAATCTGTAATACCCTCTGCCTACTTAGTAGGTCATCTAAGGACCATAAAATTAATACAGCTGGACAAGGCCTTATTAATGTTGTGCAAGAATATGATTTCTGTCTCTTGAATGGGCAACTGCCTGGTGATAAGGAGGACCACTTGACCTATTTCTCTGAAACTGGAGCTTCTGTCATTGATGTTTCCTCTGGGATGCCCTGGGAAATCTGGTCCTCCTTAAAGACTATTAATTGGTCTGAGGTGACCATTTCCATTGGCCCTTTGCTGGGCAGAGGATTTGCTTTAAACTTCTCCCTTTACTGGGGTTACCTCTCCTGATGACCCACTTGTGTATTTGGAAATTAGAAACAGAAGAATAGTCAAGTGGTCTGAAGAGGTATCATTGAAGTAACCTCAGTCATTATGGTTGATTTGCAGGCCTGGGCAGAATTTAACCATGAATCTGTCCATCGGGGCTTTATATAAACTTATGGAAAATTTATTTGTTAAACTATGCTGGATGCTTTGTTGCTCTTATAAACGTAAGAAGATAGTATTTGGAATAGTTTGATCATGCTTGTCATCAGAAAACGTTAAGTTACTATCTGTAGTAAAGGCAACTAAAACCAATCTGTCCAGAGATAACTGTAGATTTCTAAATTATGGGAGAAACAGTATAAAACTTCTTGGCCATTTAGAAATGGGAATTCTATTGCAAATAATGGATATTATGCTTAAAATCATAGACATAAATTACATCACTGTCTTCTGGGCCATAGTGACAAAAGGTACTTTCAGTTTATCAAACACAACTAACACATTTATTTCTCTAAAACCTGGGCAGAACAGTGTTTCTGATTTTTGATCGATGTTTGAAATATGCTGCTACTTCTCTGTATATTATCCAGGTACTCCCTTTTCTATTTATGAGGTGATAGAGGCTATTTTCGCCCTCAAGAAAGAAAAAGCCCAGGTCGGATTTAATTCCAGCTGAGGTTTATTAGCAGACTCTTTTGATGTGGGCAGATTTTTCCTTCTTTTTTAATAAATGTTTAAAAGAAGGTTAAAATCCTCTTCATGGAAAGGTGCTCTGATAGTCTCTATCTTTAAGAAAGGTATTAAACATGATTATAGAATATACCAACCAATCAGTCTTCTAGACATTTCAGAAACATTTTCTTCAAGATTATTCTTATTCTTTTATATAAAGAGATTACAACATTTGGTGAATTGCCCCCGTTTGGTTTTAGGCAAGACTGCTCTACCTTAGGTAACTGTTTTTTTTACACTACTTATGAGAAAATTATTGTTGGCTATGTGGACAAAAATTGCATGTGGCTTTTATAGACATTTCCTCTGCCTTTGACCCCATCAATAGAGGTAAACTATGGCAGATTATGGTAGAAAAGGTATTGATTATTTACTCACTTCTGTGATTTCTAAATTATGCAGTGATTAGTGGGCTAAAATTAGATTGGGCTTGGACGGGTAAACTTCAGAAAAATTTCTAATCAATAGGGAGTCTGTCAAGGTACTCCCTTGGTCCCCACTTTGTTCAATATTTATATTGATAATTTATAGCTGGCACTAGGTTGAATTACATCTAACTCCACTAAGACTGAATCACTCTCAATCCCTGCTCTGGCCTATGCTGACAATTTACTTTTAATGTCTCTTTCCCACTGGACATCAAAAAGTTAGACTGCTTAGTTAAAAGAAGCACATTGTTTATGTCTGTCCAATAATAATCAAAAAGCCAAGTCTTGGTTCTTAGCAAGGACATTATTCTGTTAAAGGTAGATGGCATTGGGGGGCACTGCTATTCAGACTGCTAAAGATCATAGGACCCATTTTCCAAAGGTTAGCACAGCATAAACCAGGTTTGTGCCACAAACTGAGAATAGTACAGCATCTGTGAGGGGCGTGCCCATATTCAAAGGGCACAAATGTGCTGCACACCCTGACCGTGGCATGATGCACTATATTGTGCTGCACCTATACAAATGAGGGTTCCCCTGCATATGCAGAGCAGCACAATATTGAATGTGATCAGAAGCACTAAACAGCTGCCAGCAGTGGTGCAGTTTAATGCTTTGAAACCCAACCTTAACAGTGTGCAGATCTGTCTGTCCACTGTCAAGGGTTGGGAACTCTGGCAGTTCAGTGGTCCCTCCCTAGCCCCGATCTGTGTTTCCATAAAAACAGCCCATATTCCCTGGTAGTCTAGTGGTCCCCTCCTTGAGCACTGATCATCATTATAATAAAAGAATAACCCCATTCTCTCGATAGTCTAGTGGTCCCCATCCCAGAGCCCTGATCATTGTTATAATAAAAAATCCTCCCTGGTAGCCTAGTGGTCCCCTCACTGAGCTCTGATCATTGCTATAATAAAAATAAAATCCTCCTGGTAGTCTAGTGGGCCCCTCCCAGAGCCCCAATCATTATTATAATAAAAGTTTAACCCATTCTCAGCCGGCCCAGTGGATCTGAGGGTTGAGGCACCGGATGCCACACTGCACCACACCAGCGAGCTGGGTTCAGGAATATACTTGGGCTGCCGGGGCTGGCAGGGAGAGGTTGGATTGAGTATCCCAGGACTGTTCTCCCTCCTCTGGGATGGGCTTGAGGGGTTGCATTGTGCTTGAGCAGCCCATGGTGATGACTGGGGATAGCACAGGTGTGGCATCAGAATAGGGAGGAATATGGCAAGATGCCCACATACACGCTGTTCCAGCATTGCACTTCAGCTTCTGGGGTGTAACTATGTGGAAAAAGGGCTGGGCATGACCTTACAGCTTGATGGCTGTGCTCCCACCAACCTGGAGGCCTATCATGGAATCCCATCGAGGGTCTGGTGATGGATGTGCTGGACCTCCACGCATTGAGTGTGCCTGCTGTCCTCTGTATTGGTGGGGCCAGTGGCTGGATGCCCTGCTGGAGCACTGCAGTAGCACATAAACAAAAGTAATATAAAACAAAAGAACCCCATTCTCCCTGGTAGTCTAGTGGACCCCTCCTGAGCCCCAATCTGTATTTTAATAAATAAAAACAAAATGTCCCCTGGGTTGTCAGTGTTCCCTCTCCCAAGGCCTGAACCATGTTTTAATAAATAAATAAATAAAAACATAGCCCTGGTAGTGAAGTGCTCCCCTTCTCTGTGCCTGATCTGTGATTTAATAAATAAAAAAGTCCCCTAGTTTGTCAAGTGTTCCCTCTCCCTGAGGCCAGTCCCATGAAGCATAAAGTAATGCCCTTGTCCTGGTGGGCTAGTGGCCCCACCACCCCAGTAAGCAATGACCCACCATCCCACTCACCCCAACCAACCCAAGCCAGTGACTGGCACAGCCCCTGCTCAAATCACCAGGGCAGCCATTCGAACTGTACCAGAGTGTGTTCAGTATACACTGCATGATTACTGGTCACATGTACTGTATTCTGAACACACTCTGGTACAGTTCAGGTGGTGACTGGCCATGGGGGTGTGAGGAGAGCTGTGCCAGTAGCTTGCTTGGATCAGGTGGAGGGGAGAGGGTTGTGGGTCACTGCTGATTGGGGTGGTGGCCACTAGCCCACTAGATGTGAGACATTTCTTTATGCTGCATAGGATCAGCACTGAGGAGAAGCACTTGACAACCAGAATTTTTATTATTTATTAAAACATGGATTGAGGGCTTGGGGAGGTGGGAATATCATTCAGCAATCAGGGACAGTATTTTTATTTATTAAAACATGGATCAGGGCTCTGGGAGGAGGAACACATGACAACCAGGGGACAGGGTTTTTTACTTGCTAAAATACAGATCATGGCTTAGAGATGGGGGCACTAGGCTACCAAGAGAATGGAGGCTTTTATTATAACAATGATTGGAGCTCAGGGAGGGGACCATTAGACTGCCAGGGAGGATTTTTTTTTATTATAATGATGATTAGGGCTCGAAGATGAGGAACCACTAGACTACCAGGGAGGATGGGTTATTGTTTTAATTATAAGATGACTGGGGCTTGGGAGGCAGGACCACTAGATTACCAGGTAATCAGGTTTTTTATTATAACATGGATCGTGGCTTTGGGGAGACGTGCACTCAAGCGGGAGCTCACATGCAGATGACCCCATAATGGGCATGCAAATAGCCCCATAGTGCCATACTTGCCTAATGGGCTCATCTGCATGTTTGGGCTGAATGTCACCACCCTTGAGGACCACAGCACTAACCAGTGTGTGCTACTGTATGCCCTATGGGGTGGTCTTCAGCTCTGCACCATGGTAGTGCTGTGCCAAACATGGCAACCACTTGCTGTGAACAATGCTATCAGGGTCTGATATTCAAACAGATAATCTGGTCAGTTGAGATCCGATATCTCTTTGAATATGGAACAAAACCAACCGACCCTATTTTTCATACGGCACACCTTTTTTGCACATGCAACTGATTGGCTCTTAATATAGGATAATGTTTATTTAGGTATGAAGATTTCACAGAATGGATAATGGCGTACTCATGTGAGTAATGATATAAGTGAAGCAAAAAAAAAAAAAAAAGCTGTTCCTTGGGCCTAAAGAGTTTAATTATAAATATGCTGACATTCTGTTTGACCATTAATCCAAGCCATATTTTTCTAAACTCAAGTCACAGGTTCTTTTGGTTTCAGATATTTGGGCTCTATACATGATTTTGGAATGTGAAAGAATTGCATTGCAGCTTATCAAGCCTTCTCTTGGTCTTAATAAATCCTTACCTGCATGAAATCTTAGAACAAAACTGGGCCTGGATAGCTGTAAGACCCTAACAGATTCACTCATTTTGAGTTACTGGATCAGGTGTACAAGAGATCCTTCAGTAGGTCTACTCTATAGCTGTCTTGAAGAAAAAATTAATTGGGATCAACTAGGCTGTAAAAGGTCTCCCTGACTATCTTATGTGTATGGTCATTTGGAATATCAACAATTGCTCTATCTCAGTCCCACAAAAGATTAACTTATTCTCTCCCAGTGGCCATTTTGGGTTGGGCTCAGCAATGGATGGTTCTGACTCCATATGGTGGCTATGTGACAAAAGGAGTTAATAAACAAGTTAGCCACCTGAGAGTGGGTCCCAGGGTGGTAGCCTGAGAAATATTGACTGAATAACAGGACAAAGAGGGTAATAGTAAATGGAGTCCACTCCAAAGAAAGGGGGGTTACTAGTGAGGTACCGCAGGGTTCATTACTGGGACCAGTCCTTTTAATGTCTTTATAAGTGTCATTGCAGAGGACTGGAAGAAAAAGTATGCCCTTTGTGACGACACAAAGATCTGCAACAGGATTGATACACAAGGGTGGCTGGAAAGATGGGTGAGGACTTGTAGCAAGGTTGGAGGAATGGTCAAAAGTATGACAGCTTAATCACAAAGAAGTGCAAAGTAATGCACTTAGGAAACAAAAACCAGGGAAGAGTACACAGTGGGGGTACTAACAACAACAAAAATGGAAAAGGACCCGGATATATCATATCAGATGGCCTAAAGGTAAGCAAACAATGTGAGAAGGCAGTAAGGAGGGCTGGGGAATACTAGGACATAAAGGGAGAGGCATCACCAGTAGAAAACAGGAAGTTGTTATCCCTCTGTGCAGACAGTTGGTGAGACCCCATCTGAGTTCTGCTGCAATTCTTGAAACCCCATCTCTGCGAGGACATAGACAAGATGGAGACAATCCAGAGGAGGGCAACTAAATGGTGCAGGGTCTGCACCAGAAGCTACATGAAGAGAGACTAAGGAGCTTAATATGTATACCCTTCAGGAAAAGGAGGGAGGTGGGACAGGTAGAAACTTTCAAGTACCTCAAGGAATCTACAAAGTCCAAGAGGGCAGCATCTTTCAGAAAAAGAGATGTACAAGAACAATGGGGCACAATTTGAAGATAAAGGGAGAATGGCTCTAGGGCAATGTGAGGAAGTATTTTTTCACAGAGAGGGTGGTGGACATATGGAATGGCCTTCCTGGGAGGTCATGGGGTCAAAAAACAGTGGGAATTCAAGAATGCATGGGACAGACATAAGGCAATTCTGATGGGGTTAGGAAGAAGTAGGCTGTTGGTTAACTAGGATCTGCAGCTTATCCAATAGGTAGGGACATGGGCAGACTGGATGGGCCAAGCAGTCCTTATCTACCATCAAGGTCTATGTTTCCCTTAACTATTATATGAAGGGATTACTATTAGTCTAAAACATAAAATATGTAAAGAATAAAATGCATTTCTTAAATCAGTGCTGGATCCCTGGATGCAGAAATAAGGTGGAATAACTTATGGAAATGATCACCAGCTGAATGGCTGGCCACAAAGCCCGCCTGTTTGGGCCCAATAGGAAGAACCAAACTCTAGCTAAACAAGAGGCCAGAACCTTTAGCTTATAACTTTATATCAACATTATGAAGTGAGATAGGTGATAGTTCTTGTTCATAAGATGATCCTTCCCAGGCTTGGAAGGAGAACCACCCTTGCCTCAAAGAGGGCTATTGCCTTCTCTGGTGATGTCTCCCAAAAATTAAATAGCGAAGTCAACAATGGAAGCAGTTCATCCATATAAGTTTTATAAAAAGACCTGTAAAACCATCAGGGTTCAGGGCCCTTATCCAGCTGAAGGGCATCTATTGCTTGAAACTTCAGATGGTGTAATGGGGCCTGATAGGAGGCTCATGGATTATCTGTAAGATGAGGCAAGTCTGCTTGATCTAAAAATGGTGCATGGATGTATCTTGAGAAGTGGACTGGGGTGGTGAATACAGAGTCTGATAAAAATCTTTAAAAATAATTATGGTGTTAGAAGTGGGATGCTGAATGGCTGAAATCCACCTGGCAGTGGCTTATTGCTGCAGTCATAAGGCTAGTAACTTACCGGCCTTGTTCCCCAGCCCAGTGTAAGAAGCTTTGAGCCAGGCAGCTGCATTATCAGCTGCCTCCAACAGATGGCTGGAATAGTCTGCTCTGATATGTGACAATTCCAAACAGTCATCATCAGTGAGCATCTGTCCCTTTATTTTCCAGAGCCTGAATCTTATCCAGCCATTGATTAACCAAGGTCAGATTCTTCCTTTCCTTACAGATGCTAAGTGGATGAACTCCACCACGGTAGTCTTTAATGCCACTCACAAAATAGCATAGGACATAACTGAACCCTGGTTAAGGTAGATGGACTCCTGCAAAAAGGATTTGTATTGGGTCACTAAATGAGTATCCTTCTCAACAATACATTTTTAAGGCCCAGGTGTAAGGTCTAAGGATAAAGTACGGAAAGGCTATGGCAAGAGACACCATAAATGGTCTGAAATTACCCTTGTTTGGATTTGGCACCCAGTGCTGACTCAGAAGGAAAAAGTCCAACCTAGAATATACTTTATGTACTGGGGAAAAAGTAAAATCTTTGGACCGAGGATACAAAACCTCCGTGGGTCTATCAACCCTAAGTGAGAAGCAAATTTGTATAGGGCCCTTTGCATGGGGACAAACTTTCACCTGACGGATATGTGTGGTCTAAATCACTGACAAAACTAAGTTCCAATCCCTGCCCAGCAGGAGTGGGCAATGACTGAAAGGGGCTGAAGCAGAGACAAAATGTGGGAAGAAAGAGGGAGTATCCAACTGGGGCCATTTATAGAGCCCAGCACTAACTCAAAATGGGCAAGTTTCCATGGACCAGTACATAATGGCCTTTAGGGTCTCTGATCGTGTTCAAGGCAGTAAAGGAACATTTTCACTATCAAGATAGCTACCCCACAGCGTCAGGGACTGAAGCCTACTCCATATACCCGACCCACCCAGTGTTTTTGAAGCTGGGTTTAAGTGGAGTGGCATCAAAAATGTTTTCTTGGATGAAAGCTAGCTTAGGGGAGAATTTTGGCCAAATTATTTAAAACTACATATTTCTTAGTATTATCCCTCCCTTTATGTTCCAAGTAAGAAGGCTGAAAAGACTAGTCTTTTATACCACATGGAAAGGTAATAACAAATCTGCTATGGATGGGATTACGCATGAGGACCTCCCAAATCACTAAAAATACCTAAAGAACCCCAATTAATATGTATCTTGTAAAGAATTAACAAACAACAAGAGGGCAAAAAAAGTACAATAAACCTTCCCAGGGCCTAAAGCCACCTCCCCTTTAATGGACCACATTACTCACTGGGGAGGGGAAGCTGACATCAACCCTCCTCAAATATGCAAGAAATATATCTTTGTTTCTTAGCCAGCTTACTACAACCTCACTAAAGCATAATTAGGCTTTTGAGGGGAACCTTCCTCCAAACAAGGGTCATAGGAACCCTTACCTCAGGCCCTGAATATAATTAATAAAAGGCATAACTAGGGCAAATGAACAATCAGTGCAAACTTGCATTAATAAAGAAAATTAAGAATCCATCTGACTGACCGACTAAACACTTGTGTTATTAAAGTCTTCAATATAATCATAGTATCAACAGAGCTGTGGAACTAACAGTAATTAGGGGATCAACAATGAAAAGAATGAAAGCAATAAAATCAATATGAAGATATCTAATCTAATCTTCACCAATGCGCAAGAAGGAAGTCCATTGCCTGAACCCCATAATTAACCAGAGCTGAAGAAATTCTATTAACCATTCTCAAGGTAATGATCCACTCAGAACGACGATGATTAAGATAATAGACTCCTTACAAGCAGAAGCTTATTTTGAGTCCTGCAGATAAGCATCTGCCACAGTTTCTTTAAATAAAATGAAGGGATCATTTTATGGTGCAAGGTTCAAATGAACAGGACCCAGCTGCAAACATGAGGGAAGAAAAAACAACATCTCTGATGGGCAAGAAACCATCCATCTTGCATGTTGTTCAAGTCCTATTAAAACACATGCATGAGCCCTGGAGTGGAAATATGCAGGCTGTGTCAATGCCATCGAATGCACTCCTGTGACTTACCAGAGCCTCGAAGGGAGAAGCAGAAACAAGTACACTGGGGGGCATCAACGTAGCCAGTCCAATTCACCTGGGAAAATCCATGTATTCTCCAAGCCAATACTATTTCAGGATAGGTGTTTCAAAGTTTAAACTTATGCATCAGCCTTCTAGAGATAAAAGCGTCTCAGCGTTAGACCAGAAAACATATCATACATTGCAAGTGAACGTTGAAACATCAAAATACTAGCCAAAACTAAGGGATGAAAATTCACAGCAGAAACAGGTACAAAACTCAAAAGAAAGGCAAGAAAGGATGTTATCCCTGAAGAGGTCAGCCGATCATCGATGAGTGTAGGCGGACCGACCACTTTCCAAATAGATCAGGAACAAATGTTTCAGATCTTTGCAGACAACTTCAGAGGAATCACATTTGTGAATACCAGATTTAGTACTGATTTCTAACTTAGCTGTAGGTACAGCATTCTGTGATGGATCAGGACGGCCCACAGTTTTGATGTAATTGGCCAAAAGGTGGCTCAGGCTTGTCTGAACTTAAGTGTCAGGTCAGGGACCAGCCATAGTTTTTTATCTTCCCAAAGTATGACAGACAGTTTCTGAGCTTCTTTTAAAATGTGCTCTCTGTTGAGGTAATGGAGTAACTTGAAGATTATGGGTTGAGGTGGGTCTGTGGATGCTAGCTTAGCCCCTAGAGAGTAATGAGCTAGATCATATTAGGGACCATTAGGACATGGTCCGGGCCCACAGTTTTCTGTAAACATTTGTGCAAAACTGAATTGTGTTAGGCCCTTCTTCTCCTTCAGGGACCCCAAGTAAGAACAAGGTTACTTTGTCTGTTGCACCCTCGAGGTCGTTGATGCGCTCTTCTAACTTAACCATGGATTTCCCAAGCTTAATGACCTCTGGCTCCAGCTTATCTTGACAGCTCTCCACTGAAATGATCTGGGTTTCTGAATCAGTGACCCACCTAGTGAGTTCTTTAAGAGCAGGCTTGAATTTGGAAACATCCTCAATCAATATAAACAGAGCTTTTTATAATAGAAAGCTTCATGTAGATTTGTTTAGGTGAAAGGTCTGTCGGCTCAACTTGTGATGAAGAACTCCAGCGTGGCACTTGGCCTCCAACTCCAGTGTCTCTTCTTCTTCTTTGAAAGCCTGCTTAGCAGTGACTACGGATACTTTTCCTCCATAATTACACCTTCTATGGTCAGATAATCCTTTTAGTGTAATCTGTTGAAAGAGAAAATTGAACTGTGTGATAAACCAGCTTAAAACAAATAAAATTGGGAGGATTGATGAAGTTCTGCTAAAATGCGCCCTACCCCAGCAGAAAGCATCATGTGACCTCCTACTTATAGAGACTTACAGTATTGCAGAAGCGTGAATGGCTAAGCATTGATGAGAATAATACAGGCGTAAATGCATGAACAATGCATATGAGCAACTGGAGGTTTAATAAATGAGTAACAACAGACACGTTTCTTGTATGGTAGTGCAGTCTCTGAAAATGATAAAACGCCATATTGGTGTGACAGCCATATTGTCAACGCTGATATGGGTGAAGGCAATATGCCACCAGGCATGGCAGTGCCAGGCTTTGTGGCTCCGGGATGTATAGTGTCAAAGCACCATACCAGGAAACAGTCCTGTATTTTTTTGGGGGCTGGCACCTGCACTGACCAAAACCAAAGTTGACCTCCTCCAGGGTGGTTTACAAAACAATCCAGCTCTCAGATTTCAAAAATAAAATTCAGCGAGAGATTTTATTGTTTAAAAATATTTTTACTTACAGTTATTCATATGAAAAAATGAGAATGCAAAAAGTGCTCAAGTATTCAAGCTGATACACCTCAAACAGACTAGCCTCTGCATTCAGGGCAAGGCAACCTCTTCCTTAGGAGGCATACCTCCAGAGTGGACATGCCCAGGAGGAGGAGTCAAAATTGTTTGGGGACAAAGGACAGCAAGAGTGAGGGCAATCTAAAATCAAGATCACCCTGTAAGCTGTAAGTCCTCATTATAGTGCCCTAGTTGAAGTGCCAAAATGAAGTCACTGCGCTAATGGTATACCGCTTGAATGTACAAAGAAACATGGCGGTGTACACGTATATCCTACATGTGGCATTAAGTGATATAAAGGTGGATAATGTGGTAGCCTATTTTGTGAAGTAAAAGTACGTAATTAATAATTCTTTTACTGTATATGCATATGTACAGATCCTCTCCCTGAGGAAGCCCTATGGGTGAAATGATGGGTTATGAGGATCTATTGCTGCTGAATTGATTGAATAAAGATTTAGAAATTGATTGAAGATCTGTGGTGTGTAGCTGGTTTCCTACATACAGTATGTTGTAGTCAGTATCTTTATCACAACCAGATCCATCCACAGATAACGAAAAGGTTCTCTGAGGTCAAGATCATCCAGAAGGAAATGATTTAAACAGAATGGGGGCCAGGTTAGGCCTAAAAATAATGATGTTGTCTAATCTGGTGGTGTTGCACTTACAACTGTTAAGTTTATGGCTGACATTTCAGTCAAAATAACAAAATAGCATAAAAACAGATTAGGAGAACCACTCCTTTTCTATACTACAAGACTTGCATTCAATTTTTTCTTGCAGGAGGCTCACCAGCATACTAACAAGGAAATAGCCAAAACTTCATTGTATTAATTTGGAGGACTCTCTTTTGGTCCTTGGGAAAGACCCTATTCAGAAGAGAGTGTGTTGTTTAAATATGTAACCTTCAAGTTTACCGTTTGGTAGATCTATTTCCAGAGATGGCTCTAATGTTAGATATTGTAGGTCAGAATCAATATTTCTAACTTATTAATACTTTGGCACCCCAAACTAAGTTTACTTGAATAGAACTTTATAATTCAGTGCTACCTCTGCACAGCTAAAGGTATAATTTTGAAGGTGATTTTAACTGCAGGCTCTCCCTTACAAAAAAAAAGTGGATAACTGAGAATGTATATAGCAACTCAAAATAAAATGTATCATACTGCAAGTCTTAAGGATAGTATGGTAAACACTTGGAAAGTAAAAAGCGTAATTAACTGTAAGATATAATCCAAAAGTCCATAAGAGTTAATATATTTTATTTATCTTCCTTCACACCAGTATACTGTAGGCAACAGTTTTGTGGCTTAACATGTCACTTCCTCAAGCCATTTGTATCTGACAGTGTTGATACTAAATACAAAAACATAAATGTAATTATTAAAAGTATAATATTTAAATTCAATTTTCTTTTCATTTAGATATTGAACTTGAAGCAATATAAATAATCATTTAAATCAATGATTGTTACTTCACTTTATATACCTATTTATTCCTGGTATTTAACCATAAAATGTTCTTTCTGTTAAATACCAGGAATAATAGGTATGTAAAGGAAGTAAACAATCATTGATTTAAATGATTATTCATATTGTTTCAAGTTAATTTATTTAAACTTTAAAGTACCATATTGAAACAGAGTATTGTTCACTAATAACCATTCAGTATCTTAATGAAAAGAAACTGAATTTAAATATTATGAATTTAATAATTACATTTATGTTTTTGTATTTAGTATCAACACTGTGAATATGAATGGCCTGAGGGGCATTGGTGTTAAGCCACAAAACTGTTGCCTACAGTATATTGGTGTGAAGTGAAGACAAATAAAACAGACCCACAGGAGTGTGGCACAGGACATCACAGGGAAAGAAACAACTCCTGGTGGGGACTTAGTTGTTAGGGGGTAGAACTGGGGAGAAGGGAGAGGGAGTGAAGGTGCCTGCCTGGTGCCACAGCTTGAGGGACAGGGAGTGAATCCTCAGGATCGTGGGAGCAGCTGCATGAGGGAGGGAACTGGATGACATTGTCCAACTAGGGACAAATGACCTGGCTGGAAATGGGATCAGAGCAGTGCAAGAGGAGTTTGTAGAGTTGGGGAGGGCCTTAGACAAGTGGCACATATGGTAACCTTCTCGGAGGTGCTGCCTGTCTATGGCAAGGGTGATGCTAGAGTACTCTGCACCATGGGATTAAATGAATGGTTGAAAATCTGTGCAGAGCTCAGGGTTTTGGCTTCACTGAGGACTAGGGGTCCACCTGGAGGATACAGGCCTATACTGGAATGATGGTCTGCATCTGTCTGGAAGGGAACCAGGATCCTAGGTGATAGGTTTAAAGTTTCATTGGCAAGCATTTAAACTAGCCAAGGGGAAGGCACTGGAAAGGAGCAGGAAAATCCCAGCATCCCACAAAACGGTGGTTAGCGAGGTAAACACCAAGGTAGAGAAGTGAATAGAGAACAGGACAGGGTAATTGCAAAAAAGGCAAAGGCAGTAGGATAGGGGTGGCTAAAAGGGGTAAGGTTACCACGAAATAGAGGGTGATGAGTACCAATGCCCAGAGTTTGTGTAACAATTTCCTGAACTAGTGGCCTTGAGGGAAGAGGGACACCTGGATATCTTGGCATCCTTAGAAACATGGTACACAGAGAACCATGACTGGGATATCAACATATCAGGGTACACAAGCTGGAGAGACAGGGATGGTAAAAGAGGAGGAGGAGTAGCTCTCATGTAAGGGAAGGGATGAAAGCAACTGAACTAAGGGATAAACAGGGAGTGAAGGAGGCTGCGGGTCATCCTGGAGACATAAAATGGCACCACAATCTGTACGTGGATTATATACAGACCCCCATCTCAGGGGAGGCAATGAACAAGAAATGATAGAAGATATCCTTAGAATGGCAGAAAAGGAGACATTATTGATGAGGGACATAAATATACCAATTGTTAACTGGAGGACTTTGCTGCAGCCACATCCAAGAGCAGAGTTATTCTCTGATGCCCTACAGGGCATGCCTCAGACAGCTAGTGGTGGAATCCACTCAGGAGGGAGCAATCTTAGACCTAGTACTGTCAAACGGAGATGGAGAAAGGATCTCAGATTTAGAAGTGGTAGCCATCTTTGAACAAGTGACCACCAAACAGTGGGGTTCATGATAAACACAGCCATAGAGTCAAAGCCATACAAAAGCAAGTACTGGACTTTAGGAGGCCTGACTTTGGGAAAATGGGAGAGTGCCTCAGAAAAGTACTAGCAAAATGAGCAAGAAGGAGGTGGTAGAACAATGGGAAAAAATTAAAACAGCCATCACAGAGGCAACAAGCCTTTGTGTGAAGCAAATCAACAAAATGAAGGAAAAAACACTATGGTTCTCAAAAGAGGTGGCAGGAAGATTAGGAGAAAAATGTTGCATTCAGTAAGTATAAGGAAACACAGAAGGAGCAGAACAGAGAACTGTACTAGTTAAAGCAGAAAGAAGCACTGAAGGCAGTCAGGATAACAAAGCCCCAAACTAAGGAAAGATAGCCAACTTAGTTAGAAGGGAATCAAACCTTTTATAGGTACATTAGACGAGAAAAAACAAAGGAGGCATAGTAAGGCTTAATAAAGTAAAGGGAGGGTGGGCAGAAAGTGACAGTGAAAAAGCAGGGATACTGAATGAATACTTCTGCTCAGTATTCACAAAAGAAGAGGAGGAGGTAGTTAAATCAAAGAACAGAAGCACTCTGGATAGGAGGTCAATATGAGTCCATTCACAGAAGAAAGGGTTCTGAAAGAACTCTTAAAACTGAAGGTGGACAAAGCAATGGGGCCTGACAGGATTCACCCAAGAATTCCCAGGAAAACCCAAGAATTGCCCCCTTTTTTCTGCTAATCCACTACCTTTCTTACCCTCCTACTCCTAACATATATGTCCCCAGCCCATCTACCGTAGCACCCCTACTAGAACAGCTGCAGTCCTGTACCCTCCCTCCATATCTGCACTTTAAGTTTGTATATGTCCTGACCAATGATATGCTGTGCTGTTTGAAAATGTTTCAATATGCTGGCTGTTTCAGAATGTTTTAATTCCCTTCTCATACCATTTTCCCTAACCTTGTTAACTCTATACCTGAAATACTTGTTATTGCTCTGTGTATTTTTTTCTATTTCTGTATAATTATGTCTATTTATTATCTGTAAATAAAGTGTTATTCTTGACCTTATGTAACGTGGATCACCTTGAAAATTAGTCTGCTCAATGTAAGTTACCTGGAATAGTAAAGACTTGATTGATTGATTGATTGAATTCTAAAAGAACTAAGGGCAAAACTAGTGACACCACTGGCTACCCTTTTAACAAATCATGGGAGGATGGTGTGGTACCTGAGGACTGGAGGAGGGTGGATGTGATTCCCTTCACAAAAGTGGGAGCAAGACAGAGGCAGGAAACTACAGACCTATTAGTTTGGTCTCAGTGGTAGGGGAAAATGATGGAGTCACTTCTGAAGGAAAGTATTGTTGTTCCTAGAGGCCATTGGGGCTGGAGTCCCAAGGCAGCATGGATTCACAACAGGAAGGTCATGTCAGATGAATCTAATAGATTTCTTTGACTGGGTGACCAAAGTAATAGACCAGGAGAGGCTGTGGACATGGCCTACCTAGACTTTAGCAAGGCATTTGACACAGTCCCACACAAATGATTAATATACAAGTTAGCCAGCTTTGGAGTGCATTCAAGGTGGTAGCCTGGGTAAAAATTGACTGGACAACAGGATGCAGAGGATAATAGTAAACTGATTCCACTCTGAAGAAAGGGGGTTACTAGTAGGGTACATGAGGGTTCAGTATTGGACTGGTCCTCTTTAATGTCTTTATAACTGACATTGCAGAGGGACTGGAAGCAAAAAGTATTTCTCTTTTGGATGACACAAAGATCTGCAACAGGGTCATTACAGAAGGTGGGGTGGAAAGGATGAGAAGGGACTTGGAAAGGTTGGAGGAATGGTCAAATGTATGGCAGCTTAGATTCAATGCAAAGAAGTGCAAAGTGATGCACCTGGGAAACAAAACCCAGGGAAGAGTACACAATGGGGGTGAGATACTAACATCAAAACAATGGAAAGGGAGCTGGGGTAGTAATATCAGATGGCTTAAATGTGGGCAAGCAATTTGAGAAGTCAGTAAGAAGGACTGGCAGGATACTGGGATGCATACGGAGAGGCATCACCAGTATAAAACATAAGTTGTTATCCCTGTGTACAGACAGTTGAGGACCCCATCTGGAGTACTGCATGCAATGTAATTGAAATTGAAAAGGACATTGCACTTCTGTAGAGGGTCCAGAGGAGGTGACCAGGATGATACATGGTCTTGGGGCGAGATCCTATGAGGAGTGGCTTGAGGAGTTAAACTTGAAATCCCTGGAGGAGAGGAGGGACAGAGGGGATATGATCAAGTCGTCAAATATCTAAAGGGAGTGAACAAGGTCAGCCTAAAATAGGGTGTTCCAGGTGAAGGAAGAAGATGCCACCAGGGGCATTCCATGAGGCTGGTTGGAGGGGCTTAGGGGAGACTAGGAGATGCTACTTTAGAGAGGGTGGTGGACCCATGGAATGCACTGCCTTGGGAACTGATGACAGTTAATACAGTGGAGTGACTCAAGAGGGCTGGGACAGGTATAAGCTGAGGAATGCCAGATCTGGAGGTGTAACTCTGGTAGGAATAGCTTCTAGACCTTCAATCAAGATCAAGGCTTCAATACATCTTTCTGCTGCTCGGTACTGAGCCTTCTGAGAACTGAGTCCTTCACTCCCAGATTTGTGGAGCCCTTTGAGTCTGAGACATCTGAGGATGTTCAAACCATGAGTACCCAGGGCCAGCCTTGGAATTCAATGGGACTGTTCAGTTTAAATTAAACATATCAGTTTCAAGCTTTCCAGTGCCCCAAAACCTGCCAGCCTGTGACACCGACCCAGCCTGCACCTGATGGGTACCCAGAAAGACTGTGGGTTAGCACAGGTACCAGCGTGGAGTGGGCCACTGGCGTGGTTTGGCCTACAGACTCAGTTATTATTGCTTTACTCATTGCTCTAACCACACCTTCCTCCACAGCCATCCCATATCTAGGTATCCCCATCCTAACCCTGTTTCCCTTAATAAAGATGTAAGTTATTGTTTGGAAAAGCTGTGGGAAGAGTACTTTGTAGAGGTCAAACATGTGTCATTTATGATTAATGTCACTGGGGTATCATTCAGTATTTGGTTTGTGGGGTGGTTGGTAGGGAGGTGGGGGGCAGCATCCCAGGGGCTGTGCCAGCTGGTCTCGTGACCCACTTGCCATTTACTCTGGGTGGAGGCACCACACAATTTGTCAGAAGTTTGGAATAGAACCCCAAATGCCACTGTAGCTGGACCCTGGCCCCTTAACCTGTTTGAGCACCAACAGGCAGGGGTAATAACCCACTGGTACATGGTCCCTGCACTACAGTTAAGTGCAGTTCACAGCTTAACCAAATAATGAATACCACATACCTGAATATTTCAGCACCGAATAATGAATATTTGGCTAAATATTGAAAACTGTATTCACACATCCCTGGTGGCCGTGTGGATGCTGCTAGGGCAGGTGAACTGACATTCTTTCCTGTTACCATTTCACTAGAGGTCTCTACTTTTCCTGATGTTGTAGATTGTGAAAAAGCTATTGATATGGAGGTATCTGACACAGACAATCTGGAGGCTGCTGAAAGAGAATATTTAAAGATGCAGCAATAGTTTGAAGAATAAGAAAAACTTAAAGCTGCTATAAAGAGAGAAAAATACTCTTCTTGGTGGCTGAAGAAGAAGCTAAGTTCTTAGCTGAGAAGGTAGAGTATGATTGTCTACTGAATTGCTATCCGGGGTTGCTGCTTCTTTACCACTCTCCTCAGTATTGCTTGTCAGTCAGCCCAGCTGATTTCTGATGAGAGCTCTGATGCTGCACCATCAATTGACCATGTTTCACAATTGCAAGGCAGCAGCTGCTGCGACTATGTTTTGAACCTGTGCCTGTGTGTGCTGCCTCAACATCCCCTGGTGTGACTGTGAACTCTTCTGTCAGGATTGATGGCCAAGCCAATGCTGCTGGAAATAGGTTAGCTCATGCAGTGTCAGTACTGGATGCACCTAGTTCTGTGGAATTTTCAAATTCCAGCAGAATGGAATTTCATGGAATTTTCAAAATTCCACTGAATTTAGCCAGAAACAGAATGGTAGATTTCTGCAGAATTTTATTCTGTGGAGCTCAACATTTTCTGAAGAATTGGTTGTGGACTTATTTTCCATGGAAAAATGCTGGATCACAGCAGGCAGAATTCTGTAGGCGAGCTAGTGAAATTCTGGCAGACATTTTGCACAGGAATGGTCATTCTGTGCAAATTCTGCCAGTGGAATTCCACATTCCACACAGCACTAGATGCACCATAACATTTGGCTTCTATTCCTGAGGATTCTTTTTTTTTTTTTTTTTTTTTTTTACATTATTTATGCACTGGAGTTCAGGGCATCTCTCAAGGTACTCCTCGCAACCACCGCTATACTCCCAGCCTGGAACCTCCTTGTGTGGGATCCCCTGCCCCCACAGCATGTCCAGCCCCTGAATAACCCCACCCTTGTTGGTCTGTCTGAAATTAGAGGAACAGCTGTGGGACCAGGGCAAGAGACAGGAGACCCCAACAAGGCAGGCCCGGCAGTGGAAGTGGACAGGTCTCTGGGGTTCCTTCACCTCCACTAGACCACCAGGATTTTACACTTTAAGGTCCTCTGGAGCATGGTCATGCAATGGAGCCCTGGCACAGTGTGCCGATGCCTGCGAGCTCCACCCCACGTGCTGTTGCACTGCTAATTCCTTGTGATGCCCCAATCTCCATCTAGGGATGGTAAGGGCAGCACCTAACCTGAATCCGTCCCCAGGAAGGGACAGCAGTCCTCCATGTGCTCAATCCCTTCCCTCCCTGTCAACCCCCAGTGGCCTGAGTCCATTCCTGAACCCGGGTTGCTGGAGTGATGTGAGGTGTGGCATCCAGTGCACCAACCCTCAGCACCACCAGACCAGCTATTTCTGAAGATTCTTAACCTCAGTCACTTTTCCTTAATGCTCTGGATTCATAATCTGAGGCTGCAAGGTACAGGATATCCTCCACATCAGGAATGGCAAATGAGTAGAACCCTCATCTTGGGATGCGGGCATCCTGACCTGACTCAGCAACATGCCATGAGAGATGCTAGGCAGTCCATGTACAAAACAGTGTTAGTCACTGGCTGGGTATGCTCTGCAGATGCAAAATCATGGGTTCTGGGTAGAGTGCTGTGTGCTTGGTAAGAAGTCATTATTTCCTTATCCTGCCACCCTGGTTCTGCATCTGTCTCAGGTACCAGATAGGTTCAGCCCCAGCAGGATTACAGTGTTATTCAGCTTTCTGATTCCAGCATCCTTTACAAGACAGACATCTGCAGAGTACGGAGCTGGAGAGGTGAAGGAGGATATAAGGAGCAACATCTGCCTGATAGCATCCAAGAATTTCAGGATTCTTCAGGTATAGTAGGATGGTTGGGGATAGGTCAGGGATGGGACTTACTACTGAAATGTCTTGCCTCCCATTTCCAGGAGGCCAACCTTCACCTGTTGTAGCTCCTTATCCTTCTGTTCAGAATCCTTCTGTGATAGTGGTAGCGATCCATCTGGCTTAAGTGGAACACTCCTCCTGTACCCTGCTACTTGTCAGAACAGTAGGAGGTCTATTTGTGCCTCTGATGCCACCATGAAACAGGACTTGAGAGCGAGGCCTTGTCTCCCTCTGCTCTGGTTAAATAACATGCTTTCCATATAGTATATATTGCCCAAGGGTAATGTGCACAGCACAAGAATGCTGTACTACTGCAGAACAAAGGAGGCCTTGAAGCTCCAGCCTGATTGTATCTATGTTGCAAGAACATTGCTGGAAAACTCCATGCACTTTTTTGCATTGGAGACACATGCATGACTATGTGTTTCTGGTGAGGCAAGCTTTGACATTAGTTTCAAAGCTGTTATTTCATCAGAAAGGTTTTGGGAGCAGTATGACAAAATAAAGGATACCTCCCCTCCTTATGCCCCATTTATCATGATCCCCTTAACAAAACCAGTCATAAAAGTGATAGTTTTATTTATGAATAAGGGGGTTAATGTCAATGAAATATTGTATTGGCTCTGCCAGAATTTACATTTATGAACAGCCTTCAATCTGTTCTGGAAAGTGTATTGATCTGGGCTCAGGGATGTAAAATTAGGGTGAAATTAGCTCATTTTAGCTAGAGTATCATCTATCTCCCCAGTAGTTTCTCTTTTGGTAGGGAGTCGTGTGTTACTTGGAACAGCTTAAGATATTCCCGACATGTGGCTTCAGGAACCATTTGAGTAAAGCATGTGATAGCTCAAGATGTGAGTTATGCCTCTAATATGGGCACATAAGTCACGGTTATCCCAACCCTATTAAATCAGTGATTGCAAAGAATTTTTATTTAGTTTATTCTTTTGGTAACCAGGTAAGGCCCACTAGGCAAAGGTGTCTGTTTTCATGGGTGATCTGGGGAGCACTGGGGTGGTTAAGTGACTTGCTCAAGTCACACAGTATTAAAGTAGAGGTTGTGAAATTGAGAATCATACCCTGGCCTGCTGGATGTACCAAGCTCATTCACAGCTCATTATTCTAACCTCTAAGCAATACTGCCAGCCCATGCAGATACATACTGTATATAAGATAGCTGGCCATACATTTTATGCAGTGTGGCGAATGCTGCTCATAACAGATTGGAGGGTCTGTAACAGGAAACCTCTGTGACCCAAGCCCAGCAATGAAGGTCATAGAAAGGGTACTCCAGTCTTCTGGAAAGGCAAATGGTGCAGAATGTGGCTTCTAATATTCTCCAAAAAGAGCCCAAACAAGAGGATTCTGGTCCTTCATCTGTCTCAGTCGTTGAGAATACCGACTCCTGTACAGGACCTACTCCTTGCACAGACCCCCCTCCTTTTGAGCATGGCACTGAACTTCCAACAGCAGCTCCAGCAAAGTAACCAAATTTATGAACATAGCTCACCATCAGAGTAGGCTGTCCCTCAGGATTGTTCTGCACAGCTGAAGGTTTCCCATGAAGAAATGCCTCCTCCCTCCAGGGGATGTAATGATCACTGTGACTGCTAGTACGAAAGGGTAGACACAGGCAGATTAAAGCAAAACTTAAAAAGTACTCTTCAGGCTAAAACAGGTATGCAGCCTTGCAATAGATGAAACAGTGTGGGGAGAAGATGATGAAGAGTCATATGCCTCATTTGTTCTCTTTTCCCAAAAGGAATTGTCTTCTGGTCAGGAGGTTCTTTGTCTGAGGCTTCTGTCTCTAATAAGGGTAGATGATGTTAGTTCTGTCTTCTTTTTCTGCATTGATGGGGAATCTACTGTTTCTCCACATTGAATGTTAACAGATTGAAGAATTACAATAGGCAATTTTTGCTGTTTTGTTTTTGCAATCCACTATCAGACAGATTATATTTCTGCAAGACATGATGTTAAAAACAATTTTTGATATATCTCATTCAAAAATATGTGGGTGAAAAGGTGCTCATTTTCGATCTTTAAGGGCAGATGGGAGTGATTTATTTATTTTATTTTTATGTTTTCAGCCAGGAAAGGCACACTAAGTCAAGGCTTGTTTCCAGGTGCATCCTGGGAGGATAGGGAAGTTAAGTGAATTTCTCATGGTCACACAGTATGCTAGTGGTGGCTGTGCAGTGAAACCCAGGTCTCCAGCTTTGCTGCTCAGTGGTCTTAACCACTACACTACAGTTATGGTGATGCTGTGACTATTTTATTTAAAGGTTATGATTTTTACATTTCTGTCTTGGATATTCTTCCAGGCAGAGCTCTGTTGTTGGATGTCACATACGCGATGTTCATCACTGTAATTAATATTTATGCCCCACTTTAAATCACAGAGAACATAGTTATTCCAACCCATACAACCTGATTTGCATACATTTTAGGTTGTAATGCTGGAAATAACATTAATTGTGGTCTAGTGTATTCTGATAGAGGCTTGCAGAATTCCAAGTTGTTTTGTGATTCTATTTTACTTAAAGAAATTGTGTTGACTGCTAATTTAAAAATGTATAAATATCTAATCATCTACAAGGGGTACTACTTTTGTTAGTGAGGCTCAGTCCTCTAGAAATTATTTTCTTTTGCACCAAAATACATTCAGATACAGACTGCCTAAACTGAAGTTACAGAATTCTCAGATCACCTTGTTTTGCAGTGTTCTGTAGCATCTTCCTTTTCTCACACTATTGGGAAAGGGTGATGAAACTGAATGTACATTATGACTGACCTCTATCTAAAACATCAATGGGAAGAAATAAGCAAAATACCATGACAGGGTGTTGGTTATGTTGGGATTTACCCACACCTAGTATGGTTTGGTCACGAGGCTGCAGGCCAAATGAGTAGACCACACCAGAAGTGGGTAAATCCCAGGATAATCCACACCCTAGAGTGGTATTGCAATTATACAATGCCCTCTTCTGTTTCCGTAACATAAAATAAAAGAAAATTACATTTTGGTGGGCATTTTAATTAGTTTTAATGAATTTATTGTTGTACCACAAAAAATAGTTCCCCATTGCTAGCTGGAATACTGTTCACATATTTTTAAGCAAGAGACTACCATGTGAGGATTTCAGTGTTTTTTTTTTAGCACTCTCCCACCTCATCTTCCACAACTC
The DNA here is from genome assembly GCA_016271365.2 of Neoceratodus forsteri. Lineage (NCBI taxonomy): Eukaryota > Metazoa > Chordata > Ceratodontiformes > Ceratodontidae > Neoceratodus > Neoceratodus forsteri. The sequence goes on from CM057459.1 coordinate 61,222,058, forward strand.
AATTATAGAGGGTGCTGGCCAGCAGAGCACAATGCAGATTCTGTTACTATCAGTTTATTTTGTGTTTTTGAACATACAGAATGACACTGACTCTGTGCTGGATGTTACATTACACAAGCCCTGGGAGGGTCATGCTCACGTTCCACAATCCCCATTCAGCAAATCAGATAGTTTAAGACTTTTTGGACTGGTGGAGTGGAGAAAGTGCTTCTTTTTAAAAACAAGCACGAAACTTGTGAAATCATGGCCAAAAGCTGAGTATCGGTAGTGAGCATGCGGTATGCATAGTGGGGATGCGAGTATCACGTTTGCCTTTTTCGCCATGATTTCAGTATGTTTTGGTCTCATTCTTCATTAGGAAATACTTTCCGTCTTCAGGATTTGTTGAAATCTTGCTGTAAGACAACATCAAATAAGCTGGTAATGGAGGTGGAGCGACTGGTTGTCGGAGCAATTTTAAGAGCAGCAACAGTTACGAGGAACATGAGAACAAAAGCAGATTTCATGTTTCAGAGGTGAGCCAGGTGGAACTGTTTATGGGGAGAATTTGAGGACTACTTAACAGTTTAGGTCCTATATGGGTTTGAAACTGTTTTGTTTACTTTTATTTTTGAAGGGTTCACCAGCTATTGGAGGTTCAAGGGTTGAGAGTGGGAGTGACTGGCAATGTGAAATGTGCAGTTATGTGAGTATGCATCTTGTCGTTTGTCACCATCTTTGCCAGTCCTGACCATGCTGACCTTGCTGTGGTTGGAGTGATTTTGGGGAGTTCCTGATGTGGCTTACTGGTGGCTGGCACCTTTTCCTGTTGATATATCACAGGATTTACAATGGGAAAATGTACCAGTCAGCTAATCAGAAAGCAGGATTCGGAAAACCCATTGTATATTTTTTAAATCTCTGTTCTGTACATATATGACTGTCCAATGGAGTGGTGGGATACCTCAAATCAAATTTAAATCCCTTTTCCAGAGATTAGTTCTATAAAATCCAGGGATGAATATTGTTTCTCTGGTATTTGGAACTCCATGCACAATTACAGAGATTAATTTCTAAGTCAGTTCAATACAATATATTATATTCTGTTCAAATCAACAGTATCAAATGGGAAATTCATTTTTTCTTTCAGTACAGCAGGGCTGCTTCTTTGAAAACTGAATTACAGCTTTGTACATAAGGTTTAAAGCATACTTCAAACCATACAGGTCACTCATTGACACATGCCTTCTTTAATATCTAACACAAAGATGGTAACTAAGACACGAGACATGCTGGATATGGTCACTGATTTTAACATTTTGTACCATCAGCAAATATTTATAAATCAGATTCTTTCCTGGATATATTTGACTGCCATTGCTGTCTGGGCTATAGAAAGAGGCATTATGCCTCCTATCACTAAGGAGGAACTGTAATTAGCAATTTCAGTCGTAAAGGGAATTTGACTCCAGGTAAAGATGGTTTGACCATGGAGTTTAAAAACAGCTTCTTCATGGTAAGCATATCCCTTGTAAAGCATGTTTTATTTATTTATTTTTTTGATCTTTGGTAATCAGGTAGGTACACTAGACAACTGAGTGCCTGTTTTCATCAACAACCGGAAAGCATATTGCACAAGAAACAGCAGCTCAAAACACAAGTGAATTAAGACAAGCAAGATACAAGGGTATACCGTGATGATAGTGACTGCATATGGGTGACTGTCAAAACAGCAATCCATATGAAGGTGCTATCATCATGAAGCGATAATAGGGGATGGCAAGCGTTGCAACCATGAGGGTAGGGTTGGCAACAGGAAGGGATGGTGGGCAACAGGATGTGGAGAGATGGGCAACAGGTTTGTAACCCTGTAGAGTGCCTGCTTTCTGAGCCAGCCGTGTGGTGTGGTGGGTAGGGTGGTTGGCTATGATGGAGCGGGTCCTGGGTTCGGGACTGGGGGGTACAATTTTGCTAGTTGGGAATTTTTTAAACCAGGCTGTGCCCCCTGCCCGACATGCATCCCCTGAGTTGAGAATCTTTAGTTAGGGTGTGGGAGTGAAGCCCCTGTGAGGTATTGAAGAGCACAAACCCCACATGCACAATTTTCTGGTCGCCTTTTACTGTATATTGCTGAAAATGTTTTCAACAAACTGTAGAGATGCGATAATAAGGATTGCCTTTCGGTGGTCACTATTATCACATAGAACTGATACAAGCACAAGCTCAGGCAAGACACAAACATGGCTAGCTAGCAGATCCAGGGTAAGGGCAAGTTCAGTGAGGGATATTTCAGGTTGACATAATTAGAATAATGAACATTCAGAATAAGGCAATTGCAATTATTTAAGGTCAAGAACAGTACAATATCAATATGTAACAAATAGACCATTAATTAGGTGGATATCATTTTTGCTTGAAATAGGTCAGACTTGTGGTTCCATGTCTGAAGACATGTTTTTCTTAATTCAAAAGGGAATGCACAAGATGTGATTAATTGGTGACCTCTGAGTTTTATAAATGTATATCAGAAGATAATGTCCAAAATGTTGCCATCCTAACATTTCATTTAACTGGACTCTTTCAAGTAATCTTTACTCTTGTGTAGTTTCTAATGGTCCCTTGTCAGACATCTTCATGCCAAAAATACTCTGCCCAGGTGACCTGGGGTCAGGAATATCCCTGGCTGGGATGAGGATGACAGTGTCCCAGGGATGCTCTCCTCCTCCAGGGAGGGAGGGCAGACTGTACTGCCATAACATTGCCTCCTAAGTGACCATGGAAGGCATTGTGGCTGGTCATAAGTTTCAGGTGGGTGATGCTTCCTAACCAGAGATGTAAGTACATCCTTAGACATGCACACATCAAACTGTCACCTCCATGGAGCATCTGGGGGTTTGGGAGAACAGCAGGAAACACCACTGGCTGCAGGATACCACACTATGGAGCTCTGCAGACTTCCACCACCTACTGAGAACATGCACCACAGATCCAAACGTGGCACTGGAGGATTGGGAACGAGACAGCCCCACAGGGGCAAACTGTGGGGCACTCAAGTGGCCCTAAGGTAAGTCCCAGGGATGGTGGAAGATGAGGTTGCAAGAGCCATTAGAGCTGAAGGGGCCACCATTGGAGGGAAAAAAAGTACTGTATCACAATTGCATTTTGATGACACTAAATCCACATCCATACCTCAATCCAAAACCTCAAATGGTCAGAAATAATTTTTGCATGTGAAAATGGTGGGATACCTAAACTCATAAATTAGAAATCTATACCATATCAGTCAATTGGAAAAAGTATGTAAAACTCACTTATGAAACAGGTTTAACATTTCCTGTAATGATTGGCTAATACACTATTTCAGCCATATCCTTATCAGGGCATAACTTGACAACTGGCACTACTAAAGCCAATAAAACCCCATAACTACAAATATTACTGAGCCACTGTCTGACCGTCAGTGATTTTAAATGTATAAGTGACAGCAATTTTCTCTCTACTCTATGAACCTCAGCCAACCTAGGGACTCAAGCCCCTCTCACACCTCAGTACACCACAATATATACTGACTGGGATGAAACTTTGTAAACAAAAGTGTCACTTCTGCATCGTCTCAGTTGAGACTTAGAAAACAATTGTGATCCACACAGCACAGCAGCCGTGCCTACCAGTAGACAGCTTTCATATAAGATCCCACATTGCTCCTTTTCTGGCCCTTTCAAATGTTTTGTGTGTTTTTTTCTTTAAATATCGAATATTGTGGTAAATGGGACAATAGGGGTCTGTAGTTAAAACTACGATTAGGAGTGCTCTGGAAGCAGTAACTGCTGTGGCTGGCGATGACACTTGCTCCCAAAGAAACTGCCTGCTTGCTGTCACTGAAATGACACTTTCTTTCCTTGGTACCCAAACCACCAGTATTCAAATATCTCTTGGAGAGGGTGTACTGTGTGTGTTGTTGTGTGTATGTGGGGTGAACATAACCTGAGTCAGCACTGTGCGTTCATGTGGGAAGGAGCACACTATAGTGGCAATACCACAGTTGTAAAATACTTTGAACAGGAACTATTTTTCTATTACCACTATTAAAACCTCCTTTTCAAAAACTGTGGACACTTGTTTAATATTTACTTGTGACCCATTTTATAAGAACAATAAGATACTCTAAGATGTGGGTTATGGCTTGATGACAGCACGTCCCAGGTGCTAAAGGCAAGGCAAAGTTTATTTAAAAGATGCCCAATCCCAGAGGCTCTGGGCACCATACAAAAATATTAGTAAAACAGCATAAAACAAAAACAGAACAAAAACAAAAGCAAGCCCTTGTGCCTCTTAACATACCTGGGGCATGCTCTTATGGCTCATAACTCACACTTGTCATGTCTTATTGCTTACCTAATGTCCAAATTCAGCTGTAACTGTCTTTAACAGTTGTATCTTCCTGTATTAACTGTTGTACCATCTGTATATTATGTCTATAAGCAGATGCATGTCATTTATGTATTTTGTAATGTGTTTTACAACCTGTTTTTACATGTTCTGGTTGCGCCTGTAAAAGGTCCATGAGGCCCAGTGTATTTTGCCAGTTAAAATTTTAATTACAAATAAATAAATTAATCAGTCAATCAATAAGCAGATTTATTCCTGACAGTCTGATTGTGCTAAAGGAAATATGCAAAGAGGGATATGTGGAGAGTTGAAGGACTACATATTGGCTATTGATCAGACTAAAGCCTCTCATACCATAGCTGATGAATATTTGTTTAGAGTCTTGTGAGAATTTGGGATCCCTGACCTAGTCACGGGGTGGCTATCCAATAGTATAAGGGAGCTAAGGTCACCCCTGTGATAAATGGATGGCTTTGTTCACCTATCCCTGTGAAATGGGGTGGCCACTAAGCCCTCCTTAAATGTGTTTATGTCTAGATCCTTTGCTTCAGATGTTACATGACTGCAAGGACTTACATGTTCTGCAGCCAGGCCCTACTCACCCACCTGTGAATGTGTTAGCCTATACAGACGACATTTGCCTTTTGCTGCAGGATGTTTCCTCGAGGAAGCTGCCAAAGTTGTTATAGATAGCTTTTCTCAGCATCAGGCTCTGCAATTAATGATCAGAAAAGCTTGGGTCTATCTCTGGTGTTTTTATCCTCTGTTTAACCACCACTGGCTGCCTAGTAACCCCATCTGACCAACCCCGCCAGCCCCATCACCTAGCTTCTCCAGGCTTTCCTCCTCCTTCTTCATCCTCACCAAAAAGGTCTCCGTGGAGGTGCCCAGTCACTGGTGGAGGAGCTTCCGGGAGTTGAGCTTCCTGCTGCAGCTGAGGAATTTTCCACTTTTTTCCCCTGGGCCCACACCAAGTGTAATGATGAATTGGCCACACTCTGCCTCTACAGAGTTTGCTCCCAGCATCCCAATGAGTGGGAGTCCTTCACTTGACACCTGCTGTGCTACCACACAGGATTACTAGGTGGCAGCCATGAAGCAAGTCGTCCTGTTCTCCTCCCCAAGGGAGTGTGCTGTCCTCAGGATGCTCAGTCCTCCTTCCTCAGCCAGCTACCAAGTGGTCTGCATCCCTTTTCAAACTCAGGTCATCAGCATAGCAGAAGGTGAGGTGCTCAGCACCTCAGCTCTCCATGACACTGGGCAGGCTTCTAGCTTTGAGTCTTAGTGATAATGCTGTGGTTCATACAATAGCAGGTGTTCTGTCAGGCTCCTCCTAATCAGGATTTTGGGTTTGTTATGCGGTCCTGGTGATTTGGCCTGTTTAAATTGGGGTGAGTGTTTGGAGGAAGTGGCTTGGAAGGTTGCAACATGGAAAAATTGTCAACTGTCTAAACAAAATTATGTGTTTTCTTTCTTTCTTTCTTTCTTTCTTTCTTTCTTTCTTTCTTTCTTTCTTTCTTTCTTTCTTTCTTTCTTTCTTTCATCATTTAACATTTTTGTCACCCCTGGACAGCTCCCATCATGACTCCCCAGCCCCATCATCAAAAATTACCAGGGCTTACCCACATCCAGCCCAGGAGCGGAGCCTGCAGGAGTCAGTTGCCATCCTGCCACCAGCTTTTTCCTCCATTTTTACCCCAGGGGCCCCAGGGTGGGTATGCATGCATATGGGGCATGCATTAGTCCCACAGCCCAGTAATGGCCCTTTCATCCCACCCCAGGTCCTGGCACCTGGCTCCTCCTGGGCGTGCTGCCCCAGCCTCCAGCTGGTGGCAGCCATCAACCAAAGGAAGCCCTTGCACCTCATTGGAGGGAGACCTTGCCTGTCAGCAGCTTCATCCAGCTCTGCACTCCCCGCTGACCTCCAATAGCCTGGGCGTGTTCCTGAACCTGGGTTGCCAGCGTGCCACGGTAAGGCATCCAGCACCTCAGCCCTAAGCACCACCAGGCCTCCCTCCCTCCCTCCCCTTCCTTCCTTCCTTTCTTCCTTTCTTTCACTAGGAAAGACACACTGAGCTGCATGCGGCTCATTTCCAGATCGTCCTGGGGGAAGGGAGAGGAGGTTAAAAATAACATTTATAACAATAGTTACATGACAGGTAAAGCTAGACACAATATAATAAGCTAAAAACAATAAGCACATTTTGCAATTTGTTCAGTTTATGCAAGGATAAGGAAGGAATGGAATGCAGAGGTATCAAGGAGATACAAATAAACTGCAAAGTGCAGTATATGCAAGGATGAGGTTTCGAGGAAGCATCAAAGGAGTAGAATTCAATGTGCAGAGAAACTGAGAATAACAGTAGGAGATAGGATGTGTTCCTATAGGAGGATGAAAAAGGGGGATAGTCTAGCTTAAATCAGGGGAAGGGAGGTAGAATGTCAAGTCCACAAGAGGAAAAGCAGTGTGGTCACCATCACGCAGTCACCATGTTGAAAGGCAGAAGGACACAGTATACTAAATAGCATGTCTTAACCATGCTGTGTGAGTTCACTGTTCTGCCACTTAACTGATGTTGCACTGGACTGGTGATGCACTGGAGTGGAGATCCATGGCAGCATGGTGTTGTTATAATAAAGTTGCTTGAACCTGCTATCTGCATGACTCCAAAGTTATGTTTTTGTGGTGATCCATGGTGTCATGGTGTTGTAATAATTAAATGTGATCGAGTCTGCTGTCTACGTGGTTTTGGTTTTGCATCTGTGGTGTTTTGTTTTCATTGCTTTTGCAAGGTGCAGTTTTGTTTTGTGGTGTTTTCACTGTGCTGTTTCTTGCCACAGCATTTTTATTTTGGTCATTTGATCTGGAACCAAGGGGAACTGGTACTGAATAGTGGAACAGGGAAATGTATCAGGTGCGATTGCAGGTGTGGGAAGAGATGTCATGGAGAATAGGGAGAGTGAGCATTCGGAAGAGGCAGAGTGGGTATTTAGAGAAGAGAGTTCCATAATTTGGGGAAATGATAGGAGAAAGCAGCCTGGCCAGCTAGGGATTTCCTTGAAGGGATTGCAGAGGAATGATATCCAGATCTGCAAAGGTAGTAGGAGGAAGGTGGTGGGGTAGAGTGATAAGGTAGGAAAGGAGAGATCCAAGCCAGTATTTAGAAATAAAGGAGGTACAGTGAAAGAGGCATCTGGCTTCAAGGGAGAGAAGGAGAGACAGGAATATAGGGAGCAATGGAGGTGTGGAAGAGAGTCCAGAGTACAGTGACAGAAGGCGTTTAAGAGGGGTCCAGTCTGGCTAAGGTGGTCTTAGGAGTAGCGCCTCACCTCTTTCTCAATGTCTTTGTGTTGCATCCATCTGGGCATATGTAGCTGCTGTGTGGGAGGATTAATCTTAGGTCACTGACATATAATAAACTAGTTTGGGAATTCTCACTAACATTTGGTCAAAATATCATTTAGGCACTTTAACTGTATTAGCACTGTTAAAATATTTATTGTCACAATCAGGATGTGCCTTTACCAACAGAAACGTTTTGAACAGTCTTTGATAATATCTAGTGTGACTGCTGCCTTGAAAAATATTTATGACGGGGTTAAAAATGTTTTAAGGGTCTGTCACCATTACCCTCATTGCAAAATATTTCTTGGATCTCTCTAACATAGTCAGGATCAGCACAATGTTGCTTCTTTTGTAGTTTTTCTGTATTTCTTTTGGTTTTATTCATTTTGTTTTGTTCTTACATAAGTACTTTCATGGGGAGAAGGATAAATGTTGTGTTCTGATGATGTACTGTATACTGTGATTTTTTTGTGTATGGATTTTTTTCTTTTTATAAACATTCCCATACTCTTCTTTTGAAAACTGCCATGGTCTTTTTACTTCCATTTGGGCAGTGACCAGAAATGGGCGAATGAGCCTTGTTTACATCTCATTTGAAGGATGGCATCTTTCCAGTGCAGCAACCCCTCATGCTGCATTACTGTGTTAGTAACTGGTTTTACCCAAGAGCCTGTTGTGGAGCTAGAACCACAACCATCTGATCTGCCAACCTCAGAGCTGGTTGTAATAACATAAGCCACTGATAATTTAAATGTGCAGAAAAAGATGCAGACGTAGTAGCAAACACAAAACATACTAGTGCTTCAACTAATGGAGCATCAGATCAGCATGTATTCTTAGATACAATATAAAAGCATTTAATTGATCTAGTAATATTTGAAGATATAGCCACATTCAATTAGTTTTTTTTCTGATGAAATTTAACATAAGTAGCAGAAGTCCATCACTTTGCAATATAACTGATTGATGAAGGCATGAATCTTATGATTTATAAATTGAGCAAACAACCTAGTGACACAGACATTTGCAGGTATGAAACACATAGAACAATTTTAGTATGATAGGGTTACTTCTCCAGCTGTGCAAATCCAATGAGTCAGTAGTTAAATTAATTGTTGCAAGTTTCCCTAGCATCATAACTTTTATTATCAACTGGTTAGGAGTAACATTTTTATATACAACCACAGACTCATAAGAATCCTTATAATTTCCCTGAGTTAATTAATATAGGACATTAAACAAAAGTACTAAAGTAGAATTCCTCTCATTTCATGGTACTGGGTCAATACTGTGCATATAAGACAGTGGTATTAACACTATGTAGACAGCTCCTATATTTACAGTGACAGGGGTAGAACAGTGGTAGAGAATACCACTACCCCTGTCACTGCTACGCTGAACTGAAGAGTAGAGAAGTTGTCGTGTGCTAGGTGTCTGATTGAGCTGCTCCCATGGTGGAGTGGCTAGGGCACCAGCACACACTTCGGGTGACCTAGGACCATGGCTCAGTCCCTCTCCCTGCTACAACTTTTTCTGACGATTTAAAAAAAAAAAAACTTCTCCTTCTGAGTTCCTCCCATCCCTGAATTTCCCAGGTTAGTTATTTAATTTCTGGATGGTGGGGGCAAAGCCCCCACTTGGGAGAGTGTGGGGCAAAGCCCTCGTAAACACTCATTGTTTCCAGTGGGTGCGCTGTTCCCAACAGGTCAGTGTTTTGCCCTACTGTGTTTGTGGTTGGCGCTGTATGGCTGTGGCGTTTTAGCCAAGCTGTTTTCCTATGGTGGAATGACTCATTTCACTACCCATTTGCCCATGCATTGTGCCAGCTTTATTGGATCATTATTGGCTGTTATAGCCATCAAAGTTGCAAATCACTTTATATCAGACTTAAGCAGTCAGTCATGGGAAGGATGAAGAATTGTTAGCCAAGGTCACAGCCATTGCCTCCCAGCAAGTACCTCCCAGGCATCCTTACCATTAACAGTAATGGGTATTAGGACATCATGGGCACTTATTGGCATGTGCTAGTGCCCATTAAGGTAACTACATGCATTTTAATTACTGCCTGGTACTTTGATTTAATGATTGGACAGTTATGTGGCTGTCTGGAGCATCATTTGAAACACATGAATGAGGATAAGGCACTAAAGAGGAAGTAAGGGGAGAGGGAAGTGAAGGAGGCAGCATACCTCTCAAGTATCCCTGATTTTGCCTCAAAATTTTACTCTGTCCCTCCTAAAATTTGTGTTTTTGTGGCTAAACAGTGGGACTTTAAGCACAAAACAATGTCAAGCATTAAAGTTATAGACTTGTTCTTCTTTAGAAAATGCATTTTGCACTAAGCCCTATATTCTACCAGCTTTCTGGGTGGATATCTCTAATTTTGAACATGTGTCCCTGATTTTGGTCCTTTGTCCTGATTTTTTAAGCTTATCCCTAATTTATGAGGCAGGAGGTTGAGAGGTATAGGAGGCAGAGGTATCACCATGACACAGTGACAATAGTTTGGGGAGCTCTAAGGAAGCAGACTCAATGGGAGGTTAGTCTGTGAAAGGTGCAACACAGGCTGCCACCAGTATAAAATAGGGCTGCATGCCAGAGACTGCTGTGTATCATGGCCAGCTGCACAGGGGTTATTAATACCTGTTGTTTTGCTTCTACACAGTTACATCTGGTGTTGGTTGTAATATGTGTGCTCATGTGACTGAAGTGGGTCTGTTTTATGTGTATGAATAAGAACTGTGGGCTCATACCATGTGCATGTTGCTCACTGTACTGTACATGTTGTGACACTCTTGTGGGGAATGTACCATGGGCTGGATATTCAAGCGGGCTATTCTGTGGCGCAGTCCCTGCGCTGCGACAAAATAGTTATAGCTGGGAGCTGGGTGATATTCAAAGGAGCGCTTATTGAGCAACTCCTTTGAATATCACCAGTTACAGCCACTGTGCATGGCACAGTGGAACTTGCACCACCGCAAGTGGTCAGAGTGGAGCATTCAAGTTGCAGTGGAGCAAGTACCATTGCGCCATGCACAAATTTCCATATTCAAAAGGTGACATGCAAATGATACCATAATTCATGCAAGGTGTAGGGGGCCATTTGCATCTATTTATAGCCCATTTGTATGCCATTAGCATGTAGAGTGCGCGATCCCTGAGGACTTGCACCTGGTGCCTGCCAGGCAGCAGTCATTGGGGACTGATACCCCTGCAGCCCGATCGCGGGCATAAGTTAAAAATCTTCCCAACCCCAGAGCGGCCCGATCGCGGGCATAAGTTAAAAATCCCCACCCCCAAACTGGCCCGATCGCGGGCAAAAGTGAAAAATAAACCCCACCCCCAACAGCCCGATCGCAGCACCAAAGTGTCCAACCCCCCAAGAACATATCCCTGGTGGTCCAGTGGACCGCTAAGCCCGATCATGGCACCAAAGTGTTCAAACCTCCCCAAGACCATATCCCTGGTGATCTAGTGTCCCCTCACCCCACCACCATGAAGCCCCACCACCCGCTCCCCGGCGGCGGCGGGTGGCAGCATCCTTGCCTGCCACCCGCCGCCCGCCGACATGACTGCCAGTAGGGCTGCACGCCAGTGGTGCAGGCAAGAGCTAATGGGCATGCAGCCCATACCGACTAAGCAGTTCAGATATGTAAATGAATGAATTCATTCACATATCTGGACTGCTTTGTACGCAGGATGGTGCAATTTTGACCTATGTGCAGGTGCAACCCTTTATTATGCAGATTAAGAACCCTTTTGAATATCCAGCCCCATAGCACAGGCCACCCTCCCAGAGGCCTAGTTTTGGGGCCACAGATCTGCATGTGCAGATGCCCATCTCATGCTGTGGACTGGTGTCTGTGTACATGAATTATCTTTATGTCCATGAATGCTGATGTGCAGAGAGAGCTGCTATGGTCTGCAGATGTGTGCATAGCGCTTCAACCCAGAGCACACTCTCTGACATGGATTGGTGACAGGCAGCACTCTATGGCTTTAGCAGAACCATCTACATGTCATATAAGGCCTCTTAACCATTTTGGACAAGGCCATAAATTTGGTACAATAGGCAAGAGAAAGTGTTCTAAAATAGTAGCCACTTATTGTCAAGCAGTTTAAATAAAGTACCCATCCCAAACAGTAAAGCATGTGGTGTCAGGGAAAGTTCAGTGGACAGCGGCATAGACATCCTTTTCATTACAAATTTACATCTAAGCAAGTTAAACTCCCATAGTTAATAGCCCTACTGATGTATAATCAGATGGTATACTGCATGTTTGTAAGAGGGTGGCTCCTGGGTAGAGGCCAAATTCTTCTGTTCTGTCCACCTCCCCAAAAGAGAGTTCTGGTTAATGTTTGTTGCTCGCATAAATGGGCAGCTATGCACTTCATGAGTGCAGAGGAATTAAAGTGTTTAACGTGCCTAAATTAAGTGAAACACTTAGAAATGCAGAGGCTAAGCACAGAGCCCTTACAGGAAATATAGAATGGTACTGTGTGTTACAAAACCTCTCAAAAGGAGTTAGTAGATTTCTACTGGTTAAAGTAAGCCTGCTCTTTGAGTTGGACCTTCTCATTCTTTAAAACTACTGTTGCAACAGTTCTGTCCTGTCTTTATACTGTCCTTTATGCTATTAGTTCAGATGGTTGGCCACCACAGAGCCCCCATCTAAAAGCTTTTCTGTCTCCGCTGTTTTCAGTTTTCCCATGGTCCAAAAATAAGGCTAGGTGCAGTCAAACTTGGAGATAAAAAGGCCTGGCATTGTACAATCGGCTGGCAGTTAAATATCTGAATGTTAGAAGCCACCTCACTGTATTAACAAGTGTGGTCATTTAAAACTCAGACTGGTATTTAACCCGTAGCTAAAAGTTTTGAAGTAGCTACATTTAGTGCTATATTATCAGAAATGGGTCTTGAGAAAGAATCCCTTTAAATGTGTTGAGCTTTTTCATATTTTGGGCTTTACACTAAACAAACCTCAAATAGGTATTTATCATGCACACAGGTAAAAGCACATAGCAACCAGCAAATATGTGCTCCTGCTGACTTAGCAGTGGGTTGTTTAAATAAAATAATGCTATTCCCTGCTGAAATGAAATGGGAGAGGCTATCCTGAGTTACAGCCCCATTAGAGTGTAAGAGTAGCACTCAGGTTGATGGCTGAAACACAAGCCATCAGAAAGGGCTAAATAAATGTGTTTCTCCCAAAGAATACTGGTTAAAATACAACAGGAACCACTTTATTATTTTAAAATATAAATACTTTAAAAAGGAAACGTACAGGCTGCATTTGAAGGTAAAAATACTCCTTCAGGAGTTTTTTTTGTTTAGCTACTTCCCAGTTCCTCAGCTGTTCTGACTGGAGCTACATAATTAAGCTTTTCTCACTAGGAAGTGCAAATTTTGGCACTGGTGAATCCCCTCCTCCCCGTGCAATGCAAGTTTTAAAAGAAACCTCAGCTAGTCTCCTTTGCTTGGTAGCAAGGCATTTACTGTATTAAAATAATAAATAACCAGACAGAGTCGAGAAAGAAAGCAAACTAAGTTAAAACTTACTCCCAAAAGAAGTGAAGCTCTGCAGACTCCTGCAAACAGGGTGTGTGCTCTGTTGTTTGTCTAGTTGCTGTGTGCCCACATTATAGGGTGGCAGTGGCCTCTAGTGTCTAACTTTATACTGCAACACCTTACCTTAGACCTGAACAAAATGTTTTCTGTTTGAAATCAAAGTTCTCCGTATTCAAAAATATGTTGTTTGCTCAGACCTGATATAGTGATTATTAATATGAGCTCCCTATATTATATAAAATAAATGGAGCTCTAAAACAAACTCGTATGAACATGATGATGCTGTAGACTCATGATTGTGTGGGCGGGTATAAAGAGCTAACCTGTTCAGCATTTTTTCAGATAGGGTCAGTGTTTTCTGACTAGGGAGTGAGAAAGGTTGATAAGACCTTATTACACAAGTGAAAACTGAATGCTAAGTTTGCCACAATGGTACAGAATGTTATTTACTTTATATAGCCTTTATTTGCTCACAGTTTGAGCCTTTTACTTTATTTACTTGTTGTTGGTTTGGAACAAATAAACATTACGCCTTGCCAATGATGTATTGAATGTTATAGCAGATTGTTATGTCCATCTGTTATCCCACACCTATTACACTTGGTGTCAGAAGTGGGATAACTGCCAACTCGTTTGGCCAGGGAAGGTATACGTAGTTGTCGGCGGATACTGGCAAAAGTATCCCAGTTGGACAAGTTCAAGGACCATGGAAGGAGTCAGTGGCCTGAGAAGTATCTGGGATGGAGTATGCAGATCATGTGGCTGACCTGATACAATTGGTAAATTGGCTCAGTGGACAATGGCTTAAAGTGGACCAGTGCGGAAGGAGGCTGTGCACCGATACCAGGTGCTGTTGTAGAGTTCCAGGTCGGTGGAATTGGTGGAAGCTGCAGATGACCAGGAATCAAGGAACCCAGAGGGAGAGGACATTCCAAGTGCATCATTGTTGTCTACATTACCAATTTTCCCAGTTGCTATTTGGTAGAAAGCGAGATTCAAGAGGAGAAGTCCCCAGGTAAGACTGACTCTGGACATGTGCCTGATAGGGTGAAGATACCAAGCAACATGGAAAAGGCCGACAAGGCTGAAGGGACTTGTTGTGAAACCCTATTGTAACATGTGAATGTTTTCCAGAACCAGATTGGAGACTATTGCAGTCGAGACCCCAAATTACCCATTTAGGGAATCCCATTAAGGTTACGGAAGGTAGACCAGTTAATGGTGGTATTGGAGATAGGCTAATGTGGTACAAAATGAGACAGGGTATTCTTTACCACATCAGACCTAATCCCGTACTGGCAAAACAGATGTAAGGGTGGTAGTACACAGGTCTCATAGGAGGAAGGTGTTGGACTTTGTTTGTTCCAACCACACTTGGTCCTCAGATCATGGGGAAATACTACGAGACATCACTTCTAGGTATTACTGGCCTGGGCTGTATAGACAGGTGGCTGCCTATATAGAAGCCAATACAGTATATCACAGAGTATCTGACAGATGGGTGGAAGGGAGGACCCAAGGTGGGTGGGCCATAGGAAATGGCACCCATGTAAAGGGGACTCACACTCAAAGCTCATATGGTACTAGGTGGTAGTCTCGCTAAACTGCATTCTCCTTACATGCAGAAGGTTATAGTATAACTCTTCTCATATTAGAGGTGTACATATAATATTGAGAATTCCCATGGTAAAGCTGGATTGAAGCACAGTTTTGGAAAATGAAAATGGAACTATTTTCTCTAGGTCTACTTGTTCAAAGTGTCTCAGGGTTCTAGTAACAGTTTTGTGCAAATGTATGTCTCCAGACAATTCATTCTGAATGTATAGGGACCCTGAGGACGGAGCTATGGAGAGGATGGGCCATAGCTCCATCCCCTTCCAGGAAAGTGAAGGGGATACTTCTTGCCACTGCACCCTTAGTGGGTAGGTATGACAGTATCGGACAACTGTAGGACGGTTGCCCTCTTGGGTGGGGAGATGTGTAAGAGGGTGGCTCCTGGGTAGGAGGCCAAATTCTTCTGTTCTGTACCCTCCCCCAAAGAGAAGTTCTGGTTAATGTTTGTTGCTCGCATAAATGGGCAGCTATGAACTTCATGAGTGCAGAGGAATTAAAGTGTTTAACGTGCCTAAATTAAGTGAAACACTTAGAAATGCAGAGGCT